>CAHIKZ030004577.1:3447500-3542500 GCA_903632075.3 Acanthosepion pharaonis | reverse complement strand
CATGTTTAAATCCAATCTAGGCTTTCGGCTTACATCAGCCATTATCAAAGATAACAATTACTTTTCAATATATCAACCAATACACAGATCTCAACTGAGATTCTCTATAACCATATCCAATCCTCCTAATAATTTCTATCACTTATATATCATTGCTTGAACCGGCTTCTAATGCTCAAGTTTGAACGGCTTGTTGATAGTAGTGTGGCTCCTGGGGGCACAGTCCTATGGTTATAGAGAATCTCAGTTGAGTTCCACCACGGAATATGTGAGCGAGCGGCGCTATATTGAGTCCAATTTGCTACATCTTCGTCATCGAAGCCCGTAGAAACAGTTTGTATGACGTTTTCATGATAACCTGTCAGGCTTTCAATTCTCGGTAGTGTATGCGCACTGCTGATGAGTCCCAAATATAGGACGAAACGGCCCTCCAGTGCTTTCTGCATTCTGTTGAGGTTTCTTTCAGACTCGATATATATATATATATATATATATATATATTTGTGTATATGTGTAGGAGTTCATGATCAGACCTTCGAATGTTGATAGAGGATCGATCGATACTTTATATTGGATGCAGATCACACTCTAAATAACGTTCATATTGTTATTGGTAAATTGAGCCTCGGAAAAGCAGCCGGACAGGATGGATTCTATGCTTAGATTTTTCGGTTTGGTGGCTACCATCTTGTCGATATAGTCATGCAAGACATCTGGGTTGCTAGAGAGGTCCAACAGGATTGTTGAGACGCGGCTAAGATACTTTGGTACAAAGGTAAGCGTAACCGCGAAAACTTCGGCTACTTGATAGGTATTACTCTCCAATTTACATCATGGAGAATCCTGTCGGGAATATTGTTGTCTAGGCTCAACTGTCAGATCTCTAGTAGAACACTTCCAGAATTACAGGGTGGGTTAAGATCTTTATAGCATGTCAGATCCAACAAAAGCGATTTGAACAGCGTCCGAGTATGTACATGTATTTCGATCTCCCAAACGCTTTTGATACAGGCCATAGGAAAGCAATCTTGCTCATCCTTGGATAACTTGGCTGTCCCTAGAAATTAGTCAAGTCTTTTCATGGTATGGAGGAATGTGGAAGATATATATATCAATACCAATAAATGGAGCTAAGCAAGCTGATTATGTTACCCCCCTGCTATATTCTCCATCTTTTTACCATTCTACTGATTGATGCATTCTATGATTGCAACCAAACTATCTACTGGGTTAAACAGCAAAATTGTCCAAATCGTGTAACAGCATAGGATAAATGTCCATCCCAAAAAATGTTTAATATCCTAAAAAAAAAAATCCCTAAAAAAAACCCACTAAACTAATTGAGTTTCTTTTTCCAGGTTTTCAGATAAGACATTTAGCCATCTTGACACCATTTGTCGTAAGAATCACCGAAAAACCCTTTGAACTATTTAGCTAGAATGATAAATGTTAAAATCATTTTGTGTCAACCCCGCTATATTTTCGAAACTGAGCAATGGTGAGAGGAAAAAGATCATTCAGGCCTTCAATAATGGTACCTACATCCATACTCTGGCTTCCATCTTCAAAGTCCATTCAAGAAGCATCAAAAGAACGGTGAATAAGTTTTAAAAAAAGTAGGAACAGTAGAGAAGAAAACTGTATCAAGAGGTCACAACAGCAAGAGAGGTCATCATTTCAACTTGGAGCTAAATACATTCTTATTGTTCAATAGTGTCCTAAAAAATTCGGAGAATTCCAGTGAGATATCTTTAATCATTTCTAAGATACAACGGTTCAAAGCTCAATCTAACAATTGGACAATTTACACGATTTGGACAGTTTTGCTGTTACATCCGGTACGTAAAGTATCGTAAAACCGGTAAGCTCTTTAATATATGCGACTTTGCAGCTAAAACGAAAGGCCTGTTGACATTTTTCGTAATCTCTCAATACTGATGACCGCGATTCTAAGGATTGCTTCGCTATAAAGATTAAATAAATCCCGCAAGAAAACGCAACTTGTCTTGTGACCGTTTCTGGATCTGTGTACTTGCACAGTTTCTTTTTGGTTTTTTGGGTTTTTTTTTTTAATCGCGTTCACCCCGAGTAAGGAACTGAACCACTAAGAGACAAGGGTTAGTTGGCGTGAAAGAATTAGAAAAGAGAAACATTACTAATAATCGAGAAGAATAGAAGAGTAATCAAGAAGACAGTAGATAGCGATTGACATTGCATTTAAATTTTTGAGTGCAAAGTATGGAACCGCAAGAGAGTTCCACAAGCAAGAAGTGCGAGAAAAGAGACTGTTAGCATAGAACTTACGGTTTCATCCAGCCAACACAACTGTCAGTTAATGTGACATCGTTGCCAGTCTCATACTGTGCTATAATTCATAAAGTCTAGGAGGTACCATGTCGAAGAGATTATCCGAGAATTAATATGAAAGTACGTAATTATAAAAAGGGCACATAGAGGCAACTTTATGGCGGTGGGAAATTGATTGAATACGCCAGATCAAAACCAATAATACTGGAAGCAATATTCTCAGAATGGACGACTTGCATATATATATATATATATATATATATATATATATAGATAGATAGATAGTATTTCCATTGTTCGGACTATCGTCCTCATCTAACTAACGTCTTTATCCACTGTGCCATGTGTCCTTGAGGACATCTGTGTATGAATTTCTGGGACATATAAACCAAATGTCTTCAGCAACCATTTTTACCAGTGCTCATATTGCAATTTTTACTGTTATCAATTCATTTTTTTTTTACCAGAGTTCATATTATTACTGGTTTTCATATTGTTTTCATTTCCATGCTTGATCGGCTCAGGATATCTGTGCTGATTCCTTAAGTTTACGAATTTTCCAATAATGTTTCTTGTCTATGGTTTCAATAGACCGAACAATGTAAATAGTGTACATAATACCTCATCTCAGAAATATGAACACAGACACACGCGCACACACACACACACACACACACACACACACACACACACACATATATATATATATATATATATATATATATATGAGATAACGATATATACATTTTTATATATCAAGAATAATACTGGCAAAATCGAGACTGACCACAATTTTGACGTAAAAAATCGTACTCTAATCAAAAGAGAAAACAATTCACTACGACGAAAATATTTAGAGAGGTCTTCTACAAAAAAATTGTGGCTTCAACATTCCTGGCAGATCTTCTATTATCAAAGTGTAGGATATCAAATAACCAAAGTGATGAGAAAGAAAATAAAAATAAAAAGAACCTTAATGGTATAAATTATGTGTAGTGGCACGAACATAACAAATTTAGTCCGATGACCGATGAAGTCCTAAAGGACAAAACATGTCACACGAAAAAATTTTTTCCACTTTCTCATACATTTTCACCATATATATATATATATATATATAGTAATTCATCGAGCCTAGAATAATCCTCAACAGAATGCAGAAAGCACCGGATAGCCGTTTTGTACTATCTGGCGTCACCGAAGCCCGTGGTACAGTTGATATAACGTTTGCGTTGTATCGAAACGGTCCGGGTCCGATTCTCGGTAGTGGGTACGCACGGCTGGCGAGTCACAAATAAGGGCGAAACGGCCGTACAGTGTTTTCTGTTGAGGATTATTCTCGGCTCGACGAATTACTATATGAATAGCCTAAGTCCTCCAAAATAATCATATAGTAATTCCGAGAAAAATCTCCAACAAAATACAGAAAACACTAGACGGCCGTTTCGTCCTATTTGGGACTCGCCAGCAGTGCGCACCCACTACCTTTCATTTTTGGAAGTGGTATCTGATGATCCAGCGTCCCTTAAAAGGGCTCTGGTGAAATAAATTATTATAATGGAACATTAAAGTGGTCTGTTTTTTCTTTAATATATATATATATATATATATATATATATATATATATATATATATATATTATGAAATGATTTAAATCCGGCATATTTTAATTTGTTTTCCTGTCGAAGGACGCATATTTTCTGATAAGATTTATCGAATATTCAGGCCAGCAAATGTCATTAAATAAAAAATACTGTTTAATTAAATAAACAGAGCATTTACTCGAATACGAATATCCGTCAAACATAACGTGTAAGCAAAACAAATTCATATATATACATATATATATATATATATATATGTATATATATATGTATGTGTGTATATATATATATATATATATATATATATATATATATATATATATATATATATATATATATACATATACATATATATGGTATATATTATGGTGTCAGAGTTTTTGCGATATTACCATTTACATAAACAGCTTCTTGTCTATTTTTATCTTAGCCATTGGGATGCGGGATGAAAATTAGAATTTAGGCTTGTCTTTCTAAGCTGATTGAGGCTGCAAGAATGGGAGTGGCAGAACGATAGGGAAAAAAACAGCTAGTTATCGTGATGTTGGCTTTGATGCAGATCTTTGACAGAAGGTCGACAGCTGACCCTGGTTGGTGAAATCTAAATTATATTCGAGAGTAAGGTAATTAGCAAAAAGAGAGAAGAAAATGGCTCCAATCATATCAAAGGAAGAGATTGCTTGGAAGTATTTCTTTATTCTTCTTTTAATATCCATTTTGTTTTTCTTTTGTATAATTCCTCATATTTATTCCAAAATGCAGCTCGTTATACGCAATGTCTGAAAACCCTAATGCATATTTACAAGAAATGAAATTTTAAACAACATTTTATTGGATTGGAATATAAACAAATGGCATCTTCAATATGATTTA
The DNA here is from genome assembly GCA_903632075.3 of Acanthosepion pharaonis. NCBI lineage: Eukaryota > Metazoa > Mollusca > Cephalopoda > Sepiida > Sepiidae > Acanthosepion > Acanthosepion pharaonis. The sequence goes on along the minus strand of CAHIKZ030004577.1, from coordinate 3,537,716 downwards.
CATCATTTGTGATGCCAAGATTGGTGCAATTTGCATGATTTACATGAACTTTATGCAATAACATTGTATTGCTGTCAATCCTAGCATAATCACTCTTATGCATCCAATCAATGTGTTGCATCTGTGATTTTCATTGAGTACACCTTCTCCTTTAGCGTACCCCAGAAAAAGAAGTCAATTCATTCTTCACTCTTTATGCGTTCAATCAAGTGTGTTGCATCTGTGATTTTCATTGAGTACACCTTCTCCTTTAGCGTACCCCAGAAAAAGAAGTCAATTCATTCTTCCCTCTTTATGCGTTCAATGAAGTGTGTTGCATCTGTGATTTTCATTGAGTACACCTTCTCCTTTAGCGTACCCCAGAAAAAGAAGTCAGTACATTCTTCACTCTTTATGCATTCAATCAAGTGTGTTGCATGTGTGATTTTCATTGAGTACACCTTCTCTTTTAGCGTACCCCAGAAAAAGAAGTCAGTTCTTTCTTCTTTCGACAAAACCATATTTAATCTCTGGAGGTAAAAACATATAGTCAATGAGATTTCCTATGGGTCTAGACATTAGGGACACCATATGTGTGTGTGTGTCTGCGTGTGTGTGTGTGCATGTATGTGTGTGTGTGTGCGCCCGTGCGCACGTGTGTGTGTGTGTTTGTGGGTGTGGGTGCGTGTATATATATATATATATATATATATAGAGAGAGAGAGAGAGAGAGAGAAAGAAAGGAGATAAATAGATAAATAAATAGATTTTGAATTCCAGTCAATTTGCTTATATTTACAAAGGCGCAAATTACATTGGGGAATATATGAAATCGATCTCTTCCCTCCAGCTAAGGGTTAAACATCAGGATAAACTGGACTCTTTAGGCTTGATTGGCAACCAGTCTAGGAATTCAAAACCTGGGGACAGTTTTCTGTGGGACCTCATGGCACACTACCTACTTATTTCTTCGTAAAATTGCGGATGATTCCGCCAAATCATTCAGAATTTTAATCAAATATGAGAGGACAGTTCATTTGAAGGGGATTAACTCTTGAATCCTCATACGTTTAAGTGGGCAACAGAGTTCATCACACACACAGACACACACACACATCGAAACATATATATATATATATATATATATTTGAATATTAAAAAAATAAGGCCTTCAATATGATTTCCATCATTTGTGATGCAAAGTTTGATGCGCTTTGCAAGATGCACATGAACTCGATGCAATAACTGCACATTGCCGTCAGTTTTAGAACATTCACTCTTTATGCTTTCAATCAAGTGTTTTGCATGTGTGATTTTCATTGAGTACACCTTTTCCTTTAAAATACCTAGAAAAGAAGTCAGTTCTTTCTTCTTTCGACAAAACCATGTTTAATCTCTGGAGGTAAAAACATATAGTAAATGAGATTTACTATATGTCTACACCAGGGATTATCAACATGGTCCAGGTGGACCAACGGTGGTTCACAGAGAATTCGGAGCCATAAAAAAATTGTAGGCGTTTCTCAAAAATGTATCTAAATTATTTATCATTTCTTTCCCTACCACATGGATGGTGGAATCAGGATTTTGGCTTTTGTGGATATTTTCAGTAGAAAAAAATTAATTAGATTTCAACAGCAGAGGAACTATCAGACTAAGACTGAATGACATCATCAAAATTGATTTTGATATCTTGTGTGAGAAACACCAAAATCAAGGTAGCCACTAGCTGAATGGACGAAGACTGAACGACCTCATCAAAATTGATTTTGATATCTTGTGTGAGAAACACCAAAATCAAGGCAGCCACTAGCTGAATGGACGAAGACTGAATGACCTCATCAAAATTGATTTTGATATCTTGTGTGAGAAACACCAAAATCAAGGCAGCCACTAGCTGAATGGACGAAGACTGAATGACCTCATCAAAATTGATTTTGATATCTTGTGTGAGAAACACCAAAATCAAGGCAGCCACTAGCTGAATGGACGAAGACTGAATGACCTCATCAAAATTGATTTTGATATCCTGTGTTTATACTTGTTTATCAAAATAAACTTTAAAGTGCGAATAGACTACTATTTTTCATTGAGTATTTTAGTATGAAAATTGAACAGCCTAGAAGTAAAGGTACGACTGGTTCATTTCAGTTCTTTGAAGAAAAAAATGTTTCATTGGCTGAAAAAGGTTTAAAGTAAAATATAGTGTAAAATAAATTCCTAAATTTTATAGAGTTATCTGGACATAATTGTTATTTACAAATATCTAGATTGATCTTTGGTATCGCGATATTGTTTTAAAATTTTTTTTTCTGTGGTGTGTATGTGCGTGTGTGTCTTTCGAAAACAGATAAACAAATATTTGAGGTTAATAATTTATCTTAAAGGAAGAAGGAATGGACACACACTCTTATTAATTTATGTTGTATGAATAAAAATGTATATTTGTTTTTTATTAAAAAGAAAAAGTTTGGTAAAGCCGCTGTAAAAAGTTAGGTATCGAAGTGACATTTTTTTTTGTATTATAAACATTACCCACCACCCCCACTTCTAAATCGACCAAAATCAATATTTTTGTCTCAAGTAATTATTAACAACTTTTTGAAGAGATCAATATAAAAAATTTAGTTTGAAAATAAAATAAACGTTTTCTAAAAACCAACAGTTTTGATATATAATAAGCGAGAAAAAATGTTTGGGGTCGTGGCGAATGCTTAGTGAATTTGCGTGTGAAAAGTGTTGATAAAACAGTATTTACATTAGTCGGACTATTGTCCTCATCTTTGTCGCCATATTTGTCACAACGTTTCGACCGTTGTACGCTCCGGCCTTCTTTTGGTTGGAATTTCGAACTGAACCCTTTATTTCGATCACTGGGGTAGACTGTTCTAGTTCCACGTGCCATGTTTGATGGATGTCAGTTATCAGTTATCTCCTGCTAATTTTCCCTCTGAAAGTTCTCTACTGCCTTAACCAGGTATTGAACTCACCTTCTTTGTGTTGATAAAACTGTACAAACACTAAACATTGATATGTACAATTAGTAAAATGATTATTCCTAGTTAGTAGTCGTAGGAATCCTTTTTATCTTGCGAGATAATGATAGCGTCCTGTTTCATCGCAATTCAGTCTTGCTCTGAGCAGCGTTTGGAGTGACTTAGCAGTTCGATCTCTACACTGCAGACTCTTCTGCACGGACGACAGACGGAGCTGGAATGTGAAAGAAGGGTCGGAGATTGCAATACTTTTTTTTTATTTATAGAAAACTGCCTATCGATAGATTTTAACAGTAGTTGAAGTTATGCAACTACATTCAAAATGTATTTCATTGAAGCCATAAAATTGTGTTAAAAATATTGGAGATTTCGGAATTAAATGACACATAAAGGTTGATATGCCGCTAAACAAAAATCAACCAAAATCATTTAGCTAATATATTTGAATTCTCTCGTAATTTCATTACCTGACAACCGACTTTTGTCTGGCTTGGTCGCCCGTGGGAGACATACATCTAGTTTACACTAGGATCAGAATGAACCACGTTCGATTTATACTTAAGTCTAAAGGTTTGATTAATACTTGAGTCTAAAAGTTATGTATTGGTCGGGTTTATGCTCAAGTCAAAACAGGAGGCCCCTTTTCGACGAGGTTAGTGGAGTTACACCTTTGTAGAAAATTCAATCGACAGGCAAAACGTAACTAGGAAGATGAGTTGCAGATTAATACGACTGCCTGCAAGTGAGATGAATATTTTTGTGGATAATATTAGACAAATATCCACAAATGCCCGGATGATTTTGATTTGATAATATTTCTTTTTTTACACAATCTCTCTCTCTCTCTCTCTCTCACACACACACACACATATATACATATATTGTGTCATTTTTCTTGTAGTATGATATTTCAAATTATTAGTCGATTCATCTTTCTGGTAACATAACCATCTTGGCATGCTAAGTGGAAACGGCGATCCGAGTTCAAATACTGATCAAGTCAGTTGTATTCCTTTTAAAACTATTGCTCTTGGAAAAGGCATGAATTCATTCTTCTTTATCCTTGTTAAATATCTGGTCAGACTGGGATTTCTGGCCTTGGATACCAACCAATCTAGGAGGACGACGAATACAAAACGGTGTAGACTGCAGCAGGAATACACTTCCCTATCTTTCTCAAGAAAGCAATTCACGATTTTCCGTAACACTTCAGTCCACACAAGAGCTAATCTGATGTGTCAGAATTATGAGTAAACTGCGTAATTCCCCATCACCCCCCCCATAACTTGTCCAACCACGAAATCAAGGAAAAATACATTCTTTGAAGGTTATGTATCGCTCAGTTTTCATGAAGCTTATGTTAGATCCGGTATATTTTAGAAAGTCGGTTAAAACATTTATCAAAGAATTTGGGAAAAGATAAAAGAGACAACAATAAAGTAAAATGGTGGAAGTTGTGTCTGCTTTGACGTTTGAAAATACATTCGAAAATATGTTCAAGTAATTCACAGAAATGTTGTATGTTAAACGAGAATGAAGTTGGTAGAGAGAATATTTGAATATGGATTTGTAATTGTTTCGGCATTCACCCAGAGTATATTGAGGCAGCGTTTTGCTAATGTCTGAGCCGGAAGTGGAGTGTTTGATGAGACCTTTTACAATAGGGATTCAGTAATATCAAGTTACCAATTGTAGGAAGTGCTGTAATATTGGGCTAAATTCATCTCTGCAGACTCACAGAGGTTGCAGCCTGATTCCGTTACAGTGTCTGCTAGATTTTCACCAAAGTCTTCTGCTAGCCGAATCGTGATTCTTCCCTTGCGATGTCGACCTATCCACTATGGACAACAACAGGGACTTAGGGTAGTGAGCCAATTCAAATATCTTGGCTGGACTATCAGTGAATCCAGAATAGGATTAATTTCACGAGCAGAACAAACAATTGAAGCTGTTGAACTATTTGGTAAATCAAAAGTCAGATTGTTGGGTGCTTGGTTTTCTCAATCTTTCTGTAGGCCAGCAAACTTTGAACAAAAACAGTGGAATTTTAGCGAATTAAAAAAAATTAGATAAACATCCGAAGCACCAACGTGAACCACAAATAGTGTAGTGCGATATATCAAACAAAAAAAACAGGCCCGATGGAAGACCTCATAAATAACATCAAAAAGAGATAGTTGAAATGGTATATCAGCCTCATAAGATACAATCACCTCTCCACTATCATCGTAAAAGGTACCACTTTAGGCAAAAAGAAAGAATAAGTAGAGAGAGGTAAAGATCCTTTGCAGAGACTCCGACATTGACACGCAACAGAGCCAATTGGAGGAAGCTGGTCAAGATCTTTGCTGCAAATAGAATCCATGAACACACCCGATCATAGAACTGATGGCAAGACAATGATGGTGAGAGTAACAACTACCAAACCACATTGATACTTATGGATGGTCATTAAGGGATGGATATTTGAATATGCAAAATGATCAGTTGTAGTGTGCGGTAATATGAATATATTTTAAGTGTGTATGATGAAATTAGTTTGGCCTTGAATAATATTGCGTCATCCGTGATTGCATCAGATTTTCATCACGCCCAGACACTATTGTCTCGACTGTCGATTAGTTGTCCTACGACCATCGTCTGCGATGGACATTACTCTAAGGTAGCGTGTGAAAATTGTAACGCTGCAGGAACAGAATGACAAGCCTTACCAGTGAGCAAATCAAAGCAGTATCGACTGTATTGGAAACTCTCCCGATTTAAATCCAATCGAGAATTTGTGGTTAGTCTTCAAGGAAAACTTCGTGGAATGGATATACGAGGTTTTACATGTGCACTGGGTCCTGTTTCATTGGACAAAAATACGGAAAAGTAAATGATAGGGAAATTATTCGCTTTGTTTCAATTAATTTGCACAAGGGTGTACATATTGCGAAGTGAAGAAAGATATTCAGATTTTATTTGACCAGTGAAGAATTTTTCATTTGCAACACTTCACAAAGTTAGTATAATACTGTGATAAAGGTGTGTGTGAAAAGTCATTTGGAGGCCAGGAAAATAGTTGAGATCAGTTTCAGTAACGTCGCTACAACTTATATACATTCATTATATACACCCAACATTATATAGACCCAACATTATATACATCCAACCAACACTATATATGATCCATCACTAAAGATGCAGATATAAATGATTGTCTCCCTGCACCGCTCCAGTCAGCACCCGACTCTTCATGCTATCATCTATCTTTATAAGAGCCGGATCAGGCCGAAAATAGATTACTGTTGCCATATTTGGGCAGGAGTTACCCGGACGTCATTTTTCAGATTTGATTGAGTCCTTGTGGGAAAGAATTATTTTCCCCACTTCAACCTCTTTCTTATAGTTGGGAGGTAGAGAGTCTCTCACTACTCAATCTCTACTACAATGGAAAGTCCTCGGACGAGCTGCATCACCAGGTCTAAACATCCATGCTAGGACCCGCCATGCCACTTATATAGTAGAAAACCACCCACATCCCTTCTGAATACCATCGGCGAGAAGTAATTTCCTCTTGAACGGCTCCTTCCCGCGAACCAATGCCCTCTGGAACAGACACACAAGAGGATTTTTCCCCAATCACTACAATCTTAACCTTTTCAAATCTAGAGTCAACCTTTATCTTCACCTCCTATCCATATAAACTACATCTTAGCGTAACCCTCTACCTCGAGTGCCCCCCCTGGCCTCGTACAGAGTGAACCTTACTGTATAATATATACACCCAGCCATTATATACACCCAAAATTATATACACCCAACAATTTTATACACACATTATATACCCCAAACATTATATATACCCAATCCACATTATATAAACCCAATCACTCATATTATACACCCAACCATTATATAAACTCTACCCACATTATCTACACCCATTATATACACCCAATTCACATTATACACACCCAGCCATAATATACACTCATTATATACACCCAACCATTATATAAACCCAAGCCATATTATATACATCAAACCATTATATACACTCAATATATACACCCAATATTTTATACACCCGACCAACATTATATACGTTCAACGATTGTATACACCCAACCATTGTATACACTCAACATTATATACACCCAATTATTATATACACTTAACATTGTATACACCCAGTATTATATACATCCAACATTATATACACTCAGCCATTATATACACCCAACATTATATAAAACCAGCCATTATATACACCCAACATTATATAAAACCAGCCATTATATACACCCAACATTATATAAAACCAGCCATTATATACACCCAACATTATATAAAACCAGCCATTATATACACCCAACATTATATACACTCAACATTATATACACCCAACATTACATAGACGCAACTATTATATACACCCAACATTATATACACCCAACAATTATATACCCTCAACATTATATACACTCAAGGAAAATACAACGAATTTGCAACGTTGCAATATCGTTTCCTATTAGCTGGACATGCTATAAAAAGTCCCCGGCTCATCCAACAAGGTAGCATTGATGAAAACTTATTAGAACAGATCTATATAGGCTATATGACCCCCAACTGTGCTGTTACGTTTCCATAGCTGGAGGGTGATGAAAAGATGGATTCATACCTTTCCCAAGGGTATTCGGACGTAAGTGAAATATAGCGAACATAGCTGGAATTCGAACTCGAGATTCCGACTACTCAACACTACCGCTATCCATTACTCCAGCGTGCCCACCCACCAAGATGGTGTTTAAAATATCCATTTCTTCATATAGTTAGATTTTGGAAGTGGTTTACGATGAGATACTTTGAGCAGTCGCTCTTACCTATCTGTCTATGTTTATTCATTATCTTTCTTTCTTTCTTCATAATCTATGTTTATTCTATCTATCTATCTATCTATCTATCTATCTATCTATCTATCTATCTATCTATCTATCTATCTATCTATCTCAGTCTCTTCCTTATCTGTCTATCTTTATTCTTTGTTTTTCTGTCTATCTTTATTCTTTTTTCTTTTTTCTATCTATGTTTATTCTCTCTCTCTCTCTCTCTCTCGATCTATCTATCTATCTACATTTATTCTTTCTTTGTTTTTTTCTATAGTCTTCTATATTTTTTCTTTCTTTCTTTTTCCTTTTTATCTATCTATCTATCTATCTATCTATCTATCTATCTATCTATCTATCTGTGTTTACTTGTTTATACTAAGTATGATTTAACAAGAAGCCATAATTCTGAAGCAACGAATGGAGATCGATCAGACAATTGTAATGATCTGCAAGACAAGATTACTAACCATTATTCTATGGCGTGACGAAGCGTGCGGGACTTACATCAAAATTGATTTAGTGCTAAGAAATGCTTGTGTCTGTCTCTCCAAAACAGGCACACCCTATCGCTAACAGTTACGCTGAAAAATCACCAACAAAACTCGGTTTGGTCGCGAACTTTGTGATTTAAGTTAAATGACAACCTTGGCGTTAGTTTATCCCCCCATCCTCACGCCACCATGAAAAGAAACTTAAACAAATCTGTTTGTAAAACATAGCGACGGCGGGAGGGGGGAAAGGAAAGGAGCAAGGAACAAGGAGGACTTTCAGAGTATATCTAATGTTCGACAACGGTGGGGTTATTCAAATTCAAACAAGAAATCTTTGTCAGCGATAATAACGTCACAAAAGCGGGTTAGGTAAACACAGGTGTGAATTACTCTCACGTATATATGTTAAAAGCTCGCACATTAATACATACACTTATCCCGCACATTATATATATATATATATATATATATATATATATATATATATATATATATATATATATATACATATATATATATATATATATATATATATATATATATATATATATATATATATATATATATATATATATTTGTGTGTGTATGTGCGTGAAGAGGAGGAGGAGGAGAGAGAAAAGAGATAGGGAGAGTGGAGGGAGAGGGAGGGGGCAAGATGGATGTCATGCGTTTTGTCTGACTCATTAATTTAGTCTGTTTTTTCTTCCCCTTTGCGTCTTTTGCTTTTCTTAACGTCCAAGAGGAAATGCGTCCCGAGCGTCGGTTTAACTTCGAAAAAGAGTCTTAGTTGATTCACATGTCCGACTTTTCTGCCTGTGTTGTGATAAGGATGATTCAAGTTGATTCTAGGCTCAAATCTGATCGCTGCCTTTGATATGATCGTAAGTGACTCGCCTTGTCCCGTTTCTGAAACTAGAGGGAAGAATCAATTTACACATAACCCAATAAAAACAGCAAAAGATTAGCGAAAGGATTTGAGGAAACAAACCAAAAAAAACCCCAAAAATACCGTATTTATATGTGCATAAGGCGCACTAATTTTTACTTATCATTATTTTTATAAAAAGAAAAGGAAGGAACACGCGGCTTTTTATTTAATGCGAAAAAAACGTCATGTGAGAAATGTTCATTTCTAGGCTTATGTAAAAGTGATGTTTATAACTAAGAAAACGCTTTTTTTAATCATTTCACCCCATGCAAGGCAATAAAGTCATTAAGACGCACGGGATTACTGATAATATGAGAAAAATATACTATTAAAAAGAGAAGACAAAAAAAGAACAAACAAAAATTAAGAAAACAGAAAATAATGATTGACAATGCAATTACATTATTTAAGATTAAAGTTTCTTTTTATGTGCCGTGTCCTTTAAAGACGTAGGCGATCATGGCTCTTCCCTTCCTCCTATCCCTTGTATCTCTCAATAATTTTCGTCCCTCTCCCACCTCCCCAGACCATATTCTGTCATCCACTTACTTAAGCCAGCCAGGTATGTCATGCGTTGATTTCACTTGTCTCTCTTTTCTTCTATTCGACATGTGAGTATCAGATTCTCCAGGCCTTCCTTTATCATTACGTGTCCCAGAAATTTCATCTGCCTCTTCCTGATGTTATGTATAAGCCTCCCCCTTGTTTGCATCCTCTCCAAGACCTCATCGTTGCTCACACGCTCAGTCCATGATATTCTCAGCATCCTTCTGTAGAACCCCATCTCCGTCGCCTCGAGGCTATTCTTCATCTTTGAGAAGACCGTCCAACGTTCCCTACCGTAAAGCAGGACAAATGTCACGTAACAGCCCTCAGTACTCTTTTCTTTGTTACCAAAGAAATCCTCCTATCTCGCAATATATGCCCAGCTTTTGGAATGTATCCTTGGCCATCCCAATCCGTCTTCGGATCACAGCGTAGCACTTACCATCCTCCGCCAAAACACATCCCAGATATTTAGACTTTTGCACCTTCCGCTTTTAGTATACCGGACCTGCAAATCGCATTTCCGGTCCATCCTTTTACAGATGACCTTGCATTCTGTCTTCTTTTAGTTTATACTTAGTCCCTTCTTCCCGCTCTCCTTCGCTACCGTCTGCAAGAGGTTTTGTAATTTCTTTTCCGTGTCTGCTATCAGTACTGTGTCATCTGCGTATCTTATGTTGTTAAGATTGTGCCCGCCAATGAATCCCAGTAGGACTTCCTATTCTCTCAGAATTGCCTCGCTGTATAGGTTGAATAGGTCCGGTGAGAAGATACATCCTTGCCTTACCCCCCTTTCAGTTTTTGTATATTTTGTAAATATCGCGTCGCAGCTCGCATACTTAATACTTTCACTCTCGCGTGGTAATGTGTGACGTCACGAGCTGCGACGCGATTTTCGCTTCCGCGTCTAGTATACAGTAGTCAGTCGTTGCTTTGAAATTTTTCATGCAACAAAAACAGACTATCTTTATTGTTCCGTGTATTGGTTGATATATTGAAAAGTAATTGTCATCTTTGATAATGGATTATATAAGCCGAAAGCTTAGATAGGATTAAAACATGTATCAATGTCGTGATTTCGTTTCGTCTTTCAATGATAATGTTATTAAGCTTATCACACAATATGAAAGGAACTTACTTAAAATAAATAGACGAATCTTGTCTATATTATTTAATGAAACATGCATCAGTATATATATATATATATATATATATATATATATATATATATATATATATATATATATATGTAATCAAGTGACACTTCATTAGTCATATTGATCGGCAGTATTAAAGTAGCGTCAATTTAAAACCCTCCTTCCTCACCGAACAGCGAATATGACAACTAATTTTGTTGAATTGGTTTCTACCTATTTTTGTCACACACATGTGCACTCATTATACCCAATTTGAAGCATTTTGATATCAATACTACTAAAGCTAAAAAAAAAAGGCTCTTTAAGATAAACTGATTCATAGGGAGCAGTTTCGTTTTGGAGTTAGCAAGGTGTGATATTTTAATTCCCAGAATGACCCCATTGTGAAGCTGTAGTCATAGGTCTAGTAAATATTTGTATCCGATTATATCCCATTATCTGCTTTCATGAGACACAGATTGCTTTGATTTGTTCTGTTTTACAGCATATCAATCAAAAATCTATTGCTGTTATTAAAATCTATTTTTATACTTTCATAATGCTTTGACCCCATAGGGGTTAACTATTTGCCCATAGCTAGTACCCTGACAAGTGCTACCACCCACGTCATGGTGGACCTGGGAGTACCAGCAATTAAGTGGTGGTTCCAGGTTCCTCAAAACCTCCTGATCAACGGACATACTGTCAGATGTAGTTTATCATCTTACCCAGAACGACTTGAATAAATCATTGCCGAGCAGTAGAGGAAATTGTAGATGTTCATGATTTACACTTGGGGGCAAATGTGTGAAAGTAACTTAGAGCAGCGGATTAAAATTAGGTCTTGTATTAGTGAAAGTTTAGCCTTCTTATGGTGGTTCAAGGAAGGGTAAAATGTGTACAATGAAATTTGGTAGGCAAAGAAGAAATGTAAATATGGACAAATAGCGAATCTTGGTGTGCACTGATCGGAAATTAAGTGTACAACTGATATGAAAATATTTGGATATGACTAGGGAAGCAGATTAAGGGGATTAAAACAGGATTAAATATTATGCCTCGAATTTTGACTGACGTGCAACGTTAAGTCAGCTTCATATTTCATTTGATCCCTTGAATAATGTAGACAGATTTGATGTGGCCATTAATCATTAATCAAACGTGGTATTTTAACCCTTGGAGCCCTGCGTTCATGAACAATTTTAACCCTTCTGCTTGAGCTCCTGAGTCAAATTTTGCCAATAATTGGTATGTAATGTTTCACGATCGATATAAAAATAGTTACAAGTGTTTACCCACCGTTAAACCGGTGAGTGGGCATTAAGTTATTTTTTTCTCTACCACTATTCAACCGGTGGCTTGGCATTACGTCATTTTTCTCTACCACTGGTAAAGCGGTGGTCAGGGCTCAAAGGATTTTTAAGGCAGTATTGCCAGTGGAGAAGGCAATGGGAAAATCGATTCTTCACATAGCAGTTTGCTGCAGTTTGTTTTATCTTTTTACAATAGAAACTGGAAGAAACTTTCATTTATTTCCTATCATCGACGCTACACTTTCTCTCCTTTTTTTAAAATTTTTTTTAACCAGTTTCCTTTAAAAAAAATTTCATTAATATAATTACCTGGCTTAGGCTGGATAATTTCAAAATAATATCAGCTTAAGCAATCTTCCAGGCATCGTCTCTCCTTCAGGAGAGGACTGGCATCATTAACCGGCGCCTGAGACGTAGCTAAAAGGAGAGGTCCAGAGAGAGCTTGAGCAATTTTTCTACAGGATTGTCATTAAATCCACTTTAAACCTCGACTTTGTGTCACTTTTGGTACCGACGTGGACTCAGTGAAAAATGTAATCTTTAAAAACTTACCGTTTTTTTCATTTAACCTTTAGACCCTTGCGTTCCAATTTTAACCCTTCTGCCTGAGCTCCTGAGTCAAAATTCGCCAAAAATTAGTATGTAATGTTTCATGGTCGATATAAAAATAGTTACAAATGTTTACTCACCGTTCAACCGGTGGCTGGGTATTTTGTCATTTTTTCTCTACCATCGGGAAAGCGGTGGTCTGGGCTCAAAGTGTTATTAGGTTGGTGCAAAAATAATGACGTAATAATGTCGTTTTTGACGTATTTTTTAAGGTCAAAAACGACATTATTACGTCATTATTTTTGCACCAACCTAATAAATACTGACATTACTCACGCCCAGCAACACGTGACTACTTATTGACTGTATTCTGGTCACACCACACAGCAGAGATGACAGTGATAACATTAAGGTAGTGTGTAGATGAAAACAGAGTTATCTGCCCCTGCGAAACAAGCTGAGACGGAGTTACCTGCCCTTGGCATAATATATAACGTGGACCGGTGAAATGCCGGTGTTCTTTATTGACAGACAGTACCGGACGTACTCGTCACACTTTACAGGTAGGAATTAATTTCGGTGAAATGCTTTCTTTTTCACGCGCACGCATAGACATTAGACATACTCTGAAGCTTTTTCATAACGGTGTTAGTAAAACAGGCCAAAAAATAGGATCTTTAAGATGATTAATAGAGACCAGCTTTGTTTTAAGGACGTTAAAATTCACAAGTTAGCCATATATACAAGGTGTGGTACTTCGATTCTCAGAACGACCTCACAGTGTTACTAAAACAGGGCAAAAAATAGGATCTTTAAGATGATTAATAGAGACCACCTTTGTTCTAGGGTCGTTAAAATTCACACGTTAGCAATATATACAATGTGTGGCACTTCGATTCGTAGAACGACCTCAGCGTGAGGCTGTAATAATAAATCAGGCGAACATCTGTACTCGATCATGTTTAGACATGTTCCGATAATCGCTTTTTGATGAATCAATCATTGCCGAGCAATAGAAAAAATTGTAGTTTTTTATGATCTACCTGATGTGGAAAATAGGTTGAATAATCTAGAGCAACACTTTAATATCAGGTTTCATTATTAAAAAAAGATTTGAAGTGAATAAACTGAAGAAATCTAATTTTAGAATGGTAGTGGTTGTTAAAGGAACAATAATTTGAGAACAATGCAATTTGTTAGCCAAATACATAAAAGAACAAATGTAAATATGGACAGGTAGATGATCAGGAATTAAGATTACAACTGATAGGAAAAGATTTGCATAGATCAAAGATAATACCTCGGATTTATACTTATGAGCAGAAACATCTTGAGCTTTTGAATAATGCAGTGATATTTAACGAGGTCAGTACCAGTATATATAAGTGGTGTTTTAAATATTGACATCGCTAACACTCATCTGCACGTGACTACTTATTGACGGCATTCCGGAGAACGAGTTCCAATGATAGTTCTTGCAATGGCACAACCGTTTCACGTAGTTAATAATGCTACAGAATGCGAAGACCAGGGCCCGAATGGTCAGCGATTGGCCGGAGATTGTTGGGGGTGTGTATTCGGACAGTGATCGATTGCCGTTGTCTGGGTTTTGGACATAAGTCCAAAACGGCGCGAATTCAAAATAGGACCGCAAGAATTTTTGAAGTATCAATACGTTTCCCACACCCAGATTCGAGAGACAGATTAAGACCACCCGCGGAGGGAAGCTAAGCCCACGTGCGACATACGTTCCCGTGACATCATCCCCCCCCCACTGCCTCTTAGAATCCAAGCTGATACGACTTCCCCTCTTTTCTAGTAAAAAAACGAATATGCAAAAGAATTCGTCATTTGCGTTAATATCATTTTATATATTAGCGTGGGGACCCAGAGATGATATAGAACGCTGCAATAGCTTTCCAAGGGGAGTAATTTGAGGGGTGGGGGGTGCAGCAGCGAATAAAAAAAAAATTCACACCTTGTTCGAGAAACAGTAATTCCTCTCTCTTTCTCTTTTCTAGTCATATTGCTTTAGGAAGTAGGCGATCACGGTTCTCCACAGCTTCCTGTCTTTTCTTATTCATGATAATAACTTGATTTTTCTAACGGCTACCTTATCATTGTTTCTGTTATGCATTGTTATTTCCCTAACCTGTTGTGGTCATCGGGTCTCTGCGCACCTGAGCACGGGACCATTTCCCTCCACATGTCTCAATAAGTATTCATTTATGCGTAGGATGACTTTAGTAAAGCTGACCCGGCGGAACCCATCTCTATTCAGGTTAGATCACTCCTGACTTTAAGGTCCACCTTGGTCAAGGACCAATTCTATCGAGGAGAACAGCATCCGAGCCATTCATTTGTCATAAATTGACAAGTAAGTTTTCCGCTATTTTCTCTAATTTCGTATGATTCGATATGACCTTTGGGTGTAATATTCTCCAATATTTCTTTCTCAATTTATGTCCTGATATTTCCAATTGTCACGTTCTCACTGTTACGAACAATTCTTTATAGGTTCTATTTTTCTTAGAACTTCCTAATGTGTAATAAGCGTTGTCAATGTTACTCTCTAAATTCGTCTGTGCAAACCCCACCTCTAACATTTCTAAGTTTTTCCTCATTTTTGAAGAACCTATTTAGCGTTCACTGCCACATATTTTACATTACATAGGGATCCAACAATCTTTACCTCGCTAACAATGCAGCGAAAAAAAAAAAAGAATCTTTTCAAGTGTGAATCACCAGCTAACTGCTATTGAAATAGTGCTAGAGTGGCGAATAAGCATTCGTGGTTACACCTAGAAAGAAGCTTCAAATTGAAGTCTTATATTTATAAATTTGATGCTGAATTAAACCAGATACTGGGGTCATGATGGCTTAGGAGAGGTAAGTTATGTCCTCGCCGGACAGGTTTATATTGATGGAACTACGGAATGGAGTTCCTCTGAACATTTGCCATAGAAATAGTGATAGAGTAGCGAATAAGTATTCACGGTTAAATCTGGTGGAAAGAAACTTGAGATAAAAGAATAAGTCTGTCCCTCCTCAGGACTCCATAACATCACTAAAAAATGGAGGTCATCTGAACATCTGTCAATGAAATAGTGATAGAGTAATGTATGAACATGCGGGGTCACATATGTCGGAAAGAAACTTAAAGATTAAAGAATAAGTCTTCCCCTCCGCAGAATTACTTCTCCAGGTGATTGGAATTTCAAACCAAATCCTTTATTTCGTAGATTGTTCCACGTGCTATGCCTCTTCCGGATATCTCAGTTATTCCCTTTTAACTCAACTCTCCAAGTTTTGAATCACCGCTCCTGTGACCTGGTATTGAACTCACAACTCTTTGGGTCTAGTCACTGGATCTAACCAACGTCTTTATCCACCGGGCCATGTGTCCTTGTGTCCAGTGGATAAAGACGTTGATTAGATTCAGTGACTAGACCCAAAGATACCTGAGTTCAATACCAGGCCACGGCAGTGGTGAATGAAAACTTTCAGAGTTAAGTGAAACATCCGTAAGAGGCATGGCATGTGGAATTAGAACAATCTACCCCGGTGGATGAAATAAAGGATTCGGTTCGAAATTCCAATCAACTGAAGAAGGCCGGAGCGTACAACGACTGAAACGTTGTAAATATGGCAGTGAAGATCAGGATAATAGTCCGAATAGCGTAAATAATGCAAGTAATCATAATACCTCATCTCAGAGCTATAGAGGTCGAAACATTGTGAATATGGCAGTGAAGATGAGGACAATAGTAAATAATGCAAGTAATCATAATGCCTCATTGCCGAGATATAGACAGAATCTGGTCACTTGTACAATTTTGGTTTTGAAAGCAATCTTAAATCTATGTGTAACTTTTGAAATCACTTGTCTCCATAAAGTTAAAAGACTGAAGATTATATTTATTTGCAATGTTTTGGTTCTATGGTCAACTGAAATGGTTTGATTTGTGGATTCAATCATTTGTGGATTATTTAAAGGCGAAACATATTTCTGGTGGCTTTATAATCATCGTTTATGTGACACAATGTTCGAAATGTGACTCACCCAGTAATCTTGGACCTCACCACTCAGGCATAATTGATCTAGCGACACAAGCATGCTAATCATTACACCGCGTAGAAGTCTCCCGAAACATATTTGAGGGATTGTTAGAATGATTCTTTTTATCTTACGAGTGGCCATTGAATAAAGAATTTTTTGAGAATAACAATTTTACCAGATAAAAGTCCTTTTATTTAACCCATAATGGGGGGAGCAAGATAGATTCATATTTGCCCGAAAGTAAATGTAAGGAACTGAACTGGAATTCGAACTCGGTACTCTGATTTCTTATTATTCGTTACACCTCAAACCGATAAAAATATGTGATGTTATGATTTGTACGTAACGAACAAATCAACAGGAAACAGAGGCAGAAAAAAAAAATAATAAAAAATACGAAGGGGTGATGAAACTTTCTCTCCTCGACTCACTGCCCAATAATGACATCTTGGTCGGACTGAGAACATTTCAGGCGCCTCATCGTAAATAAATGAAATAAAAAAAAAACAAAAAAAAAAAAAACAAACTTTTATCTAAACGCTTTTGTCTTTTGTCTCCGAATTGAAATACAGTTTGGATTTTCCGTTTATTTTAAAATGTTTTTAATTTAGAATTTCTTCGTTTTATCCTTGTTTCTTAAAAAACTTTAATTAGATTTTTAATTTCTTTTATTTTTCCAACTGCGTCTTTATTTTTACCGTTTTTTTTTTCTTCTTCACTTGTGAACAATTCGTTTTGTTATGACTGGATTTCTTTGTATGTTAATATGTTAATCCACATTTTAATTTTAGGTTTCCCGGAGAAAATGAAATCAAATTTTAAATTATTAAATTATTTTCTTGTTTGCTCTTATCTGTTCGCTTCTAAAGTTATCTTTAAATTTCGTTTTGATTGAATTTGATTGAATTAATTTCAAAACATTTTGAAGATTATTTTCTTAGTTCGATTAATAATTTGAAAAAATAAAAATAAAATCTATCCCAGATAGATTAATAGAATTTTCCTTTACAAATTGTGTCATGGATTTCAGATATTAAGCTATTTTCAGTTTGTGAAGTTAGACTTTTATTCCTGAAAAGATATCGAAGATACTGTAAAAACATCCGTAAAGTATTTTTTGTAGATCAGAGGTTGTCGATTTGTTGAGTATTGATGTTCCCGGGGTTAGAGGCGTATTTTGGATGGTGGAAAATCGATTAATACCGATTGTTCTTTCTCGGATCGAAGGCAAGAAAGGCATTATGTAGTGAAATAAGAATGGATGCCATCATATGTTTTATATCGGAAAATGAGATAATATTTAGAATATCTCGTAAAGTATAGAAAATATAATGTCGCAAAATACACAGAAATATTCTTAAGCAAACCTCGTAAAATAATTTGCAACAGAGTAAGTGTCATCGATGTGTCTCATACTCATATTATGGTGGTTAGACACACGTTTTAGAGAGGGGGGATCGATTAATAACGATTGATTTTGGAGGATGGGAAGAAAGACTGTCATTATTTAAAAAAAGAGATCGTACACGATAGTGGTACAGTTGTAAGTAAAACAGAGAATCGAGTAAGAATTTTGGCTATGACGGTGAAGTTAGTCCGAATTTTGGCTGTGGTTTTAATTCAAATTCAAATTTGGGCTTTGTTGGTGGATCAGTTCGAATTTGCTTATGAATGGGAATTAGGTTCGAATCTTTAATGTGGTTGCAAATGGAATTCGAATATTGGATGAAGATTCGAATTTTGGATGAAGGTGCGAATTTTGAATGTAGGTGCGAATATTAGATGAAGGTGCGAATTTTGGCTATGAATTTTAATAGAGTTTAATTTTTGGGTGTGGTTGTGAAACGAGTTAAAATTTTGGCTTTGAGTCTAAAGTGAGTTCGAATTTTTATTGTTTGTGAATGACTTCGAATTTGGACAGTGATTGTGAATCGAAATGTTATTCTGACAATGTTTGTGAAACGAATTCGAATGTTGGCTGTGATCGGAAATCAGTTCGAATTTCTGCTATGTTCATGCATAAGTTCGAATTTTGGTTGTGTTTGTGAATCGTGCTTGAATTTTTATTGTTTTTGTCTTTTTGTTGTTGTGAATCACTTCGAATTTTGGCTATGGTTGTAAGTTAAATTCGAATTTTAATTTTTTTGCGAATCAGTTCGAAATTACTCATGAATGTGTATTGAGTTCGAATTTTTAATGATGAGTGCGTGAATCAGTTTGAATCTTGGTAACGAATGTCAATCAAGTTTCATTTTTGGTCTTGGTTGTGAAACGAACTCTAAATTGGATCTGTTCGAATTTTGACTGTAATTGTAAATGGAATTTGAATGTTTTGTGTAGCTGTTAATCGAGTTCATATTGTGTCAATGCTTGTGAATCAGTTCGAATTTGAACTGTGATTGTGTATCGATTTGGAATTTTGATTTTTGCCGAGATCTGAATTTGCATTTGCATGAATCAGTCAGAAATTTTGGTTCTGGTTGTGAATGATTTCCAGATTTATATGCGGCTATGAATCAGTTCAAATTTGGACTGTGTATCGAATTCAAATTTAGCATGTGTTTCTGAATCGTCCGAATTTGGGTTGTGGCCGTCAATTGAGTTCAAATTTGGTTGTATTTGCGAATCAGTTATAATTCCAGCAATTCTCGTGCATCAGTTCAAATATTGGCTGTGGCCGTGAATCGCGTTCAAATTTTGGTTGTTTGTGAATCAGTTCGAATTCCGGCAATGCACCTGCATTAGTTAGAATATTGGCTGTGGCTGAGAATCAAGTTCTATTTTTTTTTATTTTAGTGAATTAATTCAAATTACGGTAATGCTTGTGCATAAGTTTGAAGTTTGGTTGTTTGTGGAATCAGTTCGAATTTTCTTTGTCTTTGTTAATCGAATTCGAATTTTGGTTGTATTTGTGAATCGAGTTCGAATTTATTGAGAATCGAGGTCAAATTTTAGTTGTGGTTGTGAAACAATTTCGAAGTTTGGCTGAGGTTATGAATCAAGTTTGAATTTTTTGTGTATGGGAATTGAGTTTGAATCTTTACTGTTCGAAATTTGGCTGTGATTTGTGGATTGAGTACGAATTTTGTTTTGTCTGTGAATCATTTCGAATTTTAGTTGTTTTTGTAAATCAGATCAAATTTTGGATGTGTTTGTGAATCAGTTTGAGATTTGTATTTTGTGAATCCGTTCAAATTTTGGTTGTGTTCGTGAATCAGTTCGAATTCCAGCAATGATCCTACATTCATTCGAATTTAGGTTGTATTTGTTAACCGAATTCGAATTTTGTTTGTGTTTTTGAATCAGTTCGAAGTTTGTTATATATGGGAATTGTGTTCGAATCTTTACTATAGTTGTGAATCATTACGAATTTTGGATGAGTTTTATAATGATCGTGATATAATGAGTTTTATAATGATCGTGATGTAATGAGTTTTATAATGATCGTGATCGAATGTTTGCTGTAGTTATGAAGCATGTACGAATTTTGGCAGTAGTCTTGAATCAGTTTGAATGTTGTCTTCAAATATAAATCGACTCTGAATTTTGATTGTGGCTGTGAATTGTGGTTTTGAGTTATCTACGGATTATAGTTGTCGTTATGAATCGAGTTCAAATTTTTGCTGGTATTTGTGAATCGAGTTTCAATTGTTGTTGTGATTGTGAAGGGAATTCAAATTTTGGTTGCTGTTGGAAATGATTGCGAAAAATGTACTAATTTTTTGTTTTGGTTTTAAATAATTTCAATTTGGTCGTGGTTGGTAATCGAGTTAGAATTTTGGTTGTGAATGTAGTACGAATTCTGGTTGTAGTTGTTAATCGATTTCGTATTTTGTTTATGATTGGGATCGACTACAAAGCTTTTCTGTGGTTGGGGATCGTCTACGAATTTGGACAATGTTTTTGAATCACATCGGATTTTGGTTGTGGTTTTGAACTGAGTTCGAATTTTGGCTGTGGTTTTGAACTGAGTTCGAATTTTGGCTGTGGTTTTGAACTGAGTTCGAATTTTGGCTGTGGTTTTAAACTGAGTTCGAATTTTTGTAGTGGCTCTTTAGCGTGTTCCAATTTTAGCGATGAGTTTAAATCGAGTAAGAATTTTGTTTTCGGCTGTGAATCAAGTTCAAATTTTGAGTATATTTGTGAAAACGAGTATTTATTTCTGTTGCTGTAGTCAATAACTTCAAATTCTAACTGTGGTTTTGAATCAGTTTGAATTTTTCTGATGTCCCAATTATTTCTTCTATAAAGATTTGTATGAGGATTGTTGAGAAAACCGTGATTCAGTGTAATTTAAAAAGGACAAAAACAGATCTTATGTCGAGCAGAGAATTTTTCAGCTTCCACTTAGACATTATACCCAAAAGATTCATAATGAAAACTGCATGCATCAACACACGTTTTTTCCCATACTCTAAATCTGATGTACTTAAATAGTACCCTACGCAATTTCGTGTTTATTTCTCCACCGACATTAGCAAAAATCAGTGAAAAGACCATTGTTAAAATACTTTTGAGTGTTGATTTGGTTTGGTTTATTTTGTTATATGGCATACCAACCTCAATGGGTTATTTAATACCAACAAGATTTTTATTGATGGTAATATTTTTTAAAAATTTATTGTTGGTAATATTTTTTTTCCAAATGTGTATTGCTGGTAATTTTCTCTTCAGAAATGTATTGCTGGTAATATTTTTTTTCCAAAATGTATTGCTAGTACTATTTTTCTTTTTTAGAAAATGTATTTCCGGTAATAATTTTTTCTTTAAAAATGTATTGCTGGTAATAATGGTATTGAAACCTATTTTTATACTTTCATAGTGTTTTGACTCCTTTCGCGGGGGTTGGCGGTGACTATTTGCCCATAGCTGGGAGTCTGATAGCTGCTACCAACCCGGGTCAGAGTGGAACTGGGAAGACAAGCAATCAAGAGGTGGTTATATGTTCCTCATAACCTTCTCATCAAAGTACTTGCTGTCGGATGTAGTTTATCGTCTTACCCAGGACGCGAAAGTAGTTTATCGTCATACCTAAACGGCTTTTTGAGTGTTGTGATCATCATAAACTTATGGGTGTCTATAATAAGAAACGTTAAAGTAATCGTTGGAGTCCAAACATAAATCATATTCTTATTTACGTAAATAGGGATGTACATTTCATTTTAAATGTGGCTTAGTAAAGTATTAGATTATTAGCCCAAGAGCCGCTCAAGGTAGAGCATTACTGATATGGGTGTGTGATATGAACGTAAGAGGAAATGATTATTAAGAGGATAATAGGAGATATAGATTGACCATAATCTTGGAAAGGTTATGATTATCCTGTCTCATGAAGCATTCTACAAACAAATTGCGAATTCATTTTATAGATTAATTTAAAATCAGAACCCGTATTCCTATATAATTTCCTATCGTCTCTATTTTAAAATATTACCAATTTTACATATATCATTTCAATCACTGCACAATTATTTATAGCTTTCCTTTTCTACTCAGTCAGAGGTTTCTACCCTATTTTCGTCTTCCTTTTGATTTTGGAGGTTCTGAGAAGCGTGCAACCATCTTGTAACTGCTGTTGTTCCCATGTACGTCTTAATCCGGGGTGGCAGCACCTGTTAGGGTCCCAGCTATAGGAAAATAGTGAACATCCAAAGGAAAACAAAACACTATAAAATATACTAATATATTATCATAGTAAAAATTTTAAAAAATACCAATAGCACTTATTTATAGTAGATTTACCAGCAATAAAATTTTATAGCAAAATGACCAACAATACATTTTATCTGTAGTTGAAGGTATAGAACTGTCTTCATATTATTTAGATTACGGTATTAAATAATCCATAGAGGTGTTGATATGCCGCTAAACAAAATCAAGCAAAACTAATCCTGTGCTAATCTAATGCTATTGTAAAATATCACATTTTATCCAATGTAAGATAAAAAATCTAGGAAAAATACAAGAGTGAAACATCTATAAAAGCTAGTACTTTTTATCCTAGTGTAGGGATGTTGAAGGCGATTATCTCTCTTTTGACAGTACACATTTACAGATATAGTAAGGGCCCTTTACAATGTGTCTTCCCTCTGTCTTTTCTACAAATATTTTCATGGTAACTTCTCTGACAAGCTACTTTCACTGGTACCCCAACTGCATGAATGTAAGCGTGCTACTAGGTTGGCATCGCGATCCCAACCTTTCACTGTCGAAACAGTTAAATGCAACCGCCTCTTCTACTCCAACAGCTTCTTCTCTAGCACTTCCTGACAGGGGAAATCCCTTCCTCTTACTTTCTTGCCTGATAGCTATAATCTTTGTTATGGGACCTTACCCATAATAAGATAATGGACTATTCCATACGTAATAAATACTGCGCCTCAAGAAGAAGCAGGGAGTTCAGTCTGAAGTCTGGAGTGAGGTCCGTCAGAAGTCCGTCAGGAGTCTGTCAGTCAGTCAGAGCGAGCGAGTCAGTCAGTCGAGTCAGAGGCAGTCCGAAACAGGGTCGTGTTCAGACAATTGCTACTAAACCTGATTGTTCGTACTAACACTTTCTACTTCTCTGTATATACTCCTGTTTGTAATATATCTGTGTTATTCCATACCTGTATTCGAGTTCTTCTTTATTGGTTCTACTTTGGACTATCACTGTGGTACAAGAAACCGGACCATAACAATCTCAAAAAGGTCTACCGGTGTACACGGCAAATAGACTACTTAGATAGGGAACGATTCTTCTGAAGAAACTATCTTCGGGAGGGGAGGTGTTACGGGACCTTACGCATAATAACATAATGGACTATTCCATACGTAATAAATACTGCGCCTCAAGAGGAAGCAGAGAGTTCAGTCTGACGTCTGGAGTGAAGTCCGTCAGGAGTCTGTCAGTCAGAGTGAGTCAGTCAGTCGAGTCAGTCGAGTCAGAGGCAGTCCGAAACAGGGTCGTGTCCAGACAATTACAACTAAACCTGATTGTTCGTGCTAACACTTCCTACTTCTCTGTATATATTCCTGTTTGTAATATATCTGTGTTATTCCATATCCACCTTCGAGTTCTTCTTTATTGGTTCTACCATGGACTATCAACGTGGTACAAGGAACCGGACCATAACAATCTTCAAATATTCAAATGTAATGTCACTCGACATCTTCTGATGGCTTGATCTTGACCCCCGTCCTTTTCTTTATCCTTTCCTCAAACACCCCTCTTTACTCTTGCTCTCACTCTCTGTAACCCCTTTGCATGCTAATGACACTCCCGCTTTGTTTGGGGTGATATGCTTAAAATAAAAAATAAACAACAACAACAACAACAACAAACAAAAAATGCGAAAATCGTCAGTTGTTGATTAGCTCCTGACGGAGGCGGATGCAAGTAACTAGTTGCCGTTTGGCTATCCACGACAGACGGCAGCAATTCTCAAGCGGCCTAAATCGGATTCAAGGTATAACACAAGGTTTTTCTCCCTTGCACCCTTGCAAACGTTATGTGTCGCATTCATTTAGTGTTTGCCTTTTTATACGTATTTTAATTATTCTGTCACGCACACACACACACACACACACACACACACACACACACATATATATTACATAACAGAAAAATACAAAATTACCTCTTGAGTAGAGACTATTTCAACTAACGTCGTAGTGGACTATATTCACTGTCGGATTTAGAGTATTAATATTTAGTTAAATTTTAAATCTCTAGTTCTGACATTGAATATAGTCGACGTTAGTTGAAATAATCTCAACTCATGCGGTAATTTACGATTTCTCTGCAATGTAACATTATATATATATATATATATATATATATATATATATATATATGTGTGTGTTCTGAGATGTGGTATTATTAACTACTTTCACTATTTACTTTGTTCAGACTATGACCTCATCTTTATTCCTATATACACTGGATACCAGCGTTGGTTGAGTGATCCTAAAATTGTCTTGACCCAAAGAGTTGAGATCAATTCCTGGCCACACCAGAGGGAATAAAATCTTGGTATGTTCAGTTACCAAGATGAATTAACTGAAACAGATATCAAATGGCAGTGTAGATGGAATTAGAACAATGTATCCCTTTTGGGTGCCCTTGACTATAATCCAATGATTATACTGGAATTTATTTTGTTTTGTGGTAGGAATAGAAAATTATGAGATCATTTTTATTAGATGATTTTTGGGTAGACAATGTTGTTGTCAACTCGGTGTAACATGATGTCTGGGAAAGGTAAGGTATTGTTATCTTCCATTTCGTATGTAAATTCTATTGTATGTTCGACATTGTTTAGTTTATCTACAAGTTAATATCACAGAGATATTTTAAGTGAACAAGAAGATACATGTCATCACTTCACTGAGAGGTGATCCCCCTGGTAATTCAAATCTTTGTAAATCAGTATCAGTTATGTGCCATGCGGGATACACGCTTAAGCAATCATGTGTCTTTCGATATATGACTGAGAAAGCAGATTTTTTTCTGCAGTAGTTTGCCATTTCTTTTTATAGTTTCCATCCAAGGCTATAGATCCGGTATACCCTGCCATTTACCATAGGAATTGGGGGAGAAGTGTATTAGCAGTGAATGTAATGGATCCGACTGGAATTCGAACTCGGCTCTCCGATTCCTCAATCTGTGCCGTCACCCATTATACTGTTTATAAATATTGTTATTAACTGTGAAATGAGGTGGTAGATTTTTATTATTTTACGGATTCGTAGTGGGAGATTTATCTTTGATTTTATTAGATGTTGTTTTAAGAGTTTTAAGCATTTTTCAACGGAGTCATTAGTGTAAAGTAATTTCATATCTGTACTAACTTACTCTATTAACAGCAAAGATTGCCAGAAAGAATATATTGGAGAAACATCAAGTTTAAATAAAAGACAAAAAACAAAGTTTAAATAGACACAAGAGAGGCATTTTAGAAAACAACACCCAAAACGCATTGGTTGCCACCGTAACGAAACTTACCACAATTATGACATACTAATAAATAGAGTAATAATTCACTAGGATGAAAATGACTAGAAAAAGGTTTAATAACTAGTTCAGTCAGAGTAAATTTACCTCCAGGTTCTGGCAGTGCTTCACTATTCTTGGCAGATTTTCTGTTGTCACAGTGTGGGATGATTGTTAACAAAGATGATGGGAAGAAAAAGAAAAAAATATAGATGAATTTGGCTAGATTGCCAAAAAAAAAAAAAATCTTTCAAACATTTCGGAACTACCAACGACTCTCTTCGTTGCGGATGTGTAGTCACACACAACAACGTTAACAAACCCAGTCCAATGAAGTCCTAACATAAGAAACGCGTCACAAAATCCTTTTCCAATATGTCATACATTATTTCCTTCATATATATATATATATATATATATATATATATATATATATATATATATATATAAAAAAAAAGAACAGTAAGATATATAATCCGGTGTTCTTATAGATATTTTTATTTTTACAAAATAGTGCTCAATGTAAATTTAAGGAGCATTAATATTATAAATTGATTTAAAATATGGTTTTTTTCGCTACACAGTTCTAACCACGTTTCAAAAATGGAAGCTAAAAGCCCCGAATTTAATTTTGTAATTAAATTAAAGACATTAGTTTCATTTCATGCCCACTACCAAAACGTAGCAATAACTGATACATTAAAAATATAGACATAATGAACACCCAGACACCCCTCGTCTAGTAAAATGAATTCATCTGTAACCTTGGAAACATGAATTATAATTTTAGCTGTGTCTTTAAAACCCAGTAATTTTAAAAGTTACTCCAAAATTCGCTTGAGAATGAAATGGAACTAATGTCTTTATAATATATATATATATATATATATATATATATATGATATTTAAAAAGGATCAAAACTGACCCGAGCAAAATACCTCTACGGTTTTAGGTAGTTTGTTCAGGAAATCAACTACACGGAGCTCAACAACTGCAGCACTTTCCAAACCGGAAGTAGTTGGGAGAGAAAAAAATAACTTTAACCGGGTTCAAATAAGCCCAACTGAACTTCTTAAAATGTTTGCATTCGGTCATGATCTCTGACCCCCCGTTCAGTAATCCATTACTTTTTTTATATGTTGCTATAGCCAATTTCTCTTCTTGGTAGAGCCTACACGTTTTTTTGACTATTATGTTAGTCATTATATTTCTTAAAATGCTCCATTTCATACTTGGACTTTTGCTATGCCTTTCTCTAAATCTTCAATAATAGTTTGCTTGCTTCATGCTGTACCTATGCTCCTGAATTCTAAAAGAAGAGCTGTCATTGTACCACTTCCTCTTAAACTAGCCCTCAGTACACCCGATGTATTTTTTGTGCTACTATTTCTCCCTTCCACTTCGGCACAATATACAACACGTTCAGTTTCGGCATAATCCTTTTAAAGGACATTTATTTTTTGCTTTAAATGTTTTAAAACATTAATAAGTTTGTCTGACGATCGCTAAAGCGTGAAACCCAGGGTCACAAACTCACATCTATCTAACCAAATATATATATATATATATATATATATATATATATATATATGATTTATTAACAGACAACTTTAGTGATCCATGGTTATAATTTATTTCATCAGGGAGTTTCTTTTTCCCTGAATCATCAGACCTCATTTCTAAGGATGAAAAAATGAATTTAAATTATATGTAAATTTAAATTCATTTTTTCATCCTTGGAAGTGAGGTCTGATGATCTAGAGAAAATAACCTCCCTAGGGAAATGAATTATAACCATGGACCACTAAAGTTGTCTGTTTTCATTAAATTAAATTAATCGCTCTGATTTAACATTGAGCTCCGGATTTCATCCTCCTTGGAATTATCCATATGGATTACCAAGATTTTCAATGCTTAACTATATATATATATATATATATATATTACATCATATGAATTATATTTGTGTACTCTAGAGTTGTATATAAAATGATTTCCCGTGTTTCCTTCTGTCTTGTTAATGTGTTTGTACATCGGGGATACACTAATGCCTCTCGTGGAGAGTGAAGTAAACTAATGTATTTCCGCATTTTTTACAAACATTCTCTCATCTGCTCACGTGTCTTAAGATTCTCAATAACTCCCTCCCCCCCCCAAAAAAAACCCCACAAAAACCAAAAAAAACTGTCTCCATCTGAAAAAATTTAGTATTCAAAAAGTTGACTGGATAATTTAGCATTTTCTTGTGAGACACATTAGTTAACTCAGGCGTTAAAAAAATTAATTACCTAAAATATCTTATGAAGTGTTTGTCTGCAAAGGCGCCTTTCTTTTTTATTCTGTGTATGCAGCAAGACGTAATCTTTAACAAATGCACAAAGATCACAAAGAAACTGAGTCATTGTTTCGGAGACTGAGACCAAAATCAAAAAGAAAAATATATTTACTTAATTAAAAAAATATTTTTGGGATTTATTTTTTTTTCCAAACGCCATTTTTTACAATGAGCATTAACTGACAAGCTGAGAGCTGATTATGGCTTGTAAATATATACCAATCTACTGGCGTATGCAAGTCATTTTCCCACACTCTTTCTCGTTTCACCAATGCGCACGTGCACACACACACACACACATATATATATATATATATATATATGTAGAGTCCGCCAAAAATGTATACAGACTCAGGAAAGACAAATCATGTTTTCCTAGTTTTATAAAATGGCGAATATACATTTTACTGTAGGCTGTTGGGCATCGCAGAAAAGCGACTACATTTGTGACCCTTAAACAAGAAGTTGAAAATGCATATGCAGCAATCCCACTGGACACTCTAGCCAACGTTGCCCAAGCAGTAGTTCACCATACTAATGATATATCGGCCACCATTTTTACCATCTTTTGTGATTTTAAAGGCCGCCATTTTTACCATCTTTTGTGATTTTAGAGTCGAAAGGAAACTTGTATTAATCTCTGAATGTCTGAATAAATTTAGTACTACAATATCGATATAAGTTTTTTCCTTTTCTGTATTCATTTTTGGCGGACTCTGTATATGTGTGTGTGTGCGCGTGTGTATGTGTAAAAATTCAGATAAAGTAAGTATATCTGTGAAATGGCAATATGAATAAAGACAAAATTGGAAAACTTCTAAGTTTTCCTTTTATTTTATTCATATATATATATATATATATATATATATATATATATATATATATATATATATATTAATAAATATATATAGATACAGACAGGCAGACACTGTTATATATATATATATATATATATATATATATATATATATATAATTCGCTAAAAAGATGTATACACATTTCAAATTGCAATAACATTGTTTACTGTCGTACGATATTTTCTCGACATATATTGCTTTCATGGCTGTAGCCTCAACAAGTCTTAAATGATGTTGTTTATTGCAGAAAGCCGAATGCATTTGTGGTACTTAGACAAAAAATTGAAAATGCATATGCAGTAAACCCACTGGATACTTCGGTCAGCGTTGTCCAAGTAGTAGTTGGCTGTGCTAATAAATGTCTGGAAGATAAAGGCCACTATTTTGAGTATCTTTTGTTATCTGAGAGTCCAAAGGTAACTTGTCTTAATCGCGTGATGCCTGAATAAAGTTATTGCAAAAATGTTATTGTAAAAGGACAATATGAATAAAAACAAAAGGGAATATATTTTAGCCAGCGCGTTTCGTCTTCTGATGGACTTTATCAAGGTAAAAGTGAAGATTTTATTTTGTCTTGATAAAATCTGCCGGAGGTTGAATCGCGTCGGCCAAAATTTATTTTGTCTTTAAATAGTAATGTTATTGTAATTAATGGCGAAATCACTTCGCTATCAATTACTATTAATTCTTTGAATAAGATCCTTATTCCTTGCCCTAATGCGGATCTGAATATGACAATTTGAAATTGTCGAAAATACTTGGCAAGTGTCTTCCATCTAACATCAACTCGAATATAAGGATCTTATTATTCAAGGAATTGATAGTAAACTCATAAGTCTTGTTAGCGAAGTGATTTCGCCGTTAATAACATTAAGATTGCTATTTAATTCTTTCTATAAATTGTTTTTTCATATGGAATATAAGCCCCACACTTTAATATATATATATATATATATATATATATATATATATATATATATATATATTTTTTATGTTTATACATTCTTTTATAGATACAAATATTTAAATGCTCTGTTTATAATAAACAGTATTAAACAACATTTACCGGCCTGGATGTCTGAGAAATTTTCATAGAAAATATTCGTCTTCCGACAGGAATCGAACCTGTATCCTATAGCCTGACGTGCCTTAACCGATTGGGCCACAGAGGAGCGTTCGGTTAGCAAGTTCGATTTTACTGTCTTTAAACTACGTCAGGCTACATGATGGTCCCGTTTTGGATACAGGTTCGATTCCTGTTGGAGGACGAATATTTTCTATGAAAAATAACCTAAATATTTGTATCTCTACAAAGAATGTATAAACATAAAAATGTCTTAAAATAATTGTAGGACTTTGTCCATTTCATAATGTGTGACCTCATTTATTTACATTTGGATACGCCATGAGCAGATATGAATGTACGTGAGAGAATCATGGAAGATTGTAGTTCATAGACGCTTCCATTTACTATGAAAGTAATAGTAGTACTATTTACGATATCCGCTCGTGTATATATTAATCTATATGATTGAATATTTCATTCGCTAATCTTATGTTCACTAATCTTATGATTTTTTTCCTTTGGAATAATATTAGCCCGAATTGTAAGAGTACTAGTGTACCCGGGCTGTCAAAACTGACAAGAAGGAATGTATATTGTAAGTAATATGTATTAAATTGTAATTTTCGTTTAATGCAAGTACAATTTTGTAATTTAAAATAGTTGTTAATGTTAATAATTCAATAGCGTATAATTTATAAACATCTAAGGAAAGATATCTGTATATTATCCTCATAAATGTTACATATTTACAACCAAATTTATGTTTACTTTAAAAGTTTGCAAAGCACAATATTTTTTGTGTAAACTTTGGAAGGTCTGAGTAATCCTTGACAATCCGTAGATTCAATCTGTTATTTCAGAGTTTGATTATTTCTCATCCTACATTTCTTAATTTATTTTTCTCAAGCTGTTACCAAATTGCACAAGATATTTTCTGAATAGTAACAAAAAAAAACAGCATTAAAGCTGTAATTCTTTAATTATATAAGTTTTTAATTGCTATCATAATATAAATCAAAGATGTAGTTTGAATAAAAAAAACTCTTTTGATGACTAATGAATTATTACAAGAATTGTTCCCCCACCTTTTTTTAATTATGATTTTTAAAGTTTAAAATGAATTTCTAAAAACACGAAAAAATAACGAAATTATTATTATTATTATTATTATTATTATTATTATTGTTTCACTTAATTTGCACATTCAAAAAATGAACAAAGCATTCTTGAAGATATATGTGGTGTATTATATATACGAAGCCTCTTCGATAGCGATATCAGTCCGCGTCAACGGGACCAAGTTAGCACGGCACCCTGTGGGTCATCGTTATTTTGTACACTGTCCCTCAATTGTGTGCAGTAATATGAATCTATTTTCAGAGTGAAATTTGTTTGGTCTTCAAAAACATTGTATTATCCGTGATTGCATCAGATTTTCATCAAGCCCAGACACTATTGTCTCGACTGTCGATTAGTTGTTCTATGGACATTGTCTGAGATGGACGTTACTCCAAGGAAGCGTACAAAAATTGTAACGCTGCACGAAAAAACTGACAAGCCTTACAAGTGAGCAAATCAAAGTACTATAGACTGGCCCAGAAGCTCACGTGATTTAAATCCAATCGAGAATCTGTGGTCAATCTGCAAGGAACGACTTCGTGGAATGGACATACGATGTACTAACATGTGCAATGGGTCATGTTTCATTGGAAAAACACGAAAAAAATAACGAAATTATTATTATTATTATTATTGTTTCACTTAATTTGCAAAAAATGAACAAAGCATTCTTGAAGATATATGTGGTGTATTATATATACGAACCCTCTTCGATAGCGATATCAGTCCGCGTCAACGGGAACCAAGTTAGCACGGCACCGAGTGAGTCATCGTTATTTTGCAACCCTCCTCAATTGTTACACACAAATAAAACGTAAATATATATATATATATGTGTGTGAGGTATGGGTTGGTAAACAGTGACTATTATAGCTATATAGCGAGACTCTTCGCAGATGCAATTGAGTCACTGTCGGTCACTGGGCGTGTTTGTAAATAAATACGCTAAAAATTCACTTTCATCCTACCGTGCGCGGACGGCTTAATGGTTAGAATCTCCGACTGACACCAATTCAGTCGTGTTTCGATCCTACTAGAGGCAACCGGATGTCTATCACACTGATGAGCTGTGAAACAACGAAACAGTCTGTCTGTGGATGACGTTATATATATATATATATATATATATATATATATATATATGAGACAATGTGTATTTCATCTTGATATTATTATTATAGACTAAGTAAATGCTTACATATGCAAACATTCACATGCATGTAAATCGATGTTAGACTTGTTGAGTCATGTAAATTGTATTTGTAAATAACCCGACTTGTCACAGGCGGAGCATTGGACTAAATCCGACAGTATTGATTGCTAACGCATCGGTTTTAGTAAGCTTCGGTCAAATTCGAAAAATATTGTATTGAAGGCGTACACGATGAGGGGGGGGAGGATTGTGGAGAATTAGGAAATGCCAGCTTAAAGACGTGGGAGGAAGTCGTTAGACGTTTGGAGGGACATTTTGTAAATCCATGAAAAATGACCTTATTTTAATCTGTGTTGTAAAACTTCTGACTTTTGGTCTGCTTAGCGGCTAAAAATGTAGAAACTGGCGCCCGCCTTCAAGATTCGATAATAAATAAATAAAGAGACGTTGACAAAATCTACAAATAAAGGTGCCTACATCGAATTAAAATCTTTGCTAACAATGAGAGGGTGGGATGATTATTTTCGGATTGACACACATTCCAAAATTTGACGAAATGACCAATCCTCGGAATTAATTTTAGATTTCATTCTTGGACACCACGAATGTTCAGATGATGCATTGGATAGGGGCTTGGAATAAGAAATAGGAAAACCCAGTTCGAATTCTTTGTCGGCTTCGTAACATTCACTTACGAGACAATATAATATTTGGAATAGTGACAGATTTTCGTCCACGGCCTTAAGACATTACAAAATGTGTCAGATATCACACAAGGTTTAATGTAGTGTTAGAAATAGAAACAACAAAGATGAAGATACTAGTCGGTATAATTTATCTTTCTATACAGCATAAAAAAACCCAGCAGGAAACCCAGTCAGAATATAATGATAAAACCATCAAAGGTGAAGATATTACTCTATATGATATAGTCTATAGTGTTTAAGCTGCACTCTCGAGTAGTTTGTAACGCATTATTTATCATCTCTCAGTTGCGTCTCTGTCTTTGGGCAGATTGCGCTCAGGGGCGGCTTCGTCAAAGGACAGAGTCGCAACTGAAGAAAATTTATACTGAGAAATGTCATGCTCTGGGAACAGCTGCCTTTAGCCGCGCTCTCTCATTGCAACAGAGAAAGGGATGGGTGCTCGCGGACAATTTTCGTTCCTAGCCCGGGTGTACACGCTCGGGTCCCCACCTTAAAAAAGACCTAGTGTCACAACTCGTCTCAGAGTAAATACCTAATCTATATGATATCTGAAGGGTATTTTAATGTTTCACAGACTTACTGAATCAGTTCAGCCAGTTATGTGCCATGCATGATACACGCTTAGGCGATACATGACTGGCGAGGTAGATTTTTTTCCGCAGTAGGTTGCCATTTCTTTCTGCGGTAGACCAGTTGTCATCCAAGGCTATAGACCCCGGTCTGTCCTGCTATTTACCCATAGCCAGAGGGAGAAGAAGTGGATTCATACCTTTCCCAAGGGTAATCGTACGTAAGTGAATGTAATGGATTCGAACTCGGCTCTCCGATTCCTCAATCCGAGCCGCTATCCATTACTCCACCGCGCCCCCCGGCTTACTGAATAGGCTTTGTTTTGTATTAGAAGCGTTTTATTTATTTTTGCAGTCGTGGATTAAATAAAGGGTTCAGTTCAGAATTGATTGTAGGTTACCCAGATCGGTATAAACCTGATGAAGACCGGTGGGCACAACTGTCGAAACGTTGTGATAACAAAAACAAAAATGAGGACATTAGTCCAAATAAAAAAAAAAGTTCTTCTGAGTTTGTCTTAGATTGTATTTAACGGCTGTAAAAGAGTATTTAAGTTCAATGTAATATCCACCCACCGATATGTCAGTGAATGCTGAACAATTTTCTTGTAGATGAAGAGGAGACTTGTGGCGTCGGAAATGTGGTTCTACAGAAGGATGCTGAGGATACCATGGATAAAGTGCATAAACAACGATGACATCACAAAGAAGATGGAAACAAAAAATTACTTGCGCGTAAGTGAATATAACGAACCCAACTGTAATTGAAACTCGCTTCTCCGATTAAAAATTCTGAGCCTTTATGCATTACACCACCTTCACATCCAAGCTTACAACACCTAATATTCCCAAACAGCTACCCACCAGTCTCGACGTTGCTCAACTGCGGTGGTCGTACGGGAACTGATATTTTAAACTTAATATAGCTGTTAGCCCTTTATACCACCCACACATTCCAGCTTACAGAACCTGGTATTCCTGCGCAGTCACCCATCTAGGTACTGACCAAGTTCGACTTTGCTTAACTTCGGTGATTGTACGAGAACCGGTGTTTCAAAGTGAAATGGCCTTAAGCTCTTTATATCACCAGCACATCTAAGCGTACACCTAATGGTATTTCTAAGCGGTCACCCATCTAGGTACTGACAGGCTCGACGTTGCTTGATTTTAATAATCCTATGGGAACCGATGTTGCAATGTGAAACGGCCCTAAATACTTTGTACCACCCACACACCAAAGCTTACAGAACCTAGTATTTTTAAGAGGGCACCCATGTAAGTACTGACCAGACTTGACTTTTCTTAACTTAACGGACACGGCACATCTTACTAAATAACTACCTTAATTCCCCCTTCATCCATAATACGCACCCATAAAACTGTGCTGAAAGTGTGGGAAAATGCATTTACTCACACATAATACGCACCCCTTGTTTGGTAATCAAAACCTATAAATTGTACCTCATTTCATTATGATCAGCGTTTCCTACACTTATTTAAAAAAAATGGTTTTAAACAGAATAATATTATTTTAATTTAGTTTTATGATAATTCTTATCTTATTTTACTGCAATTTTTACAAAGTTTTTTGTAGCTGTGCATAATACGCACCCCTGATTTTGTTTATTTTTTTTTTAGAAAAAATGCGTGTTATACATGCAGAATTAGCATAACTATTGTCTTTTTTGGATTCCTTTGTGTTACTTCATTTTTTCTCTCTTACAAACCTACCTTAATTTTAATGTTTTCATTCTAACGGGCAACCATTCTATTGTGTCGCCAGCAACAAAAAGTCCGTAGTGGCGTCTATCTCCGATCAGAGATCAGACAGAAGACCACAGACAATATTCAATATTCTATAGATTAAGGGAAAAAGTAATTTAACCATTGGATTTCTTATTCTTATCTTTCTTTACCGGTCCCTCTCAAGTCGGCCAAGCCATTCATACTTTAATGATCGTCTCTCCATTGTCTCCTCACAATCCGCCATCTTTACTTTCATATTCATTTTGACTATGACGGTACCATTTTTTAAAAGCGAGAACGTAATCTTTTCAGCTTTCCTCTCAAATAAAAAGCAATTTTCTAACTATTTTTGCTGTATTTATGTGTTTCCTGAACATCTCTTCCATCTTCGGCTTACTTTTAATCGACATTTTGTATCGTTTATCTATGTATATAAAACAGAATATGTTTGTGTGTGTGTCTCTCTGTCTATCTGTGTAATACTTTTATCATTCGAGTTCCATCCAACTGATTTTGACCAAACTTGGCATAAAACATTGTACAATGCAAAATATCGATAATTCATAAAAAATCAATTATCAACAAAGCTGATCAAAAATCGATAAATTCAACTTTTTTCTTCCGATTTCAGTCAAACTCGGTATGTAGGTTACTTACATCATGACCAGCTCAATGATACCTGATTTTTAGTTCTACGTCACAGTGTTTAGCGAAAAACCCCGAAAAATATATCCTTTTTCCATCTTTCGTAGCACACTGACAAATTGAATTTCAAAAACTTCAATATAATTCTGGCCTGAAGTGGGTCTTCATGTTGCCTGTTTTACCCCTTCATGTTTTCGGCTAACTTCGATTGAATAAATACAGACTACTTTTGTTGTATCAGTAACTGCATTAATTCAAAATGTTTTTAATGAAAGTACTTTAAAGTAATTGAAGAAGATAAAGTCTGTTACATCTAAACATGATGCTGTTTTTGCTCATTTCTAATTGAACGCTTTTTCTGATCGACCAGCTGGGTATGGCTGCTAGTTCAATATTATTGGCGTATTTTTGTAAGTTAATGCTATGCTTTACTTTTTAAAAAATTCGTCTTCTCTTAAAATCTTTTCCAATCATGAACAAAATCATCCTCTAGATGCTGTGTCTCCTCAGAACGTAGGCGATCATTGGTCTCCACAGCTTCCTATCCTTCGTAGTCCTTAGTAATGTTTGACTTTTTACTATCCCTTTCATACCTTGTTCTGCCACTCTTCTATACAATATATATATATTGTTGTTTTCCTCTGTCTTTAACGATTTTCCCGACTAATTCAGTACCAATTGAAGGCAATAAGGAAAATTGTGCTATGCTACTATTACCAGTGGACGAGGCATAATCTTTATATGCAAATCAGTATTCCAATTTTTTCCCTGCCGTAACCTTGGTTCCCTGTACATTTTTTTATGAATACTTTCAAGGTAATTGATATGCCACTAAACATACTGAGCTTGTAGCTTTTAATAAATGTTAATGCTTCTCCTATTATTCCTGACCCTTTTCGAACCCGTTCGAACATCCATTTACTCAAATTCTTTATGTCGCACTTCTTTCTTTCTTTCTTTCTTTCTTTCTTTGTACCGTGTCCTTTCAGAACGTGGGCGATCATAGCTGTCCACTTCCTCTTATCCCTGCAGCTCTCAATAAGTTTCGTCCCTCTGTCACCTCCCCCAGGTCACGTTCTGTCATCCACTTACTTAAGCCCGCTAGGTATGTCATACGCTGATTTACCTTGTCTCTCTTTCGCTCTATTCAACCTGTGAGTATCAGATTCTCCAGGCCCTCCTTTCTCATTATGTGTCCAAGAAATTTTGTCTGGTGTTATTCATAAGCTTCCTCCTTGTTTGCATCCTCTCCAAGACCTCATCCTTACTCACACTCTCGTTACATGATATACTCAGCATCCTTCTGTAGTACCACATCTCTGTCGCTTAGAGTCTTTTATTCATCTTTGAGGAGACCGTTCAATATATGCTGCCATAAAGAAGGATAGATGTCACGTAACAGCTCAGTATTCTTTTCTTTGTTACCAAATAAATCCTCCTGTCTCGCAATACTCTGTCCAGTTTTGGGAATGCGTCATTGGACATAATTTTTCAAAATTTGACCAATAACGACTTTTTTTAAAAATATCTTCTTGACCGGAACCTGGACGTTACAGTACTTTCTCAGGAATATGAAGTGTAAAAAAAAGTTCCAGCGAAAAACTTCTAACTATGCATTCAGGCTTTATTTAAAAACAAAACTGTTCTGGGTACTTTCGTAAATATCAAATAAGTAATAAAACATTCGCCTTGAATATTTTTGTTTCTTGGAAAATTTCTTTGATTAATTAAAAAAAACTTTTATGATGTCAACAAACACTGGCTGTCACTTTCGTAATGCTCGTTGTAGTAGAGACTTTGTAATCGCAGATACAACTATAGTACACCGTTGAACAATACTGGTGTCAGACGCCTTCGAATATCACTCACACTAATAGTACTTGCTCGATAATACTCGCTCGAATAGTAACCACCGTATAGTGATCCGAATAGAGAAATAGTATAGTGAGTAGAGTAGAGAATAGCGGTCCGTTTCTTAATAGAGGATAGACTAGAAATGCGGATCAGAATACTAATAGACGATAGACTAGAAATGCAGATCAATTAGACGCACGCTATCTTCCATATATGCGTTTCCTCTATGGTCACGTGGCCTACTTATTTCAATAATAGGATCGCTTGTATTTGCTCACTGGCGTTTTATGAAGCGTCGAACTGAAGTGTCGGCAGCGACACTTTATTCCTATATAACAAAAACAAAACAAAAACTACTTTCAAACACTAACCATTTAACCTCCGAAACAAATTCAGTTTGATTTATTATCCGTTTTCGACTAAACCCTCCTCAGAATCATAGTTCCGCTCATTGACCGTTTACATACTTTATTCTCTTTTTCACCCAGTACAAGGCTAAAGAGCCATTCAAGGTAGTGTTACTGAATGAGGTTATGTTTATGGCTTACAGAGGAGGAACAAGATGTGAATATTGTAAGTATATGTAAGGTAGATAACAGTTGGTCCTTGGCTTGAAGTGGTAAATATTGTAGTGATCAGGGAACCATTTTTTTCAAGAATCTGGTCCACTATGTAGCAGTTCTGTGGAAGAAGTTGTCTGAGTGGAATTTCCTCTTTATAAATGGAATACGAAGGGAACAAGTCGACTCTCTGTACGTGGCATGGCGGGTCCTAGCTGTGAAGGTCTAGACTGGAGGAACTAAGGAATGAAGCTTTTCTAGACATCTGTCATAACAATAGCAATAGAGTAGCGAGATAGGCTGGTAATTTTTCTTCTGTGAGAAAGCGGTTGCAGCGTAAACGCTTTTGAATTGCATCATGGTTGGAACAAAGGATTAAATAGCTCAGATATAACAGCAATTCTACATTTTTGGTCTGGATCTTGTAAAGATATAGTTCGGTAATTTCTAGATGGATAAAAGGAACCGATCATGTTTCCGGCCGTCCTGGGTTGACGATAAACTACATCCACATACTGGGTAATAAACTACGTTCAACAGCAAGGCGTGTGATTAAGAGGTTTTAAGGAGTGTGGAACTACCTTTTAATTGCTAGTGTTCCCAGTGTCACCCTGACCTGGGGTGGAAGCACCTGTTAGAGGGTGCCTAGTTATGGGCAAATTGTTGACCATCAACCTGGGGTCAAAAAATCATAAAAGGACAGATCTATCGACCTGAACTTCTGCAGCCAATAGATGACGGTGCATTCACTGACAGAATTATCCCTAAAGCCTTGAGGTATTCGGCGGCATGATGCGGCGACGAGCAAACCAACCTAAAAGTAGTAAAGAAGACAACCATGAACTTCGACACCGCCATGTTTCCTCGCGGCTGTTCGAGATACGCCTGATGTGTGTGCGCAACGCATCTGTATTGCTTAAGAGCAATGGCCCCACTCCCACCCGCAGCTTTTACCAGGTGCATAACACATTTATTTGCGTATCAATGATCATTTCTTCTCTCATGACTTAAAAAGCGGTAAGGACTTAGAAAAAAACCTCGATCATCTAAATTTTGGGATAATTTTATCCCGGTCTCGAAGACAAGCAGTGTGTATAGAATGGAAGGAAATGGATCAAGGGATATTGTGCTGCCTCAGTTTCCCAAGTTGCGGTGCGTCAAATCTTCTGTCTATAAAATCAGCATTCGAGATAGCAGATTTTATCTGAGTTCGAATTTTTGTCTTTGACACTATTTAATTAATCTGCATATGTCATTAAATATATACACTGTTTGTTTCTTTATATTTTCTTAACTCTACGTTCAGTTTTTAGTTTCACTCAGTTCAGACTTTTAACACCATTCTACCTCCATCGAATCGAATCACCGACATTTCCCCCGTATTCCATTTGTAAGGTGGAAGTTCTATTCAGCTTTTTCCAGAGAACTGTTAGTATTTGGGGCAAAGTTCTGCGTAAATGTTTCCGTGAACACTGCTGCTCTTTAAGTCAAGTGTCAATCTCTATCTCATCTACTTATCCTCAAAGCTTTCACTTCCTTTTCTCTCCTCATACGTCCATATTTACACGCGACTATTCTACCGCGTGTGGCTCTGTAGTTCTGTATTGAGTGGACTTCAGTGCATGTATATATCAATCAGTTAATGGGCACCTCGACGTGGTGTAATAGTTAGAAAGCTTGTCTTGCTAGATCAATTACAACTGAGTAGTGAGTTCGATCCTCACTAGGTGCCCCATACTTTCGGCCTTGTGCCACATCAAAGCCGGGCTTAGAAAATCACTATATCAATCAGTTAAGTGACAAATTATGGTTTGAAATGAAAGGTTACGGCGAAACCACGTTGAAACATAGGTTCCCATACGAGACCCGAAATTAAGCAATGTCAAGCCTATTCAAGTGACCGCTTGGCAATACAAGTTGCTGGAGGCTTGGATGCGTGGGTGGTGTAATGGATAATGACCCGGAATTGTTAAACGGAGAGCTAAGTTAGTTTCGTTATATTCACTTACGCGTAAATACCTTGAGGAAAGGCATGAATCCACCTCCCACCCAGATATGGGTTAATTAGTATGATTATCATCACTAAATCGTAAGTAAGTTTTGCTATATTTATAAGGAAGACTCCGTAGTAGTAGAGACTGAGCCTTTGTAGATATTTATAATGTGGATATAGTCAACAAAATTTCACGTCTCAAGTGATCTTCAGAATATGTGTCACTAGTTCTTGGGAATCGTGGTATATATATATATATATATATATATATATATATATATATATAAAAGAAAAACAGACCATTTCAGGTTCCATTATAATAATTTATTTCACCAGAGCCCTTTTAAGGGACGCTGGATCATCAGATAACACTCCATATATATATATATATATATATATATATATATATATATATATATATATATATTATTTTATATGCACTGTACTTAGTAGAAAGTTCTCAATATCAATGATATTCAGTTCAAAAGCGTGAAACTCAGGGTCACAAACTCATATCCATACAAGTCAATATATAAATTGAGATATGTTTCACTGAATAATTTAGAAAAGTTTAGTCTACTTATTTTCAATTGGATCCTTTCATATTGCAGGCCAAACTTTTTGTTGTCATTATGAAAGGAAGAGAGAAAAATCACCATGTTGTTACACATTAATTTATTCCGAGTTCTTTCGACATAGCACAAATTCATCATCAGGGTGTTGTTTATTTCAAGAGAAATATTGTACTGTTCATCATTTTGATGAAGACAGCAATTTTGTTTTTGAAATTAATGAACACTGCAATATTTTTTGAAGCAAACAACACAATGATGGTGACACTGCGCTAATGTGTATATGAATAATTAATAAAAATATAGTTTTAATGGTATGCTCTCTCTCTCTCTCTCTCTCTCTATATATATATATATATATATATATATATATATATTGGTTAAAGATCAACATCAGGGATAGAGCGTATATAAATACAAATATAAAAGTGGCCATTGATATCAACATGAAGCGGCGACAGTCTGTCTCATGCTCAAATGTAATCGTCAGTCCTAACGATTGTTTTTAAGCATGAAACAGACTGTCACCTCTGGGTGTTGACCTTAGTGTCCATTTTTACACACATAAACACACACACACACACATATATGTATCTATCTCTCTCTATATATTTACTTATGTATATTCATATATATGTGTGCGTGTGTCTGTGTTTGTGTGTATATATTGATGTAATGGGAAAGAACAATTAGATTAATGATCCAAAGTTCTTTAGTATTTATGTTTTTCTTTTTAAAAAAAAACATTGCCCAATACAGAAGTAGAGCTTAAAATTATAATTATTATTTTAAAAAATATGATTCCATCACGGCACAGAAATTATTGTTTCGAAACTGACTCAAGCCTAAAGTTTAATTTTAATATAAAAATTTAAAATTTGTGCACCATTTCATTCTCAAGTGATGTTTAGAATCTAAACATCGCTTGATAATGAAACGGTGGTCTGAATTTTAAGTTTAATACTGAAATTAAACTTTAGGACTTGAGTTTCATTTGGAAACATAGTAATTTCTGTGTCACGATGGAATCATATTTAAAAAAAAATTATATACACAACACACACACACACACACATAGACACAACACACACACACACTTTACGCACACACACACATTACGCACACACACACCCATATATATATATATATATCCATGTTTATATATATATATATATATATAAATATGGATATTGTGTTCTTTTTCCTACATATACAACAACACGCGTACTTATGCACAGACATACATAGAGATAGAGAGGGATAAAGCGAGAGAGAGAGAGAGAGAGAGAGAGAAAGAGAGAGAGAGAGAAATGTATATACTCATGCATGACTATACTGTATCAGATTAGTATAATTAATTCACATATACCCTGCTTTAGGTTCATGCTGTAGAATATTTACCATTCTCCGACCACTGGATAATCCACTGCTTTCGACTTGAACTGGAATAAACAAACAACACTATAAAATACTTTTTATCTTTAAGCCTGACGATGTTTTCACCATGTAGCTCGTTTATAGAATATTAACTTTTTCTTGACAATACATTCAATATTCTTCATCAGTTCATTGACTCCGATGCCATGTAAGCGATGTTTTAAAATCGTATTACAATTAAATTAAAATTCATCCATTTATTTATTCCATTATTGATTCAAACGCTGTGCAATTCATTCTTTTATTTGTGACTTAATAAATTCTCTTAT
The DNA here is from genome assembly GCA_903632075.3 of Acanthosepion pharaonis. Taxonomy (NCBI): domain Eukaryota; kingdom Metazoa; phylum Mollusca; class Cephalopoda; order Sepiida; family Sepiidae; genus Acanthosepion; species Acanthosepion pharaonis. Next base: position 3,494,993 of record CAHIKZ030004577.1, on the reverse strand, counting down.
TCCTTAGATTAATCGATCAATTCATACCACTGACTTGCTGTACCTTCGCAATCATTTCTTCTGCGCATGCGTCTTTACACTAACGCATGACTCCATCTTGAGTTATAAATTTCTTTTTTCCTCAGTAAGGCGCTTCTTCGTTTCAATGGCGACTAGCAATTTCTGCATAATATTCATCACTCGACAATAAATTTTCTCTTTATTATTCTTTTGTCATTTATTTGGAATTTGAATGAATTAATTTCAACTTGGAAATACATTTTTTTACTCTTTAGTATTTAAGACTTTTTCTCTTCTTTAAAATTCGACATTGTTTTTCATTTTTTCTTTGCTTTTCACCTGGCCTTTTTTTTATTCATACGCCTGCTTTTCACTTGTGAAAGACTGCATTCATTTTCTTTTTGTCAATTTGCTTAAACGAATAAAATAAAAGCAATCGCCGATATCTTTTGTGTTCAATTCGGCTTTTAGAGACTGGTTATATGACATCTGCTAGTAGACGTAGAAAGGTACGGATAAAATACGCCCAAATAGTCTGTCACGAAGATTTGTGACGTAGGTAATGATATATTTTTATGAGGAATATACATACAAATATATCCACACACACACACACACACACACACACACACACACACACACACACACACATATATATATATATATATATATCTTCTCATCGGGAGATTGGAGGATGAGTATTTGAGGAGCGTGGGACCACCTTTTAATTGCTTTTGTTCCCAGATCCGCCCTGACCCGGGGTGGTAGCACCCATTAGGGTTCAAGATATGGGCAAATAGTGTCTACCAGAGTTGACCAAGCTCTTTAGTGTTATAGAACAGGATTGGTCTAAGAGATGGACAACTCTTACACGAAAAACCTGAGGTCTATTGTCTGCATCGTCTGTGGCATTTATTTGCATCGACTGAGTGTATTAGTAGTTCCGAAAAGTGCTGATGATTCTGCACAAGTCTTCACCACTTTAATATATATATATATATATATATATATATATATATATATATATATATATATATAATATATATATAAAAGTACTGGTAATAAATTCGTTGCTATAATAAAATAATTATCATATGAGGTAATTTTGGAGTTTAATATATATATATATATATATATATATATATATATATATATATATATATATATATATCGTCATCAGAGATAGACGATTTTGCTCTTATAACAGGTTATGAGCGTGGCTAGACATCCGATTGCTTCCATCCCGGAACGATTTGGCATCAGTCAGAAATTCTAATCCCTAGGCTATCGACGTCCGTCATAGAGAAAGACGAATTTTTACGTTTTTATTTTTTCATAAGCACGCCAATAACCCAGAGAACCAAGCCAGTTTGAGAACTCAAATTGTCAGTTTATATATATATATATATATATATATATATATATATATATATATATATATATATATATATATATAATCTTTTTGGATTTGAAGGTCCGATGAATTAGGGCAGTTTTACGACCCTAATGAAATAAATATTGTCTCATGAGGCTTTAGTTTTTGTGCCTTTATAATAATAATTATTGTTCTAATTCTAACATAGAGATCTCCCTTGATTTATATCCTTTTGCAAATATCCATACTGATCTCTTATATTATCAGTATATATATATATATATATATATATATATATATATATATATATATATATATATATATATATATATATTCTCGGATGAATAAATTTTTATTCATTATTATTTTCTACTATTCCATAATTTCTTTTCTGGATACTCATGTTTAAGTAGACGTTCCAATTTTTTTTAAAAACAGTGTGAACTACGTCTACCGGATTTCTTCTTCGGGATATCATGAAGTTTATGTATCTTCGGCAAGGTTCGAACCAGTATCCTCATTTGTAAGAGAAACCACCTTCTGATCCCGTGTATTTTAGGGTTTATTATTAATGTTACTGGAAAGTTTGCGATTACATTTGGTTCATTAAGCCCACGAAAGATATATTTGGGAGATTATCCAGTTGTCTGCGAAAGAACAGCTGCCATTTTCAAAACAGCATGCATTAGGGTACATGTCACCTTTCCTCTCAACGGGACATTACAATGCGTAGCGAACGCCGAGTCTCATTGGCCACAACATTGGATAGTAGACAGTGTACAGTACCCTAAGTTTAGTTGGCTACATACTGGCATATCTAATAATTCTACCGAACCTTTTCAAAAGTCTATCATGAAAACTTCACACAGACACACACACACACACACATGTTCACTCTATACAAGGCCCGGGAGTCACTCGAGGTAGAAGGTTATTGAGAACGTTGCACAGTTTGTGTGGATATATCAGGGTGATAACAGTTAACCCTAAACTTTAACAGTTGTACTCGATTATAAGAAAATTATTGATTTTTTTCCTAGTTAAATATTCGTAGTCTATAATTCTTGAATAGAAATCATCTTCCGAAACCACAATTTTTCCTAAATGACCAAGGGAACGTTCTTTGAATCAGTGTGCCGGAAGGTCTTTCCTTACCATGTATGCTTTGTTTCTGAGAATGATTAAAGTATTGTCGAAAGCATACTATTCATTCCACCTTTTTCCCGGTACAAATTTACATATACATTTAAAAAATGAGTAATAAAGCCGCTGCATTCCAGGCATATTGAGGTACAGGTTTTATAGATTGATTCTCAGTTAAGCTATCTTTCAATCGGAAGAAAATATACTCTAAATGTTTTGGTTTCGTTTAGTTTAGTTTGGTTTTTATTGCTGTTAATATTTATTTTTTTCAAAAATGTGTTGCCGGCAATAAATTTTTACAAAAAATCATTTCTTGTATTAAAACGGATTTTTACACTTTCATTGTGTTTTGACCTGAACTTGGGGGTTAACTATTTACCCATAACTGGGACCCTAACAGGTGTTACCACCTCGGGTCAGGGTGGACCAGGGAACACCAGCAATTAAGATGTGGTTCCACGCTTCTCAAAACCTCCTGATCAGAGGCTTTGCTGTCCGGCGTAGTTTATCGTCTTACCCAGGATGCGGATGTAGTTTATCGCCATACTCAGAACGCGGATGTAGTTTATCGTCTTACCCAGGACGTGGAAATAGTTTATCGTCTTACCCAGGACGTGGAAATAGTTTATCGTCTTACCCAGGACGTGGATATAGTTTATCGTCTTACCCAGGACGTGGATATAGTTTATCGTCTTACCCAGGACGTGGATATAGTTTATCGTCTTACCCAGGACGTGGATATAGTTTATCGTCTTACCCAGGACGTGGATGTAGTTTATCGTCTTAACCAGGACGTGGATGTAGTTTATCGTCTTAAACAGGACGTGGATGTAGTTTATCGTCAAACAGGACGTGGATGTAGTTTATCGTCTTAACCAGGACGTGGATATAGTTTATCGTCTTAACCAGGACGTGGATATAGTTTATCGTCTTAACCAGGACGTGGATGTAGTTTATCGTCTTAAACAGGACGTGGATGTAGTTTATCGTCTTAACCAGGACGTGGATATAGTTTATCGTCTTAACCAGGACGTGGATATAGTTTATCGTCTTAACCAGGACGTGGATGTAGTTTATCGTCTTAACCAGGACTTGAATGTAGTTTATCTTCATACCCAGGACGGTCTAAATGTTTTGTTAAAATTTACTAATAGTCTATTTGTCAATTTAGTCCCCAGATAGAAGTTCTTCCAGTCTGAACATTTTTGATCCAACCATTCGATGATTGAAGTCTTTTATTCACCTTTACATTATATTTGTGTTTTTATCGAACTATTATTATCTTTATTTTTAAATGATTATTCCCGAGCGTATGGTTGTCGACTCACATTTTTATAACCTGAAAATAGAATAATATTTTCACTAAAAAAAGTAAACAAAATATTTTTTATTAACAAATAACTCGCCTACAAAAACGCCTGGTAATTATGCACCAACCCAATATCTATCTATAGGATAATATTACCAGCATTTTAAAGCTACGGACGTTTGATCAAAATGTTTTATTCATATTTTTTTCTGTTGGTAGACACGACAAGCAACTCTTTTTAATCCTAACTATTTCGGCTAATCTTAAGCATTCAGATTCATTTAATGAAGTTGAAAATAAATAAACTGGGGAAGGATTTGAACTCGCATCCCGTGTCACGGAAGCATGACATAAAAGGCAACACAGAAGCGATTGGTCCAAGAAGCCATTGCATTCTGAGACATTATTCATTCTTTTTTTCAATATTACCGCTAAGTTCGCTTTGATTTGCACATATTAAGATAAGAGAGACTCGGTATCAGTTGAGTCATTTGCTATAAATGATGAATGAAATAATGTTAATGGTCTTTGCCCTCAAAAACGTCACTATCAGACCTGATAGTCTGCATATCAACGGCGTCACGAAATCATTAATAATCGACGCTGGAGTCACTGAAGATCACATTCAACAAAGATTTATTCCACACACTTCTTCTCAGTAATTTATTCATATTTCCGCCTTTTGACTTTTAATTCAAAACATTTTCTTTCATTCTTTCCATTTCGGTCGATTCACTATCTATCTATCTATCTATCTATCTATCTATCTATCTATCTATCTATCTATCTATCTCAGTCTGTTCATATCTATCTCTTCTCATTTTATATCTATCTATCTATCTATCTATCTATCTATCTATCTATCTATCTATCTATCTATCTATCTATCCCGGTAGATAGATATGATCTACCTATTGGGTGGTGCATAATTATCAGGCGTTTTTAAACAATATGTATTATGAAAAAAGAAACATAACAATGCAACAATAACATTTTAAAATGCTTATTCCGGGGCATATGATTATCGACACGCATTTTTATTACCTGAAAATTTAAATAATATTTTTATTAAAAGAGTAAACAAAACAATATTTTTTTTATTAACAAATAACTAGTCTACCAAAACGCCTGATAATTATGCACCAACCCAATAGTATATCTATCTATCTATCTATCTATCTATCTATCTATCTATCTATCTATCTATCTATCTATCTATCTAATACAGTTCCATTTTCTTTCTTTATTTCTCCCTGTCTCTGTTAAATTATTCTGCTATCTATGATTGTTCATGTTCTTGTAAATCGACAACGTGAACCTGACATATTGCCTTCCCTTTTGCTAGGAGAAGACTAGTGTTCTAAGACGTAAACTCACGGATGACCTAAACTAATCCTTGACTAAGTAATAATACGGCACTTGACCATCACAGAAATTCCATGTTACCATTAAATCTCAAGTCAAGATGAAGGCTGAACCATCAGGACCACTCCTGTCCCTAAATTCTCTAGAAGAAACTGAATGCATAAATTAAGTTTCATATGTTTGAATCTTATTAAAATTGTAACAATTCCGAGGTAGTATACAGTAAGAGTAAAAACATTTCTCTTCAGGTATGTTAATTAAACATTGAAACTTAAGTATTATTGTTTTAATTCTTGACATCAGGTTACCCATAACTGATTTGTTGAAGAAGAAATTCAGGGATAATTCTTTCCCAGCAAACAATATCCTTTGAGGGTAGCGTAGCTGTGAGTTCAATCCATGGGCCAGGTAGTATAGCTGGTCACTCGTATTCGAGGATACCCGTCTACTATGCCGGCGAGACAATCCCTATGCTCAGTATGTAGCCCTGTCTACCTCCCTGAACGAGACCTTGGCCTTCGGCAAAGCTTCGTCCGGGTTCCTCTCTGCTAATGCAGAGAGTTCGACAGACGCCGACTCGGAAGGTCACAGAGGCAGCGTACTACACTTTGATCCTAGCCTCCAGGCCGAGACAATCCCTATGCTCAGGCGCATTTGTATTTGTTCAACACCCACAGAGTCCACCTGTGGTTTATACTGCAACTATAACCTTATAGACCTTAGTTGCAGTTTCTGAGAAAGAGTGTGTTATCTATCGTGATCAGCAATTTGAACAAGGCGAGCACGCTCAAGCCATCGGCCACGATGACTTGTGACTTCGTGCTAGCACAGCTATCGACGGCACCGAAGGTTTCCGTCTACCCGATTTCACTCATAAGGTCTAAATTCCAAAGCTGTTCAGATATAAATGTAAGTCGCGTAGTCACTCGTATCCGAGCACGCCAATCTACTAGGCAGGCGCCGGCCCAGGCACACTTGTGTTTTTTTAACACTCACAAGGCTCACCGGTGGTTTATACTGCAACTACGCTGATCGCGTCTTAGTTACATCGGGAGAGTGCGTGCTATTTAGCGTGATCAAGTCTGAACAAAGCCAGCACGCTCAAACACTCGATCACGATGACTTGGGACTTCAAGCTAGCACAACAATCGATCGACGACCTCCAAGGTTTACGTCTACCCAATTTCACTCACAAGGCGTGGGCTAACCGGTGGTATGGTTTTCAGACACTTTCCAAAGGTGCCACTCGCTAGGATCGAACCCTCCAGTTCGATAACAAATCAATCATGGTGAGATTCGAATGGTCAGAAGGCGAACGTTCTAACCTCTCGGCCACGTGACCCTACGGTAGTAAAGACTCGGGATCAGCGCAGATAGGATGAGCAATAAGTTAACTATACTAAATCAACCGAAAAATGGCAGCGAATGCTGGACAATGTCCTCAAAGAAGAAGACAAGACTTAAAGTAACAGAAATTTCGTTCTACAGAAGGATACTGAGGATACTATGGACCGAACATATGAGCAACGACTAGGTCTGGGAGAAAATGGAAATAAAAAATAAACTGATAATTAACAGAGAGAGAGAGAGAGAGAGAGAGAGAGAGAGAGAGAGAGAGAGAGAGAGAGATGATCAAAGTGCTTGGGGAGACATGCAAGAGAAAACTCCTTGTCATCTTGTATTAGGAACATAAAACCAATGAGCTTGTGCGGAAAAGTTTTGTCGCCCACCGGAAACCTCTTCTCGCCACTGTCAAACAGAGAAAAATGGCGTGGTCAGGAGACGTTACGAGGCACGACAGCCTGTACAAGACCATCATGTCATGCTCCGTTGAAGGTAGACATAGGAGAAGACGCCAAGACAAAAACTGATTGGATAATGTCAAACAATGGAAAAGTATGAATATACCAGGATTGCCATTGATAGACCATTGTGGAAGAGATTCAATATGGCGTCTGTATTCGGAACCCCTCTACGGTTACAAAAGTCAAGGGGATTATTATTATTATTATTATTTTTCTTGATTTCTGGCGTTTACACATTTCTTTCCGGGTCCCGCACAGGGACCTAAGGTTAGAAACGCTATCATGACACTTTCGACTGCAAAAAAAAAAAAAAAAAAATTACATAGATAAAGCCCTTCGTAAAGTGTGGGCTGTACTTGTCAGAACAATTTTTTGTAGATATTTGAGGCATGGACTTCCAGGAATCCCTTCAATCTTCAATTAGTCTACTGGAATCTTTTCCAACAAGTCCTGGGGCTCCAACTACAACAGGGATTGTTGATGTTCCCATATGCCACATTTTTGAGATTTCTATTTCAAGGTCCTTGTATTTTGACAGCTTTTTGAATACCTTCAAAGATACGTTGCAGTCTGCAGGGACTGCCATATCAATAAGGAGGCACTTATTATTATTATTATTATTATTATTATTCTGAGAATCGGCGCAAAAATACATTGAAACTATGTTTGAAACTAAAAATTGCAAACTGTTACAGATACAACTATTTGGCGCTATACAATCCGGGAGAAGTGTAGCATTAAAACAAAAATAAAAAATAAAAAAAAATGGAGCGGTTTAACCAAAAAGGCAAAACAGGATATCCAAAATCAATAAAACTCAAGATGAGTTCCTTATTGTCTGCTGTCTCTCTACAATCAGAAAACATTTCGTGACGACTTATTAACTAATTGCGCATGGGTAGACAATACCAGCCTCAAGCATCCAAGGACGGGAGTGAGGCTCTTCGGATCCAAGGACAGACAAAACGTTTACATCCCATAGTCTGATCGGTGAAGATTTTTTTATCTCTCTACAACACGCATTGTGAAATTGTTAGCATCAATTCTTTTGAAATAATGGAAAGAGTTTCGTGTTAAATCTGACGTCATACAAAATATCACTGCAGAATTTTCTTCTTTTTTATATATATATATATATATATATATATGTGTGTTTTTATATATATATAAATATGTTTTATACACACACACACACACATATATATTTTTTAATATATATATATATAAAAAGGTTTTATACATATATATATATATATATATATATATATATATATATATATATATATATATATATTGTGTGTATTTAGGCAGCAATTTTTACATTGATGCAGGTTTCATTAAATAATATAGACAAGTTTTGTCTATTTATTTTAAGTAAGTTCCTTTCATATTGTCTAATAAGCTTAATAACATTATCATTGAAAGACGAAAGGAAATCACCATATTGATACATGTTTTAATCCTATCTAAGCTTTCGGCTTACAAAAGCCATTATTAAAGATGACAATTACATTTCAATATATCAAACAAAACACGGACAAAACAATAATGATAGTCTGTTTTTGTTACATGAAAAATTTCAAAGCAACGGTAAACTCGGCTACTCATACTTAATACTTCTCGTTTTTACTCTCGCGTGGTCATGTGGGACAACACGAGCTGCGGTGCGATTTTCGCTTCCGCGACTCGTATACTCGAGTTTGTCTCAATAGATTATATTTTATTTTCTCTTTTAATCAAAGTAACATTCCCTATGTCAAAATTATAAGTTTAAAGAGTAAATAATCTACTGAGACGAAAATGTATAGAAAGTGCATTGATTGCTAGTTCATCCACCATGATTGGTATTCAATAAGGAAAGTAAGGGAAAAAAATCAGTCTAAAAAATCAATCCAAAAACTTCAAACTCTGCTTAGTGGAAAATATAGCTATAATTCCTTACCAGACCAAAACAAACTACTAAATAAACGATCAGAACTCATCTCAGAATGCAAACAAGAAAACAAATTTTTACTACCTTACTTAAAAATCGAAAACTGAAAAGAATAAATAAAATAAAGATAAATAAGCAAAACCAAGTAAAATAAAATAATCCAGATAAATAACTAAATAAATAAAGTAATTAATAAACAAATTAACAAACGACTCCGGTCAAAATAACCGTCAGAATAGACTACAACAATCAATTCAAAAACTGCAACGTCTGCTTGGAGGAAAAATGGCTATAATTTTCATTCCCAGACCAAACAAACTACTAAAGAAATGATCAGAAACCATATAAAACTTTTTACTAAGTTACTTAAAAATCAAAAACTGAAAAGAATAAATAAATGAAAAAAAAAACAAGTAAAATAAATTAACCCAAATAAATAAATAAACACATGAACAAACCATTCCCGCCAAAATAACCGTTAGACTAGACTACTCACAATGAACCCTATAAATAGTCGAGAAGAAAACATAACGCATGCGGCCTGATGATTGCATTTAGAATGAAACAGTCTGTCGCCTCAGAGAATTGATTTCAATGTTCACTTTTATATTTACATACACTCTTTCCACAGCATACCATAAATATAGCATACCTTAAAGCTATATATATATATATATATATATATATATATATATATATCACTCTGTTTATTTTCATATGTATGCTTATATTTCTTCGCTAATTATGGCTATCTGCCCAGTTATTGACATAAACAAAGCTGTTACACACTTTATTCACCTTGTCCGAATGGTTATGCATAATGCCAATAAACTAACCAAGGTCTCTTATATAATTTAATTCCTGCGTAAATACGTTCATTGGTATTTATCGATAGTTTTTTTCTTTCTGACAATCGATTGCTTGCCTCCAAAGACATTAAACAGAGATAAAAAAATACGAGACTGGCTTTTCTACACACGCATGTCTAGGAAGCTAATAAAGTATTGACTTTCTTATCACAGATACTCATAAAATATTTACTACGCAATAACAATATATATTGATTGTTAGCAGCTTCACATCTACAAGAAACTTGGCACTTTTTAATATAGAATATCGTAGACATTCTGTTGCAAAAGAAAGAAGGGAAAATAAAAATCTAAACAACCAACAAAGGCTTCATCAATTGATGACTTTGGTGTCACTCATAATTTAAAGGCGGCTGATGTATAATTACCCCTAACCCAGAACTCCCTGCCATTTAATTAGGATATTGCCAGTTTTCTGTAGCTGATGGGATCAATGTATGCGTACCCATGGCACTCTCTCTCCACGATCTTTTTATGCTTTTGTTAACATTCTGCCTAGGGACATTCTAAGATCATTAAGAAACCTCAATGTAGATAATGATGCTATATATGGATGCACGTGAAAAATTCAAGATGGACAGGTCCTTGTAGATCACCGCTGAAAGAACTTGTTTAAAACTGTATATATATCTCAAAATGGATGCACGTTATAAAATCAAGATGGCCAGGCCCTTGCAGATCAATGTTGAATTAACTGGTTTATAACTTTATATATCTCGAAATGGATACACTTCTAAATATAAAGGGACAGGTCTTTGTAGATCAATGTTAAAATAACTGTTTTATAACTTTATATATCTCAAAATGGACGCTCGTTTAAAAATCAAGATGGCCATGTCTTCGTAGATCAATGCTGAAAGAACGTGTTTAAATCTGTATATATCTCATAATCGATGCGCGTCACCAAATCATAATGGCCTGGCCTTGTGAATCAATGTTGAAATGACGGGTCTGTGAATTTCAATCTCTTAAAATGGATAAACGTCAAAAAAAAAAAAAAAATCAAATTGGACAATTCCTTGTAGATCAATGTTAAAATTACTGGTTTATAACATTATATATCTCAAAATTGACGCTCGTTTAAAAATCAAGAAGACCGGATTCTTATAGATTAATATTGAAATAACTGGTTTATAACTGTATATATCTCAAAATGGATACACTTCTAAAAATCAAGGGACAGGTCTTTGTATATCAATGTCAAAATAACTGGTTTATAACTGTATATATCTCAAAATGTATGCGCTTAAAAAATTCAAGATGGCCAGGCCCTTGCAGATCAATGTTGAAGTAACTGGTTTATAACTTTATATATCTCAAAATGGATGCAGGTCAAAATATCAAGAAGACCGGCTCCTTGTAGATCAATGTTGAAATAACTGGTTTGTGATTTTCAATACCTTAAAATGGATACACGTCAAAAAAAATATATTGGCCAATTCCTTGTAGATCAATGTTTAAATAACAGGTTTACAACATTATATATCTCAAAATGGATGCACATTTAAAAATCAAGAAGACCAGGTCTTTACATTATTTACATTATTCGGACTATTGTCCTCATCTTTGTCGCCATATTTATTACAACGTTTCGGCCTTTTAGTATCTGTCTATATTTCTGAGATGAGGTATTATGTACACTATTTACATTGTTCGGACTATTGTCCTCATCTTTGTCGCCATATATATCACAACGTTTCGGCCGTTGTACGTCGAACTGAACCCTATATTTCGCTCACTGGGGTAGAGCGTTCTAGTTCCACGTGCTATGTTTTTATTGGATGTCAATTATCAGTTATCTCCTGTTAATTTCCCTGACACGTGGCACAGTGAATAAAGGCGTTGGTTAGATCTAGTGACCCAAAGAGTGTGAGTTCAATACCCGGTTAGGGCAGTGTAGAACTTTCAGAGGGAAATTAACAGGAGATAACTGATAACTGACATCAATTAAAAACATGGCACGTAGAACTAGAACAGTCTACTCCAGTGAACGAAATAAAGGGTTCAGTTCGACATTCCGACCACCTGAAGAAGGCAGTAGTGTACAACGGCCGAAACATTGTAAATGATGTACATAATACCTCATCTCAGAAATATCGACAGAGACCAGGTCCTTGCAGATCAATGTTGAAATAACTGGTTCATAACTTTATATATCTCAAAATGGATGCGCGTCTATAAATCAAGATAGCCAGGTCCACGTAGATCAATGTTGAAACCCCTGTTTTGTAACTCTGAATATCTCTAAATAAGTTCACATTTAGACGAATTTCTCTTGTACAGACTAAAAGGAATACGAGAAAACATTAACGGAACATTATTGTTTCTTCACCTCTGGACGTCTTCAATTAATATCAGCGAATGCTTGTACGCCTTTGGTTGTTTTCAATGAACGTTTATTCAGGAGAGCCAGATATGAGAAAATGGATGTCAACAAGTCAGTGAGCAACCCATCATCTTCATATACGTGACTCGTCTCCCTGTTGAAACGAAGGCACGCAAAGTCATCTGAGAGAAGAAGGCTCAGAGAAGCACCAGAGTTCTTGAGCTCTCTACTGTCGTAAACGTCTCGCACATTATATCAAATGGTAAACAAGGCAATCCATCATTGTCAAGATTCCATACCCATGAGGCTCGAATGATTTCGACTCAGTCTGGGTCCTCAAAGTGTAACTTTCAAAATATCAAAATGGCACCTAGTGTTGTTTCAGCCTCACCGATCTGATGATTTTTCACCAGTCATGAGGAACGGCCTCGTTCTCAATGAGGTTCCATGATTTGATCGTCTACTGAGTCACAAGTTCATTCCAGATTTCAAGTGAAAATCATATATGCATTCCATTGCAAATACGCTGGCAAAATTGTCGCCTAATTCTATCGCTCCAGAAATTATCTGACAACGTTTTCGATCCTTAATTGTGACAAGTAATTTTCTATCATCTTCATTGTGCAGGTGGTGTAATGGAGGGGTGATCCGAGTTCGAATTCCAGTGTTTTTTTCAAATTTATCCAAATATCCTTAGGAAAGGTATGAATTCATCGCCACGCTACACCACTCCAGATATTGGTTAAATAATAGGACATTTGAAAAATCATTCTTATTCTATATATATATATATATATATATATATATATATATATATATATATATATATATATATATATATATGAACAATGTCCGACAATTATTTTAAGATATTTCTATGTTTATACATTTTTTATAGATACAAATATTTAAGTAAATGCTCTGTTGATAATAAACAGTATTAACGACATTTACCGGCCTGAATGTCCGAGAAATGTTCATAGAAAATATGCCTCCTCCGATCGAAATGGACCTTGCTAACGGAAACGCTCTTTTGTGGCGAAATCGGTAAAACACGTCAGACTATATGATACAGGTTCGATTCCTATCGGCGGACGCATATTTTCTATGATAATTTTTCGGATATTCAGGCCGGTAAATGTCGTTAATACTGTTTATTACAAACAGAGAATTTACTTAAATATTTGTATCTATAAAGAAAGAACGTATAAACATAAAAAAAATATCTTAAATAATTGTCGGACTTTGTCCATTTTATAATGTGTGACTTCATTTGTTTATATTTGGTTACGCAATGAGCAGATATGAATGTACGAGAGAAAATCACGGAGAACTGTAGTTTAAAAACAGTAAAAATCGACCTTGCTAATCGATCGATCCTCTGTGGCGAAATCGGTAAAAGTACGTCAGGTTATATTACGGTTCAGTATAGGATACAGGTTGGAATCCTGTCGGAGGACGCATATTTTCTATAAAAATTTCTTCGACATTCAGGCCGGTAAACGTCGTTAATACTGTTTATTATAAACAGAACATTTACTTAGATATTTGTATCTATAAAAAAAAGAACGTATAAACATAAAAAATAACTTTATATATATATATATATATATATATATATATATATATATATTGGCAATCTTTAATCTTCATGCAAAAAAAAAACACACACACACACACACAAAACAACTCTCTGTAAAAAGGACGGGTTTTCATTGAAACTGCTATTATTTTTACTACCTTCACGTCTCAACAATGTTTATTATTTAAAAAAAACAAACTATGATTTGAATTGTAATCTATATATATAAAACGTAAGTTGTCTATGTGTTTGTGTGATAACTTTTCACTCGATATCCATCCAACCAATTTTTACCAAACTTGGCATATACATTGTACTATGTAAAAGATAGGTTCTTAACGTAAAAATCAATACTTTTTAAAAATAAATAATCGATAAAGCCGATCAAAATCGATAAATTCAACCTTTTTTCCTCCGATTTCGTTCAAACTCTCTATGCAAGTTACTTACATCCTGACGAGTTCAACGATATTTTAATTTTATTTCTACGCCACTGCATTTAGCGAAAAACCGCGAAAATCGAAAAATCGATTTCAGCACAAATTTTAAAGTAAAAACTCCCTCAATTTTCAAGCAATCTAATACAAACTTCATCCAGTTGTAGCCAACAATAAATTGATTGTTTAACAGTCATTTAACTTGATAACTGAGTTCACCCATATTGTGAAAACCCGCGTAAATATCGAAAAATGGCGATTTTTACTGGTTTCTTTCTTATTTTTCGTTGATCTTTCAACCAATTTTCATCAAACTTATCAATTGCTTTATAAATATATCCTCTTGTACATCCCTAGTAGCGTACTGATAAATTGAATTTCAAAAACTCCAAAATATTTGTTGTTTGAAGTGGGTCTTCATGTTGCCTGTTTTACCCCTTCATGTTTTCGGCTAACTTTGATTGAATAAATACAGACTACTTCTGTTTTATCAGTAACTGCATTAATTCAAAATATTTTTTTAATGAAAGTACCTTAAAGTAATTGAAGTTACATCTAAACTTGATGCTGTTTTTGTTCCATTCTAATTGAACGACCAGCTGGCTATGGCTGCTAGTAAAACCTAAACATATGAAAATGAATTTATACATTTTCATCGTTCTTGAAAATTGACAACAAAAATAATAAACACCATTAGATTGTGTATATACACTATTTATTTATAAGATTGTTTATTAGAATGGATGACAAAACATCAGTTAATTGCTAATCGATTCGAACTTAATAAAATAGTATATAAGTATTTCTTTATAGTTGGTTCGCATATTTTAATAATCTAGTAAATGTTTTATAAATTTATGAATAAAAAATCTTTTCGTATTTATTTCTTTATCAATTGGTAAATAATAAATATTGCATTGCATTAGTTTTAATACAATTGTATTACTTTTTAGAATGTTATAAATATAAAATTATTCTTGTAAATAAACAAACTAATAAATATATAGTGTTTAATATTTTTCTTGTAAATTCTCAAGAACAAAAAGTATATAAATTATTTTTCATATCTTTAGACTTTATTCCAATTCTAATCATTCTAGGATGAGGATCTCTCATTATTTACACTATTTACATTCGGACAATTATCCTCATCTTTGTTGTTGTGTTTCCTATAGCAACCGTGGAGAACCCTGTCCCTCACGATGGCGTGTCCTGCTATTTTCACTCCTGGAACCAACCGATGATTTGATTGATAAAGCTGCTGGAACTAACTTTAGGTTTCTGCATCAGTATATGAATGTCACGTGATTTGACACTCTTACCAAGTTTTCAGATCGCCTCCATTGGTGTATCACATCGGCTCCTTACTTTTATCTTTCATCTTTTGTTTTTATCGTTACGCGACCACTGCTTTTATATAACTCGTAAGCAAGCAAATTTGAGCTCACGTCTCGTATTCGCGGGATGGGGGTGTGTGGCTTTTCCTGACCGATTCAGTCACAGAGGTCCAGTAGAAGGTTAATTTTCTTTATTTCCAATCAGCCCGTCTTAGTTATTGCAATCATAGAACGTGTTAAAAAGACGTGAGTAATGCGACAAAAATCTATAAAAACGAAAGGGAAACAGTCGAAAATTAACAACGTCTACATTAGTGTGTAAGAAACTTCTTGTTCTTTAAACTTTGTGCAAATTAATTGAAACAAAGCGAATAATTCCGTTATTATTAATTTTTTTCTTTCATGACCCTGTGCACATGTTAGTACATCGTATGTCCATTCCACGAAGTCGTTCCTTGCAGATTGAGTGGATTTAAATCAGGAGAGTTTCCGAGCCAGTCTATATATTTCAGCCTGTTCATATCTATCTATCTATCTATCTATCTATCTATCTATCTATCTATCTATCTATCTATCTTTTGTATTTTCTCTGATAACCCCTTTACATAAGTCAAGCAGACTGTTTTCTGAGTGTTGTTGTCCTCCTCTTGTACCCGCCTATCCCAGTTTTGGGGGGCTGCTGCCATGTACCCAGGGTAGTTGTTACGTTGTAGGGTACTACTTATACTGGCCAATTTTTATCTAACGTCTCTGGGTCGCCACTTATGACTTTTGCTCGGTGTTGTAAGCAGCGGACGATCCCTTTCTTTACGCTGTATGGATGGTGGTAGTTGAAATTGAGGTACTGTCCGGTGAATGTCAGTTTACGGTATACGGATGTCTTAAACCCATGCTCTGTTCGAGATATTAGAACATCCAGGAATGGGAGTGTGTTGTTACTCTCTTTCTCCATTGTGAACTGCATTGAAGGTCTTATTGAGTTCACATGGTCCAGCAGAACCTGAACATCTTCCTGGTGTGGCCAGAGTATGAAAGTGTCATCTATGTACCTTAACCATATAGTTGACTTTAGAGATATAGATTCTAATGCCATTTTCTCAAAGTATTCCATCTATATATTCGCTATTGCTGGTGATAATGGCGAGTCCATTGCTAAGCCCTCATCCTGTCGATATATGTGTGATCCCATTCCGAAGTGTGTTATTTGTGTATAGTAAGTCAACATCCTTATCAGATTATCTATTGGAATACTGGTCCGTTCTTTTAGGGAAGAGTCAGAGGCCACTCTATCTCTGACTACTCAGAGTGCCTCCTCCGTGGGTACCTTGGTGAACAGACTCACCGCGTCCAAGCTCACTATCAGGTTGGATAGGACGGGAGCATCTTTGATAATTTCCACGAAGTGGGCGGAGTTTCGGACATATGAAGGAGACTTTCCGATCAATGGGTCAATTATATCTACAAGGAAGCGACTCAGAGGGTGGCACACAGAACCGTGGCAACTAACAATCAGCCTGAGAGAAATACCGTCTTTGTGAATCTTAGCGAGACCGTATATGTGAGGTAGCTTGGTGTAACGCTGCGATAACTGCCTATACGTCTTAGGTGCAAAGTGATCCTTGTTCTTCATTAGGATCTGTGACAGTTTGCGTTCCGTTTTCATAGTAGGATCCTTTTTCACTTTGCTGTAGCTACCATTGTTAATGAGGTCTTCCAGTTTTCTTGTATAATCTGATTTGTCCATCACTACAGTCGCATTACCTTCGCCAGCCTCTCCAGTTTTGTTATGTTAGACCTGGGCAGCTTAGCTCTCTCCAAGGTCTGTCTTACTTTCTATCTCAGTTCATCCGCCTGAGCCTGAGGGATGTTCAAGGCCACCTTCTCGACTCTGGCAATGATGTATGAAGTATGGCACCCGCCTGATGGTTGTGGCGAAGTTATTATTCAATACTGACTCCTCAGAGGCACTCAGCTGATATTGGCTGATGTTGACTACTGCTTTCACTGGTGGGTGATGGACCTTGTGCATCACCTTCTGATCTTTCAATCTATTTAATTTTTGCACTTGGCGAGCCTTGACTACATCAAATTCATGTCTGAAGGATTTATCCAGGTCATTTTGGATCCTTCTCTGTTCTCCATTAGTAATTCTGTTGAAGAAATCCTCGAGCGTCTGGGAGATATGAGGATGTAGTCGATGTTTCATCCAACGATTGTACTGGATTCTCTCTCGGACAAGGGCATGTCCCGCTTTCTCTGCGACCCGACGAGCTCTCCTTGAATTGACGGGAAGTCTTGGTGCCAAGCCTGAAGGGATGAGTTGTAGGTCTCTGCATCTGTGTAGGAATGTCAGATGGTTCGATATTCATGCCAGTTTCTGGTAGGATTTTTCAATTTGTCTCCATATTTTGGTATATCAGGTCCATACCGATCCTCCAGAGTCTGTCTATCAAACTTGACACGTGGAACTAGAACAGTCTACCCCAGTGAGAGAAATAAAGGGTTCAGTTCGAAATTCCAACCACCTGAAGAAGGCCGGAGCGTACAACGGCCGAAACGTTGTGATAAATATGGCGACAAAGATGAGGACAATAGTCCGAATAATGTAAATAATGTACATAATACCTCATCTCAGAAATATAGACAGATACTGAAGGGCCGAAACGTTGTAATAAATATGGCGACAAAGATGAGGACAATAGTCCGAATAATGTAAATAATGTACATAATACCTCATCTCAGAAATATAGACAGACTGTGAAGAAACAATTAAAATAGAACTTATGGTTGCTTCTAACCATTTGATCTGATGTGAGGTTTCAAATGATGAGACTTTGCCGCCAATTCAGTACTGATCATTAATTCATAAAGTCTAGGTACCACAGTTGAAAGTTCATCCGAACAATTACCATGAAATTATTTATAGAGAATCTACGTTACGTCGGTGGGAAACGTACTGAAGCCGAGACGCCATGATTTTTGTCAAGAATCTTTAAATACATAGCACCAGACCATATTTTGCAGCAATATTCAAAGCATGGACGAGTTATAAATATGTAAGATAAATTCTGTCGAGAAAAATTCTCTAGCACGGCACAGTAAAATAAACTTTCCTAGCAGCATACCTCGCAATTGATCTAGTATAAGTTTTCCAATTGTATTATAATCCAAACCATGTTTCTCTTTTAAATAATCCACAAAGAATTGATGAACCGTAAAAAAAACAATCAGTCAGCAACTTGTGGGTATTGGCAATGTTTAATGCTGCTCAAATTGAAAGACTTCCAATCTCAGAATGCAGAAAGCCAATTTCAGGAGAAGTTAAGCGTATCTGTCTTTGTGGAGAGACATTGCACTAAAATTTGGCAATGAAATAAAAAGCAATTATATCTTTATGTTCTTCCTGTTTGTCTGTGACGGTAGTTCATATCAACCGTCGAGAATGAAAGTTTCATGGCTTGTTTATAAACATATTACATTCTCAGTGGGTTAAGCGCTGCCTGCTGAGAATGGAGTAATGCTATACCAGAGTTGAATATAAGACAGATAAGAGAGGCAAAAGAAACATGGCGTGTACGTCTGCCTATAAGTATTAGATTCTACATATATATACAGCTAGAAACACACAGCATAAGTTACCTATATATATATATATATATATATATATATATATATATATATATATAGAGAGAAAGAGAGAGAGAGAGAGAGAGGGTGGTAAATTTGGCATATATTTCAACACTACGTGTACATTTATATCATTGGAGATAAATAATTCCACAATTCAACACACGAATGCACAAGCGTGCAAACACAATCTATCTGTCTATCTTAGGGTACCTCGGCGTGGTGCAATGGTTAGCAAGCTTGTCTCGCTAAAACAGTTACAACTGAATAGTGAGTTCGGTCCTCATTGGGTGCTCCATACTTCCGGCCTTGTGCCACATCTAAGCAGCGCTTAGAAAATCACTATCTGTCTATCTCAGCTTGTTTATATCTATCTATCTATCTATCTATCCGATGAATTCACTCGTCGTCTTCAATGTATGACAGCTGAGCAGTTCAGTTTAGTGAAGTGAAAAGCCAAACTATCCTCTTATATTATATAGTGTGCATCAAAATTACGTTTACGAAATTTGGGGGTAGGTCACACCAAAACAAGGACAAAAGTCCATATAAAATATGTCCGCTAATCCTTCGTTTTTTAGTTAAAGCACGTTTAGATTGGATGGCGTACTGTTTAGACTAGGTTATATTTGTCATTCGTGTATATTTGTCGGTAGTCTGTCCTCAACGTTTAACGTGCGTAGTAGTGAGTTAACTGTGAAGTGTTCCGTTTAACAATGGCATCATATTCATATCGTGAACAGATAGATATGATTCTTACATAAAGCCACTTGAATGGTAATGGACGCAAGGCTGCACGGCTGTATCAGATTGTGATTCCAGACCGTGACACCACAGACTATGTATCGAGGAATATCGATCTCCGCTTGTACGCTAAACCAGAAAAAATTCTACAGATTGTCGTATACGATCAAGGTATCAGCACACATCAAGTAACCCTATCATGTCATAGTACTGCACAGGGGTGGGGGTAATTCAAGAGCAGCTTCTGTATGTATATCATTTGTAACGTGTGCAGGATCTTCCACTCTCTCATCACTCACCACAGAACTTTTGCTCATGTTTTATTGCACAAATTGCCGATACGTTGTTTTTCACTTCAGTTTTGTTTACAGACGAGGCAGCATTTGGAAGAGATGGAATAACAGGTTTACACGACGTACATTTGGAGGCGGATCGAAATCCCCATAGTACAAAATTGTCTAGACACCAGCATCAGTTTATGATTCATATGTGGGATGTAATTGCATATGTTCTCCGAGGACGTCTTATAGGAGCTGTCTACAGTGAGTTTATTTTGAACATACTTCCAGACCTGCTAGAGGATGTTCCTCTGCTAAGACGAAGACGCATGGGGCCCATGCATGGTAGATCTCCACATTGTTTGCGATGCACTGGCTGATACCTACCTTGGGAAAATGGATAGGTAGGGGAGTTTCATGGCCTGCAAGTTCCACCGATTTTAATGAAAGAACTTCGGTGTGAAGAGATGAATATTTGTATATTCATAAAATAAATTATAACCGAATGGATTTTTAAGGATCTTCTATACTCATTATTATGTTGCTCTGTTACTTACATTGAATTCTCATTGGATTAATGTCCCCCTTAGAATTATCCCTACCAATTGATATTGTATATATATATGTGTGGGTGTGTGTGTGTGCGTGCGTGCGTGCATGTGTGTGTGTGTGCATGTGTATGTGTGTGTGTGTGTGCAAATATATTGATAAAATAGGAAAGAACCGTTAGATTGATGATCCAAAGTTCTTTAATATTTTTTTTATTTAAAAAAAACAACAGTGCTCAATACACAAGTAGAGCCTAGATTATAAGTATTTAAAAAAAAAATCATTCCATCGATATACAGGAATTGCCACGTTTCGAAAACAGAAGCTAAAAACTTCCAATTCAATTATAGAAATTAAATTAAATGCGAATTTTGTAATCTGCATCTGTTTTTGAAACATGGTAATTCCTGTATAGCGATGGAATCATATTTAAAAAAATAATTATAATATATATATATATATATATATATATATATATATATATATATATATATATATTCCATATATTTTCATAATGCAGGGGGGTCAAGATTAAACTTTCCAAAACAAACAATGATCTGGAAGTAGAATGAAAGCAGTAATTGCACGTTAAGTGATTCCATTATAAAAATTAGAATAAGTAAATACTAAAACGTTAACATATATGGATCAGTTGCAATAAATTTACTATAGAATAGGGTGAGCTATGCGTAATTTGCTTCAACAAGGAAAGCTTCGATCGCACTTCCCGCTTTCCGTTTACTTGCTTCCCTGATAAATATAACCTTCAAAAATTTAAATGTAATGTCAGTCACCATCTTCATGAATTCACCTTTTGTCCTATCCGCGCTATACTAAGTCTTTTCTTGCAACTTTCACTCCCTGTAACCCTCTGCGTACAAATGGCATTCCCGCCTTGCTTGGGGTGAAAGGATTAAAAATAGTTGATTATGTTATTATTCACTTTTCGTTTCATGCGTTGCCCATTTTAGTTGTTGCTGCTGTTGAAAGTCCTCGGGTGATGTGGTTTATGGTATCTGCTACTGTTTGACATTTTATAGCACAAGTTGACGAGGCTCAAAAAGGGATGGTTCTGACGAAGTCCTATACGCTTCAATCGTTCGAAGCTATTATTAACAATCGATCTGAGACAGCGGTTGTATACAACCTAGAGTTTCCTTATTTTCTAACGATTTTGACACCATTCAGTGGATCCGTATAAAAGACAGAAGAAACGATTTAAGGACATGACACTTCTTTGGTTTTGTAGCAGCTTGCGATGTTGAAGCAAATTACGCATAGCTCAGCGTATTCTATAGTAAATTTAGTGCGCTTGTGAGAGAATGAGAGAGGGAGTCAAAATGGGGAAGAAGGTGAGATAGACGAAAGAAAGCGTGAAGAAGAAAGAAAGAAAGAAAGAAAGATAGAGAGAAGTTAAGAGTGAGGGAGAGACAAAACGGGTAACGAGAGAGAGAGAGAGATAAAAATAAAGAAAGAGTGATAAAGAGAGAAACAAAGTCGAAAAAGATAGAAAGTATGAGAAAGAAAGATAAGAAAGAGAGAGAGACAGAGAGAAAGGGAAACAAAATGAGAAAAAAGAAAGAAAGAATGAAATATTGTTTGTGTGTGTGTTTGTAAAAGAGAGAATCAAAAGGGGAAAGAAAGGGAGGTGAACAAAAAGAGAAAGAAAGAGTGAAGAAGAAAGAAAGAAACAAAGAAAGAAAGAAAGAGAGAGTTAGCGAGTGAAGGAAAGACAAAAAACAGGAAAAAGAGAGAGAGGGAGGGAGAGAAAAATAGAGAAAGCGAGAGAGAAAGTGAAAGAAAGAAAGTCGAAAAGAGAACGAAAGAATGAGAGATTGTGTGTGTGAGAAAGAGACAAAATGGGAAAGAAAGTGAGATAGACGAAAATAGATAGAACGGGTAGAGGAGAAGAAAGAAAGAAAGAAAGAAAGAAAGAAAGAAAGAAAGAAAGAAAGAAAGAAAGTCGTAGAGAGTGAGGGATAGACAAAAAGGTGAACAAGAGAGAAGGAGATAAAAATAGAGAAAGATAACGTGAAAGAAATCTGTCGGGAGAAAGAGAGGCTAAGGAAAAAAAAAAGAAAAAAGAAAATACTCAATGATTAAACTCACTAAGTAGATTAGCTTGTTAGCCATTAGCCCATCGTGGCACTTTCTGCTTACGGTATACTTTATTTAAAGTGCATAAACTTTCAAGTTTCAACCAGCCTGCTTCAGTTTTCGACTTAGAACCGCTTTTCCGAACAAATTTCAACCAAAACACAGACGTCGTCAAAACTGTGCAATAAGCTGATACCCTGAGAACGGTTCGTTCTTTCTTTTTTGTTTCTTACTTTCTTTTTTTAATTTAATGTAAAGTGTTATAAGATCCAATCCACTTAGAGAATTTCTCGGCTCGTAGCAAGGGTCACCCAGATATATTGCATCTCGTGATTCATTCACAAAAAAAGTGTGTACTTCGGGGAATTGGTGAATGAATACCGTCTCTTCTTTACTATTCGTTCTGCCATTCTTCAACGCAGCACACGCCTTAGCAAACAAACGCCTAGAAGGTAAAATATATCTCAATCGCATGTCTTTATATCTAAGCAATGTAATGCACAATTAAATACATACGCCTAACATGACTATTTCATTTATTTATTCAATTTTTACAGTCGTTAAGGACTAAATAATTGAATCTGCTGAAGATACGCCCGGTAGATAATTCGCGTCGAAATTAAATGAATTTTAAAGATAAGTTGAACTGTTTATTTAAAAAATTTTGCTACATATATTTTTTGTTTTATTTTCTCGAATCACAAAAACGCTTGACTCACTGTCACAAAACTTGAAGACATCCGACAGCAGACATTTTATGAACAACGCTTTTACCATTTCTACCACAAAATCACCTTTGTTTAAATTGTTATTTTTTTTTTTAAACTTCTTAATTTAAATGTTAGGGGAAGCACGGTGGAGTAATGGATAGCGGCTCGAATTAAGGAATCGGAGAACCGAGTTCGAAT
Organism: Acanthosepion pharaonis; assembly: GCA_903632075.3. Lineage (NCBI taxonomy): Eukaryota > Metazoa > Mollusca > Cephalopoda > Sepiida > Sepiidae > Acanthosepion > Acanthosepion pharaonis. The sequence continues at coordinate 3,471,309 of CAHIKZ030004577.1, read as the reverse complement.
TTCAGTCGAATCCATTACATTCATTTATGTGTTAATATTCTTGGGAAAGGTATGAATCCTCTCTTTCTCCTTCCAGCTATGGGTAAATAGCAGGACAGACCGGGTTCTATAGCCTTGGATGGCAGCTGGAAGAAATGGCAACCTACCGCGGGAAAAATATCTGCCTCGTCAGTCATGTACTGAAAGATACATGATCGCCTAAGCGTGTATCATGCATGGCACGTAACTGACTGATCTTTAGTTTATAGTAGTCAATATTTCAGAAGCCAGTTAAATATAGACCATAGAAATTAGTTTGTCTTTCTTGTGTTGAAGAAGTTCTTCCATCGTTGTTGTTGGTGTAGATATATGAGGATTTAGTATACTATATTATGAATGATTCAAACAATCAATTTTGCAATAAAATTATGTTTAAGTAAACACGATGGAGTAATGGATAGCGTCTCGGATTGAGGAAACCGAGAGCCGAGTTTGAATTCCAATCGAATCTATTACATTCACTTATGTGCTAATACCCTTGGGGAAGGTATGAATTCTCTTCTTCTCTCCACAGCTATGGGTAAATGACAGGACAGACAGAGAGGGGAGTAATTCTATAGCCTTGGATGGCAACTGGTCTACCGCAGAAAGAAATGGCAACCTACTGCGGGAAAATATCTGCATTTGCCTAAGCGTGTATTACGTATGACACATAACTGACCGAATTTAGATGTTAAAAGAATATTTAATGTTGCTTCTGTTAAAGAAAGCATAGATAGAATAATACAAAACTCATATAAGCTCGCACCTAATATTAGACCAAATATACGTAAACTACTACTGTCTAGCACGGCGCAAGTACCATTTTACGATCACTATGGTAAAATAGTAAAAATTACACACAGGCGTAACGATGGGCTCACCTCTTGGTCCTCCATCTAATTTCTAGATGAATAATTTAGAAAAAAATCTGTAATAATTTAAAAAACCCTCAATATATGCCAATATATTGACATTTTCATATTAACGGGAGGATGAATTAAAAAAAAACCTTTTAATATTCGAGTTATTTTTTTAATTTTTAAGCATAATTTCGCCCCATGCAAGGCAACAAAGCCACTAAGATGCAATAGATTATGAGAAGAAAAAAGAAAACTATCAAATAGTGAGAACAACCTAAGAACATTAATTAAGTAGACATAAAATAACGATTTGATATTGCGTTTAAATTTTTGAAGATCAAAATGGACTGGAAAGTAAGAAGAAGCCAGAGAGTTCCGCAAGCAAAAGGTGCGAGAGAAGAAAATGTTAGCATAGAACTTACGGTTGCATCTATCCATTTCAACTGTAAGATGATGAGACCTAGCTGCCAATCTAGTAGTACGCTTAAATTCATAAAGTGTAGTTACTATAGAGGGGAGTTCATCAGAACAGTTACCACGAAAATATTTCTAGAAAAGACACCGGGAAGCTAAGAAAGTCACTTTCTCACCGTACGGCGGTGGGAAAGGGACCAAAATCGAGATGCCAGGTCAGAACCAATAGCATTGCAGATTCTTCTTTGTATCTTATTTCACTTCAAGAATTTCAAATACAAAGCAGTAGCACCAGACCGGAGGTGACGGCAAATGAAGAAACATGAGGGCCCAAGTCGTGAAGTGTCACAGCATATATAAAAATCATAACAACAAATATTCAAATGAATTCGATTCTCACGGGGTTCTCTCAATTTGTATCTTTGAAATCTTAAAGACTATCGATCAAGACAAGGAACTGTGGCCAATATAGAAAAACTTAAATCAAGAGAGTGAGTCAATGTGAAATGAAAAGGAAACTGGTCTTTCTGATTTGATAAAGCAACAGCTGCGGTCAGTTCTGTAAACGTCGATACGTCATTCCAATAGAATTTAAATGATTAAAGTTGTTAAATGATATGAAAATTTATTCATAGCGTTTTTACTTTAGCCTTCATATGTTTTTTTTTTCGTTTTTCATCGTTGCAAAAGAGGAAATTTAAATTTAGAGAGGAGATGACTTGCCCAAAATCGATAAAATTCGTTCTAACAAGAAAAATGTCCGAACCAGATATTTCCATTCGTTTTCCTTTTTGTTTGCTTCCTATTTACTTTGATATTGCATATAGATAAATTCATACAATTTATATAATATAATATAAATTGTTATAATTTATATAATTTACACACATCTTCTCAAAAGCAGATGAGGCGCTTGCCGCAGATCAAAGTTTTAACAGGAGAGTCTCGTGGGCACTGTCAAGTGAACTGAGTCTCTCTTTCTCCATATTTTATATATATATATATATATATATATATATATATATATATATATATATATATGTACCATCAAGCCTGATGATTGCGTTTAGGATGAAACAATCTGTCGCCTCTGAGTGTTGACTTCAATGTTCACTTTTATATTTACATGCCTTCTATCTCTGTTATTGAGCATTTATTCTATAAATATAGCATACCATAAAACTATATTCCATCATATATATATATATATATATATATATAGAATTCAAGCAGCAATGCTTCCTTTATACATGTTTCATTAAAGATGACAGACAATTAAATATACACAGAAGCTTACCAGTCTCTATCCGAAACATACTAATAGAAAATGCAAATATAATAGCCTAATTCACTTGTAAAAATTATTAGATATAATGGAAACCTTAATAATAAAAAAGAAAAGCCAACATCCAATAATATTAACTACAAACACGGCCACAATGTGCTAACAGTATTCGGCAAATAAAACATCCCTATATCTGTAAAAACATACACACAGCCCATACATCCAATTAAAAAGCAAAAATAAAATCACCTTTGATAATAGTTAAAAGTATAGATGAAAGCGCTCGGAATTACAGGACATTTGAACAGTTTTCACATTCTGTAAAAATCAACAAAAAATCAAAAAAAACAAAAAAAAAACAAACAAAAACGTCTTTAATATATATATATATATATATATATATATATATATATATATATATATATGTGTGTGTGTGTGTGTGTATGTGTCTGTGTGTGTGTGTGTGTTATATATATGTATATATATATATATGTGTATATTTTGGTAGCACGCATTAAGGGATATGTTTTTAAAGATTACGAAACTTTTCTGTTTAATAATCTTTTTTTTTTCTTGCTTTCTCGACAGTTTTTTTTTTATATTTGGGTCTAAGTTGTTAAAAAAAGTTTCTCGTCCATGGTGTTTTGCCGAGCGCTTATGCTTGTCTTGAAGAAGGTTTCCTTAATAACACATGCCTTAATATATATATATATATATATATATATATATTATACAATTTTAGTGTAATAGTAGTATTATAAACATTTTACATCGATACACCAAAGCTTTCATGTTTCAATAATATGATTGAAATTCGTCAGGCGATGGCAGATAACTTGTGATAAAAAGGATTTATTTAGGAAATTTAAAAACAAACCCTTACTTCATTTTGGATGTCAAAGGGGGGGGGCATAAGGTTAGAATTAAAAATATACTTGTGTGTATGTCTACATTAACCAATTAAAAGTCAGATCTACGCTTATAAAAGAAAATAAGGCCAGACAGTTGAAATAGGTGGGTTATTTTTTCGTGTCACTTTAAACTAGCTCGCAGACAGGCCACCTAATGGTTGTATAAAACATGTCAACGACAAATGTAATATAGATGTAGCTAATTATGTTGTTCTGATTTGCTGAAGTAGACATAAAGTTATCAGAAACAATATATTTATATATATATATGAAGACATATATATATGTCTTAACATGTGCTATATTTATGGGATAAAGCGCTCAATATCAGAGATAGAGCGTGTGTAAATATAAAAGTGAACATAGAAGTCAACACTTAGAGGTGACAGTCTGTTTCATGCTAGATGGAATCGTCAGGCCACGATTGCATCTAGCATGAAACAGACTGTCGTCTCTAAGTGTTGACTTCTATGTTCACACACACACACACACACACACACACACACACAGACACATATATATATATATATGGAGTGTGTGTGTGTGTGTATGAGAGAGAGAGAGAGAGAGAGTGAGAGAGTGAGAGAGAGGGAGAGCGCCTACTGGGCAACAGCCTAGTGGATTGAATCGTTGGTTCTTGAATTTGCTGACATAGTAATCGTGAATTCAATCCCTTGGATGAGCAATGTGTATTTGGACAAACTGGAAATATGCGAGCTTAATTGAGTCGTTCCAACAATAAGGACTTGAGCAGCGGAAGAAGAACAATCAACCCGTATAAAAATAAATAGACATAATATGTACAGATTATTCAACCCAAATATGCTTGAATGAAGATATGCTGTTCTAATTATTATATATATATATATATATATATATATATATATATATATATATATATATATATATATAATAATCGCACAAAAAAAATGCTGGTGTCAATAAAACAGTGTTCGATGTAATATAACAGAGCTATTAAGTATATATTAAATATTAATAAATATATATATTATACCTCACCGTTAACACGACTGCATGAAACTCTGTACTATCCACGAGGGATAATATATATATATATATATATATATATATATATATATATATGTTTTATTGTATTGCCTATACCAGACTGGTATAAAAATAAACAAAAACAAAAAAACCTGGATAGTATAATATAAATATAAAAAATACCAAATGACTAAAAACATTCGTGTTGGTTGAAAAAATCACTCAACACCTCAATGCCTAGCTAAAAGAAAAAAAAACAGCAATCGAGTAAACACCAATCAAGCCAGGTAATATCGTGAGGATCTGTTAGGGGAACCTTGGTAGGTAGATCCTGGATCACAAGGCTTTTATATATATATATATATATATATATATATATATATATATATATTTTTATGATATAGACAAAACCATTTTACTCACTACAAAGATGTAACTTCGTTTCAGTGCATTTCAACTGCGCTTCGACGGGTGAGAATCGAAAATGGCTATGAACAATCCTGCTTGTAGCCAAGCCGTATGCGAAACGTCACTTCCTTTTTTCCATTTGTTTGAGAAGAAAAAGATACATAAAAAAATCGTATCGGGTACATATATATATATATAAGGCACAGATACTAAAATTTCATGAGGTCATATTTATTTCCTTAGGGTCGTAAAAACGGCCCCAATTTATCTGACCATTTGGATTTGATTGTCTGATGAATTGGGTCCGTTTTTCCTACCCTAATGAAATAAATATAACTTCATAAAATTTTAGTGTTTGTGCTTTTAGGATAATAAATATTGTTCTGTTTCTCTTTGGATTTATGTCTTTTTGGAAATATCCATATTGATCACTAATATCATCATTATACATACATACATACACATATATATATATATATTCCTCGGGTTAGGTCATTTGCAGTGGTGAGCAGTAATATGAATCTATTTTCGGGCTGTATGAAGAAATTTATTTGGCCTTGAAAAATATTGCATCTTCCGTGATTGCATCAGATTTTTCCACGCTCAGACACTATTGTCTCGACTGTCGATTAGTTGTCCTCCGGACATTTTTTGCAATGGACGTTACTCTAAGGAAGTGCATGAAAATTGTAACGCTGCACGAAAACACTGGAAAGCCTTACCAGTGAGCAAATCAAATTACTATAGACTGGGTTAGAAACTCACTTGATTTAAATCCAATCGAAAATCTGTGGTCAATCTGCAAGGAACGACCTCGTGGAATGGACATATGAAGTTCCAATATGCACACTGGGTCATGTTTCATAGGAAAAATACGTAATAAAATAATAAAATTATTCGTTTTGTTTCAATTAATTCGCACAATTTTTATAATTAATAAACTATGAAAATAAAAATATTGTCTTTCATTACGAATGAAGAGTGAAAACTTATTGCTGGAATAGAAAACGTTGTCATTTCGTACCTCATGGTACATTTGTGCCGCAAAACATATGAGTCCGGTTTAAAAAAGGGTACAAAATATGGAATTCAAGCAGCCAACATTTAATGAATGTATTAAGAAGACATGTTTAGAGAAGGATAAAGAAAGAAACGAAGTTGAAGTGATGAACAGTTCAATAAAATAGTCTGTCTCTGAAGTACTTACATGCCTCGTGTCTATTGGAGCGAAAGGAAACTTGTGTTACCGATCTAAAAGTCAAAGGGAAAAGAGGACAACCCCTTTAAATGTCGCAGCGGTTGTGATTATCGTCAGGGGGCGGTAAATAGCAAGAAAACATTATTTTGTGAGCAACACCGAGTCTATTTGCAATTTTGCCGTTTCAAATAAGAAGATTTTAAGTTGAGTAAAAATTTCTGGAAACTTTTTCCTTTAGTTTTCATTTAAAATTACGAACTAGAAAATACGGCAATTTCTTTCTATATTTTTTGAATAACATCTTAATTTTATATTTAGGGAATTTATCTTTTTAGTTTTATCTGAATCATAAATAGGTTTTGAATTGCTTGGGTAATTTTATGATCCTTTTTTGTCTTCAACTACATTACTTTTTAGAAATATGCCAATAAGTAACCTGGTTCAAATTCTTAGATAGATAAGTGTTGGATTTTGATCAGTGTATATTTATACCTACAGACAAGATTAATTAAACAGAATTGTTAAACATCTTAGACAATTTTGTGTTGAATTAAAGAAAATTTTTCATGATGTTACTTCTTTTTCATATAATTTTTGCTTTTTTAATTAATGAATTGTTAAAACTTAATTAGTTTTTTTTTAAATAATATAAATTTAATTGATTAATTTCGATTTCTATCTGAAAACAGTTTTGGTTGAATTGTTGCCCCTTCCAGCAGCTGCTTGCAATCAATTCTAAATGGAAATTCAGAATAAAAGAAAGTTGGCAGATGCTATGAAAGAATAAAGATAAAGAAAGATAAAGAGAGATAAAGAGAGAAAAGGAAGGAGAACGCATCCAGGTCGAAAGGAGAGAAAGAAGGAAAGAAATGAGAGAAAAGGTGGTAAAAATTAAGAAAGTGAGAGGAAAAATTCGGATGAAGACAGAAAAAGAGGGGGGAGAAGTGTGAGAAGAGAGTCAGGAAGAGAAGGAGAAGAGAATAAAAAGGTAAAAACAAATCGAAAAATTCAGAGAACAAAGGAGGAAAGAGTGAAATACATGAGGTCGGTGGAGGAGGAGTCGGAAGAGATTCACAGTGATAAAGAGAGATGAGGAGATAATAATAAAAAAGGTAGGGAAAAGAAAAAGGAAGAGAAGAGAAAAGAGAAAGTAAAAGAGAAATAACGGAAAGAATAAAAAGAGGGGAAAGAGAAAGAAAACAGAAAAAAAAAGGACAAAAGTGAAGCGGGGTAAAAAAATAAAGAAATCAGAGAGGAAGAGAGACAGAGACAGAGAGAGAGAGAAAGAGAGAGAGAGGGAGAGAGGGAGAGGCAGAGAAGAAGTAGAAGAAAAAAGAGAGAAAAGAGAGGATGTCAGTGCAGCGAAAATAAAAAGAAAGAAGAAGGGTAAAAGAAAAATAGTGAAACGAGAAGCGCGCGCGCGAGAGAGAGAGAGACAGAGAGAGAGAGAGAGAGAGAGAGAGGGGAGAAAGAGAAAAGAAAGAAAGGAAGAAGAAAGCAGATTGAGAAAAGTGTAGGTGGGGGAGAAACATAAAACGTTGCGGTGCAGAGGAAAGAAAATGCAAGAGCGGGAAGGGAAAGTGGGAAAAGAAAGAAAGAAAGAAAGAAAGAAAGAAAGAAAGAAAAGATAAATTAAAGTGTCAGAGAAAGAAAAGGAAAAAGAGACAAAAGAAATGCAAGTAAGAAGAAAAAAAGACAGAAGGAGACATAAATGGAAAAGTTAAAGTAGAAAAAATAATAATAGGAAAAGGAAAAGTAAGAGAAAAGGAAAGAAAGAAAGAACTAATGTGCAGTAAATGTAGACGAGAACGAGAGAAACTGTACGGAAAAGAGAAAGGGTAAGAAATTTAAGAGAGAAGGATAAGAAATTGTAAAAGGAAAACGCCTGTAATAAAAAGATGAGGATGTTAGAAATAAATAAGAGAGAATTAAGAACGAAAAGAGAAGGGACAGACTAGTAAAGAGAAAGTTAACAAGAGAGAGTGAGAGAGAGAAAGAGAGAGAGAGAGAGAGAGAGAGAGAGACTGAGAATAAGATGAGATAGTGTGGAATCTTCCACAACAAACCAGCCTTACCTCTTTTTAGGAAATGCACTTTTCCTATCTGGTAAGTAACATCCTAATTCCATACAAAATATCAACGAGAAACCATTGGTCAATCACAGTAGATCCAACTTGCTGATTGGTCAGATTCAACCAATCAGATCGCTCTCACGTGCAGAGTCAATTTAGGCGCCAAGTCAATTCTGATCCTATCACGTGATACAGGCAGATATATAAACCCAACACGTGTGATATTCTCTCTTTCTGTTCCTGCTCTTCCTGAATCGAGCCTAACTTATCTACGTCACTCGTAAATTTCAACACGCCGCCAAAATGTGACTTTAAATAAACTCCCGTCTCGACTGATCCAGTCAGACGTTAAATGAACAATACTTAATTCATGCAAGTATTATCTTTGAACTCTACCTAACTTGTTCATACAATTCCAAACACTCAATACGAACTCATTCTTCTATTACAGTTAATATTACTTCCTTTTAATATGAACTCAGGTACAACTATTACCTAATCAAAGGGACATCATTCTGTTCAACCTTTTCAGTTCGCATGCATGTATATCAAATATTAATAAATTCAATTGTTATGTTTTGAAACAAGATGTCTATGAATCATAATTTCTTCTTTCTTGTCTAACATCAAGTATTTTTGGTTTTCATGAATTAAATAATAGGAAAAGAGGTTTTATTTGGAAAGTACATCTGCGGGTGGCCTTGTGCCAGCTTTATCTCCAGAGAGAGAAATAAACCAAATATGTTCCGCACCCCCCCCTACAATAGAAAGAGAAATGAAGAAGGGAATGTGTGAGAGAGAATAAAAAAGAGAGAGAAAAATGTAGAAAGCAATTTAGAGGATGAAATAAAAGTCTGAAAGATGAGAGAAACAAAACTGAGAGACGGGAGAGGCAAGAGAATGATAAAAGAGAGAGAAGAGATAGAAAAAAAAAAGAAACAAACAAGTGATAGATTGGAGGGGGCGAGAAAAAGAGGAATAAGAAAGAATACTAATAGACCACACAGTGAATGTGAAAGAGGAGAATAAAGAGAAGTTTCTTGAGAGGCACACACAGAGAAATAATATTTCACACTGTCCAACAGATGAAACGAATCTATGGAATATGAATTATACAAGTAAAGGTATTTACAGTGAGCCCCCCGTATTCGCGGGGGTTAGGGACCAGAACCGGCCGCAAATAGTTAGAATCCGCGAATACTTGTAACCTCACCAAAAAAAGTGCTTATAAGTACCTATTTTTATTGTTAAAACCCCATATGCCATAAACTTTCAACCTAAACACTTTAGAAACATTTCAGACTCTTTTAAAAACATTTTTGAAAAATAGTATTGGTGACCATGCACTTAGTGTAAATTTTCTTTCATACGTACAATAACCGTTTTTAATTACGCAATTATTGAAAATACTGTATAAAATATGTGTAACAAGACATAAAATATAAAGCTTAAAATATTTTGTAAAAACAGAACTGTGATGATGTCCCCAGATTTAGCATAAGCCACTTTTAAAACCCCAGCCGCAGCCCTTAACAAAGAACAAAGCTCAAGCACTATGCATGTTTTTGCGTTTATTTTACAATGAAGATATACAATTTTGCCAATTTTTACCATAAAAATGGACTGTTATATGTTTTAAGTCACTTAAATAACAGAAAAATAATACTAGAATATTTTAAATATGTTCTATCGAAAAAAAATACGCTAATCGAGGGAGTTCTAGGCGAATAATTTGTACATATTTGTTCTTCAGAAAAACACACGAATATTCGTGGTTTCTGCGAATAACAAATACATATGTTCTAAAGAAAAATCCGCGAATGTGTGAAGCCGCGAATGCTGAAACGCGAATAAGCGGGAACTCACTGTACTGTGTTTTTCAATTAGTAGAGCAAACTTGCCCCTGTCCTCTTTTCGCTATTTCGCTCTTTAATACATTTATTTAAAGTTATAATTTATAACATTGATTAATTCCGCTAGATATCTTTCTTTTTGGCGGGACACAGCTACGTGTATAAAACCTATTGATCCCAGATAATTTGAATTCCAGGAAAGCGTGAACATCGACATTTCGTGTATTCTCGACTGAAAATCAGAGAAATGGTTTTTCGATTGTCAGCAAATAAAGCAAACATTACAGACGGAATAAAGCTATAATATGTCTAATGTAAATGCATTACTAACCATGAGACCCTGGTTCGAATCTCACCATCTTTTGCTCAAAAGAGTTAGTCATTCACGGCTAAATATTCTATTCTCTCGTTTCTATTCTACATTATGTTTGCCTGGACCAAAAAGTTATAAACTTGTTGAAACCAATTCCGGTTTTCTACTGCTGTTTTTGATAACTCACTTGCAACATATAAAAATGCGCTATGAATGATTTCACTCTAGAAATTAACCGAATATCAAGAAGAATTGTCAGTGGTCAGGAATTCATATGTTCATTATTTTATGATTTTTTTATTCGGTCGAATTAGTTCGGCAATTCATGATTCTATCACGCCAACCATCACGGTGCTGCATGAAGTTGGATGATCACAATATAGGTGTTTGCGGGGCGACCAACGCGTTTTGTCCATGACTAGGTGTCCAGAACAGTAGATTACTCGCGAGTTCTCTTTTTGCTTGCCTCCAGTGTCAGGCAAAGTGCATTCTGTGTTCGTGAAAGATTGCAGAAATACGAGGGATGGCTCCATAAGTAAGAGGAAAGACAATCATGAGTATACATGCATTACTGACTGAAAAATATTATGTTATTTAATTGCATTACTGTCTGAAAATGTTATTATGTTATATAGATTCGTTACTGACCGACAAATATGTTATATACATGCATTACTGACAGAAAAATATTATGTTATTTAATTGCATTACTGTCTGAAAATGTTATTATGTTATATAGATTCATTACTGACCGACAAATATTATGTTATATACATGCATTACTGACAGAAAAATATTATGTTATTTAATTGCATTACTGAGTGAAAATGTTATTATGTTATATAGATTCATTACTGACCGACAAATATTATGTTATATACATGCATTACTGACAGAAAAATATTATGTTATTTAATTGCATTACTGAGTGAAAATGTTATTATGTTATATAGATTCATTACTGACCGACAAATATTATGTTATATACATGCATTACTGAGAGAAAATATTATGTTATTTAATTGCATTACTGACTGAAAATGTTATTATGTTATATAGATTCATTACTGACCGACAAATATTATGTTATATACATGCATTACTGAGAGAAAATATTATGTTATTTAATTGCATTACTGACTGAAAATGTTATTACCGATAGAAAAATATTATCATATTAATATAGCCAGCAAAAAATGAACAGAAATGTTCACTTTTGCTGGTTATAGTAGATGTGTATTCTTCAAATATTATCAGAGATCTAAATAAAACTAGGGTTTCTAATGCTGAAGACAAAAAGAATGCACTGAGTTGAAAGACGAACACAACTGTGTCATTGAGCTTCCCTTTCCCCAATGTGTGCACTACATATTGAATTTTAATATAATACATTCAACTTATGTGAGGCATTAACAAATGTTCTTAACCGGTTCTTCTTCACTCTAAGCTACGCAATAAGGTACCTTGCTGCTTCTAGCTGTCCTAGCTGAAAATCATCTGCAGTTTCAGTCTATATGAACTTAGTTGAACTATCTGATCCATCTAACTATCGACCATTTTGACTTCTACCACTTTCTGGCAAAGTACTAGAGGTCCTAATAAATTCGGTAAAAATCTCACATCTCAGAATCAGATAAGCCATATAGTATTTGCTTTTGTTTTTTTTAGGTCAGCTGTTGCTTTGGATATACCGAAGGAATTTGACAGAGTTTGGTACACTGGTCTTCTGTCATTTGCCCAGAAATACCATATCCTTTTAACTTGTGAAGTTAAAAGGTTATGGTATTTCTGGACAATTTTTTGATCTGAGTGAAATGGCGAAATGAATGTTATCTTGAATGGCCACTCCTCTAGATCTGTTTGTATTAATGCAGTTATTCCCGAGTACGATATCCTTGGACCTATGTAGTTCTTATCTTCATTAACGACTTTCCTGATGGAATTAATTCTCAACTCGTTATCTATGCCTATGACAGAATTATTTAATATTGTCTTAATGTTAAGTCTGGTTGGTTCGATAGGGTCAAGTTAGCAGCTGATCTCAAAGATTTGCTGTTAACAATTTTTTAATTGTTAGGAACAAATTAACAATTTGTTAATAATTAATAATTTGTTTAATTGTTTACAATTTGTTGCTAACGCTTTTAAAACAAAACTACTCTCTTTTAATCGTCTGAGAGAACATTTTTTTCTTTCCATCATCAGGGTTGATGCTAACCTCCTGAAAGGTGGTTCCTGCAACTTTCCTGGTTAAAGTTTTCCGCTGACATGAAGTAGAAATATTATATTGAATCAATGGCTAGGTTTCTTGCTAAGAAATTTGGTTCAATTTATCGTTCAAGACATTTCTCGCCAGAATATATCTATTTATATGTCTACCTTTGGCCAATGCATTGGATATTGCTGTCACGTCTGGTCTGGTGCTTCTGTTTATATAATATATTAGAGACTCTTGATAAAATCCAAAGAAGAATCTATCTTACATATTTATAAGTCTACCACACATCCTTGCTTTGAATATTGTTGTCACGTCTGGTCTGGTGCTTCTGTTATATATTTAGAGGTTCTTGATAAAATCCAAAGAAGAATCTATCTTACATATTTATAAGTCTACCATACATCCTTGCATTGAATATTGCTGTTACGTCTGGTCTGGTGCTTCTGTTATATATTTAGAGATTCTTGATAAAATCCAAAGAAGAATCTATAGAGTTATTGGTCTTGACCTGGGATCTCTGTTTCAGTCTCTTTCCAAAATGCCCTAATATAGCTTCCCTATGAATTTACTATAAATAGTTTCATGGTAATTGCTTCGATGACATTTCCTCTTTGGTATCGAGATTTTATGAAATTAAGTGCAGTACTAGAGTGGCGGCCCGGTCTCATCGTCTTACAGTTGAAATGGCTAAATTTAGTGAAAGTGCACAAGAAAAATTTAGTGAGAAGAAAGGACCATAAAAGATCAATAAAAGAACTTTCACAACGTATTGCAATAACAATCACAGATATAAATATAGGTCTTTCTTTAAGGAAGTAAGAGGGTACAAATAAAAAGATCCGAAACTGACAAGGTTTTCGTTAAAGCAGACATGACGCATATTGGGAGCGTTATCGTCTTTTTCTTCCGTTCTTATTATATATGCTTTACTTTTTCTCACTGGAATAAAACAAGTCTGTAAAATAACCACAACGCCAATGGTAGTAGTAATCCTGAATTACTATATTCTCCTACCAGATACACATACAAAAATACATTGACCACTCAGCTGTTCATATGACACCGGATGATGTAACATGTCCTCCAATATCTGCTTGTAGAAGCCCCCCCCCATAATCTAATGAAACCTTCCATTTCTACTCTATAAACTCCTTGAGGTATCTTCTACCGTCTTTCCGCACAGTCATAACAGATTGGTCTGTTATTTATCTGAAGTAATGTCAAGATATAACACATGTTCTATCTAACTTACAAAAAGGATTATAATATCGTCTTCATATATAGCAAGCGGGCCGTGTAGACAATGAATTCTTATCTTCGTTTTAGTTATTATTTTAGGTTTAATATTCAAGATCTATTCAATATCTGCCTATATTTATCTATATACATATGGTAATAAAAATATGATTTAAGTGAATAAGATTTAAAAATTTGAGTTACATATACAGTAAGTATTTTTATACTAACTTTCTTCAAACAGACAATTTTTTTAATTAAAGACAGACACAAAGAGATCCTGCTTTGCTGTTTTGTTTTGTTGTTTGTAGAGTAATTATTTATATTTCAGCTTTCTTTAAACAAATAATATTTTAAATATTTAAAAAATATTTTCAAGTGAATATGATAGACACAATAAGATTCCGCTTTAAAAATATTTTTTGCTATATCTAAAAAAATATTTTCATGTGAGTATGATTTAAAAATATTTTTGGCATGTTAATCGGATTTTTAAAATATTTTAAGTGACTAAGATTAAAAATACGAATTGTTTATACAGTAAGCATTTTTTATTTCAACTTTCTATAAACAGATAATATTTTTAATGTTGAAATTAACTTCATTGTCTTATAACTTTAGCCGTCAGGTACATAATGGTAGTTTAATTAACAATAAAATGGGGGTAAGTATAAAGATCGTTTTCTAGTAAGATTCAAGTTCCACATAGATTTTTCTTTTTGACAACGCGGATAAAATAGAAACTATAATATTTTCTAATACTAATCCTTTCTTATTTGTTTCTTTTCTGTTAGACAGCAGAAGCAGGAACTTGTTGGGCAGTGAAAATTTCCCCGTGTTTGCTGACAACGTGCCAATTTCCTCTGGAAAGCACCGCAAACGGATGGTAGCGAATCCGGTAATGATATAATCAATTTAACAACGTTATCAGATCGATACAGCAAAGCAGGCTTGTGTGCAGTGTTGTTTAACGTTGGTCTGATGATTCCTTCTCTTTCTCTCTCTTCTTCTAAAAATCTTCCCTCTGTCCTTCTCATTCTTCTTGCCTTGTTTATTGCTGTGTTCAGCAGAAATGGTAGCATCGTGTTCTGTATTGGTCGACATTGTAATATTCTTGCGTAAGGCAGTCTGTCATGTAAATATTCTTGCGTAAGGCAGTCTGTAATGTGAATCTGAACATTGACATACCGCTAGACATTTGTATTGATATTTAGTAAATTTAACGCCATGTAAAGCAAAATTCAAAGAACATGATTATATGAAGATTGTATTGCGCCAATATTCCTAATCTGGGTATACTGCCATAAAGCTTATAGTACTGAGCGATGACTATCCTTCATTGAACTTTGTGGACTGCCGTGACAAAGTTGCAAACAAAGAATTTTGACGAATAACAGAAACCATATTGCGCGTGGACTTTCAACAACAGCAACAACTAAAATTGATGGCATATAACTCGAAGAGAAAATAATAACAGGATATGTTGAGGTTCTATGCTATTTCAAAGAGAAGGATAGCAAAGAATCCCTTGTCAACAGTGGGAAGAACAATAAGATTTACTAGACCATTTCTGGAACTATCTAAGTAAATGCTCTGTTTATAATAAACAGTATTAACGATATTTACGGACCTGAATGTTCGAGAAATTGTCATAGAAAATATGCGTCCTCGATTCCTGTCGGAGGACATATATTTTCTATAACAATTTCTCGGTAAATGTTCTTAAAACTGTTTATTATAAAACAGAGCATTTACTTAAATATTTGTATCTATAAAAAAAGAATGTATAAACATAAAAATGTCTTAAAATAATTGTCGAACTTTGTCCATTTCATAATGTGTAACGTCATTTGTTTACATTTCGATACGCATCCAGCAGATATGAATCTACGTGAAAAATCCATGGAAAATTGTAGTTTAAAACAGTAAAATCGACCTTGCTAACCTAAGCGCTCCTCTGTGGCGAAATCGATAAAAGCACATCAGGCTATATGACGGTTCTGTATAGGATACAGGTTCGATTCTTGTCGGAGGACGAATATTTTCTATGACAATTTCTCGGACATTCAGGCCGGTAAATGTTGTTTATTATAATCAGAGCATTTACTTAAATATTTGTATCTATAAAAAATAATGTATAAACAAAAAATGTCTTAAAATAATTGTCTATAGTTTTTAAAGCCTTTCACCCCAAGCAAGGCGTGAGTGCCACTAGCATGCAAGGTGTTATAGCGATCGAGAATAAGAGTAAAGACAGGTGTTTGAGGAAAGGACGGGGATGAGGATCAAGGCATCGGAAGATGTCGATTGACATTGCATTTAAATATTTGAGGATTATATCTGTCAAGGAATCAAGGAAGGGGAAGAGAGGTCCACTGTCGAGAAGTGCGAGAGAAGCTGTTGCAGTAGAAAAAGCGGTTACATTATATACTATTTCGACAGTGACAGGGTGGGAACGAGATAGTTTAAACGTTTATTAACATATCTATGTTTATTAACAAAAAAAAAAAAAAAAAAAAAAAAAAAAAGATGAGCAAAATTTGTACAGTGATGATTTCAAAGCCCGGTAATCAATTTAAGTGATTCTGTCAAGTCTCAAGACTTTAGACCGGAAGCACTTCTGCAGAATATTTGCCGTTTCTAAGATGGTTGTTCTTTGCAATGTTATGCTGGGGACGATTTCGATGTGATTAAGGTGTTTTGGGAGATTCTTTGAAATCGAGCCAAGGTCTCCAATAACAATAGCCACAACCTTGGTATGTATATTCCACACTCACACAACATCTATCCTCAAACTCTGAGTTGTTCACATTCTTTTCAGCTTCTTCGTTTGCAACGTTATGGTCTCCAGGGCATTCCACATCTATCAACTGACACATATGAGGAATTTTTATGATCAATTTTATGTCTGGTCCGGTGTGTTCAATACGTCTGCCATCTTGAATGGCGAGGTCCTACAGGAGTAAGGCAGTCTGTAATGTTTTGCTTGTTTTCCTCCTATTGAGTTTGCCTGTTTATTTTACAATCTGCCTCTAAATGTCAACCTGATACCTGAAGTGACAGCAAATCAGTAGACCATGACTATTGGTACAATTGGTTGAATATATAACTGGCATTCCAAGTATATTTTTTCTTATCTGTATGTTGACGTATGATTGTGTATAGAAATTTAAACTATCATTAAAATGTATATCTCTATCTACAGATAACATTCATATACGGTTAAAACATATAAACAGATTAATGGGAAAGGTTGAAAAGCTAGATTTATGTCCTAGGTGTAAAATTCGATAAACTCACAGAAGTACATTCAAATTAATTTCATTTATTCAGCTAACCGCTTTGTGGGCCGCTCTGGTCACTGGTCCCCATCATCTCACAATTGTGGTTCATGTTAACATTTAAGTCAGGATAGTGCAATGCCTTGTCGGTTCCTCTTGCCCTGGAGATGTTGAGGTTATCCCGTCCCTCCTCACAAAAATTAAAGAGTTAATATCTACAAGGCAGCAGGTGGTTTGAATAAAGATTTTTTTCTTTTAGACTTGTGATGGTATATGGCGTATCACTAACAAAAATTTTTTAGTTTTTTCCCAGATGTCATCTTTGGTTGAATGAAGTTTATCATTTTCCTACTATATCATAATGATAGCCCAAGGTCTACCTTTGGAATAATACCTGTAGAGTCTAGGAACATTTTCGTTCATTTGTTGTCTTTCAAGCCCCCCACTTTTTTTAAACATCTTTCTCTTAAAAAACAAAGGAAAAAAATGTTTTTCAGATCCAGTAGCTGTTATCGCTCTTTCCAGTACTGATGAGGCGTTTCCTTCTTAACCTTTTGCTTGACGTCGTGTGGAATGTCAACATCTTGATTATGTGATCATTCGCTCTTCGATTTACATGTGATCTCCATTTTAATTGTTGCTCTTGTTGAAAGTACTCAAGTGATGTGTATTCTGTTATTTGGTACACTTCTTTTTAAGGTTGGCTAAAGTCACCATCCTGAATAAACTATCTATATATAATTCTGTTACTTCCGTTAGTCCATCCACCCGCTCTCTAACATAGCCATTTTCTGACGGATCGAAATCAAATTGCAAATAGGTTAGGGGGTACAAGTGCAGTTGGCTTTACCAGGGTGCGTAAAAACCGCAAAGTAGGTTTTTTTGTCAAACTATTATTCCAAAAAAAAAAAAAAGAAAAGAAAAAAAATCAGCTTATTCAAATTTCATCGATTGGTTTGCGAAATTGAACGAAACGCAGAGTTTGTAAATCTCGACAAAAAAATGTTAGAAAACAGTAAGAAATATTGGGAGAAAACTGAGAGTTTGGGCGGATTAACAGAAGTTACAGAATTTTACATAACTTGGGTATTTAACATTCTGTGATGTGCGTTATTTTGTCCGTCACACCTTCTAAAATAATCTGTACATTAGCCGATAGAAACCCAAATTTGGAGAGAATTGAAAAACAGATAAAGGGGCAAAAAGTACAGTTGGTTTTACTAGGGGGCGTATCTTAGTACAGTAAATTTTCATTATGTTTTTTGGAAAAATTATAAGTTTTATGATATAACATACAAAATACTCCCACTATTTTAAAAAGAATTTAACGATTAAAATAAAAATTTCAACATTACAACCACCGGAGCGTACAACGGCCGAAATGTTGTAATAAATATGACGACAAAGATGAGGACAATAGTCCGAATAATGTAAGTAATGTACATAATACCTCATCTCAGAAATATAGACAGATACTGAAAGGCCGGAACGTTGTAATAAATATGGCGACAAAGATGAAGACAATAGTCCGAATAATGTAAATAGTGTACATAATACCTCATCTCAGAAATATAGACAGATACTGAAAGGCCGGAACGTTGTAATAAATATGGCGACAAAGATGAAGACAATAGTCCGAATAATGTAAATAGTGTACATAATACCTCATCTCAGAAATATAGACAGATACTGAAGGGACTAAACGTTGTAATAAATATGGCGACAAAGATGAGGAAAATAGTCCGAATAATGTAAATAGTGTAAATAAAACCTCATCTTAGAAATATAGACAGATACTGAAGGGCCGAAACGTTGTAATAAATATGGTGACAAAAATGAGGACAATAGTCCGAATGAGGACAATAGTCCGAATAATGTAAATAGTGTACATAATACCTCATCTCAGAAATATAGACAGAAACTTACTCTAAAAATACTTATTTAATAAAAATATTTTTTGATATCTTTTTCTTTAATATTTTATATTTCCTCGATTGGTTTGCGAAATTGAACAAAATATAAGAGTTTGTAAATCTCAATCGAAAAACTTCAACAATACTAAATACTACAACGATTCCAACACGCATCAGCGGGTCGCAAAAAAAAAAAATCTAGTTTAATTAACGTAAAGCTGCTTGTTTGCGACCCGAACCACTGAAAAATCATCTTACGGAAGAATTTAAAATTACTTCTCTATTTATTTTCCACAATACAACACCTTTCCCTCACTCGACTCGTTGCGAGCCTATTGCTTCTCTATCGCTATTTCCATGGTAGTTATTCTGACAAGCTACATTCTTTAGTCTCATAAGCCCAGACATTTATAACTGGGACCCGCCATGCCACGTACATAAGGATGAATAATCTCCATTGCCTCCGTATTCCATTAATAAGAAGCAAGTTTCATTCTGATAGCCTCTTCCCAATAACTGCTGCTTTGTGGAACAAAACCCCCGACAGGATGTTTTCCCAATAACTACAATTTTGATCTTTTTCAGTCTTGTGATAACCGTTATCTTTCTTCTATAATCTCATGAACTTCACATTATGTCCTTTCTTACGCTCATAAAACATCAGACAAGCTTCAGTGACTCTTGGTATTCTTACAATCTAAAATATTTTCTGCGTTTAAATAACCTGTAAAGATTATTTAAAACCAGAAAATATTTTTAAATTGCAAGAATTTTCTTTTGGAAATAATAATGATTTAGTGATACAAGTCTTACCCCCACAGCAGGGGGAAGAGATATTTTCTCCAGAGATATTTTCGCGTATATAACGAATCCAATTGTAACTCGGCTCTTCGATTAACAATTTCGAGTCATTATTCATTACCACCCCCCCGTACATTTAAGTTTACAGCATCTGGTATTCCCAAGCAGTCACCCATCTCCGTATTGACAAGGCTCGACGTTGCTTAACTTAACGATCATGCGAGAATCGGTAAGTTTTCAATATGATATGGCCGTAAACCTTGGGTGTCTCTTGTGTCTTGTATTCGGTGAATATTAGTATGTAAAAGATTAATATTCTACTTTGAATTAAACTATAGTTTAATGTATATTAAATAAATAGCAAACAGTTTATAATGATTTTCTCTTCTAGGATCATTAAACAAGCGGCGTAGTTTAGTAATAAAGTTTTTTTTTTCTCAACATGAATGGGTTATTTAATGCCTGCAAAATTTTTATTGTTGGTAATATTTTTTTCAAAAATCTATTTTTGGTAATATTTTTTCTTCAAAATGTATCGCTGGCAAAAAATATATATATATCTGGTAATAATTTTTTCAAAGTATTTACTGGTATTAAAACCTGTAGTATTTTGACCCAGTTTCGGGGTTAACTACTTGCCCATAGCTGGGACCCTAACAGGTGCTACCACCGTCAGTCAGTGTGGACCTTGGAGCACCAGAAATTAAGAGGTGGTTCCACGCTCCTCAAAACCTCCTGATCAGAGGCCTTGCTGTTGGACGTAGTTTATCGTCATACCCAGGACGTGGATGTAGTTTATCATCATACCCAGGACGGGGATGTAGTTTATCGTCATACCCAGGATGTAGTAATAAAAAATAAGATTCCAACAAGATTTAAACCCAAATCCCTAATCACTTGTTGTCCGAGGTACGAAAGCCAACTAGTAGGCATTCAAAATAATTCGTTAGAGATACATCCATTCACAAAGGTTTTTCCACGCGCCATATTATTTGGTTATAACTACAACTAGTTGAAGATATACTAGTCTACAATTTAATATAGTATTTTGACGAAATGTTATTTTTTATCACGCCAAAAATGTTAAACAGGGGTACAAATATATGAAGCACAATATACCCATCATGATATCTTTTTTTAATAAGTTCACACCAAGCAAGGCGATAATGCCACTAAGATGCAGGGAGGCTACTGGGAGTGAAAGACAATGAGAAAACTTCAAAAGGAACCGGAAACCTAGTTCTAAACAGCATTAGTCTTGATTAATATTATAATTAACATTTAATTAATTAATCCGGTCTGATTATTGTCCACCGTTTTTCCTTATAAGGAAACGTTCGACATTCATTGACCGAGTAATAAGTGTTGCAAATTTATATCTTTATCTCAAAAAATAATTAAAGAAAAAAAGTTTTTTCAGATCCAGTAGCTGCTATCGATCTTTCCATTACTGATGCGGCGTTTCCTTCCTAACCTTTTGCATGACGTCGTGTGGAACGTCAACGTCTTGATTATGTGATTATACTCTACATGTGATCTCCATTTCAATTGCTGCTGTTGTTGAAATTGCTCAAGTAATGTGTATTCTGTTATCTGGTACAGTTCTTTGTTTGCGATTCTGTAGAGGATGTTGATTTTTCTCTAGGTCTTAGAGTAATATTTGGGTTTTGTAGCAGCTTGCAGTGTTGGAGAACACTAACCCCCCCCCCAGCACAGTCTGTTTAATGTTCAATTTCCTTATCCCCTCTACTAAATTTGTTGTTATTGATCCTTGATCCATATTTTGCATGTTTGGAATCGTCAAAAATCTTTTTCACGTCGGGTAAACCAATACGCTCAAACGGTATTCGATGGAGGTTGTTCACGGGTATTTGGATGTGACTCAAGTCGCATCGTCTTATCCTACAAATTAAAAAAAATATATCTTAACTCTCGGCTACATTTTTAATCCACCATTATTATTATTATTATTATTGTTTTTATTTCCTTTGATTTCTGGCGTTTACACATTTCTTTCACTAATTAGTTTAGTATTTAATAATTCTGTATCTATAATTTTCATGATGGATTCAGAGTCAGTGCCACCAGTGTTTTAATTCCAATTCCAGATGATAGTTTCTGTTTCAGAAAGGATTATCTTATGTCCTAATTCTTGGCACACTTCGTACAGGATATTGATTTTTCACAAAATCATTCTCAAGTATCAGATGTGTCCAACCGCCTTTTCAGATCGATCGCTAAAAGCGTCTTCGAGGAAAATTAAGTCTTACAGAGGGCCAACCTTCTTCGAAACTCATTGACTGGTTCTACAGAATTACAACCAAAGGGTCGTACCAAATAACAAAAGCCACATCAGTTGAGGAATTTCAACAGCAGCAACAACTAAAAGGAATAGCACATGTAACTAGAAGAGAGAATAATTGCATATCAAGATGTTGACGTTCAAAACTACAGCAAACAAGAGGATAGGATGGAAACTATCATTAATACCCACAGGAGCGATAACAGTCTTGAGTGTCCTTTTCTTCTGAAAATATTGTTTTAAGAGAATGCTTTTATATTTTTCAACCGACAGCAGCAATGTCTGCTTAGTTAATGGCTTCAGATAATTTCCTTATAAAGAAACGGCTTATATTAAAATTACCATTACCATTAACCAAACTATGAATACCTATTTCATCAGGGCACCCGCCACCCCATAATCAGTACACTGTCCTTGAGAGGTAAAGCAAGCAGGCTGTTTTGTATTAGTAGGTTCGTTTGGGAAGTGATATGAGAGTTTACTGTTGTTAGGCTTAGTAAATACAATTATACTTCAGTCGGGAAAAGAGTCTGGATTAAAGACCTGATTTCGAAAACACAATTCTTTTACAGGCTGGCATTCGCCAATAGAAAGACTGGCGGAAGAAAATATTTCCTGACGCAGATTATTCTTAATGATGCTTTCGATGTACGAATCAAATTCTCCTGAAAAACAATAAGCACTCGCAAAAACCGAAATCATACAGAATAAAAATAAGAAGTCTGTAGTTTCGTAGCCCCCCCCCTAACTCGATGCTTGAGTTAATCTGTGGACAGAAAGTTTAACGTGCACCCTTGTGCAAATTAATTGAAACAATCGCTTTAGTTTCCTTTCTTTCACCATACGGTCAGTTTTTAACCCACTGAAGTGACAGAGTGTAATCGATTTCTATTTTTTCCGCACATTAGGTCATTTGCAGTGGTGTGCAGTAATATGAATCTATTTTCGGGGCGTATGATGAAGTTTGTTTGGCCTTAAAAGATATTGTGTCAGCCGAGATTGCATCAGATCTTCACCACACCCAGACACTATTGTCTCTATTGTCGATTAGTTGTCCTACCGTCATTGTCTGTAATGGACGTTACTCCAAGGAAGCGTAAAGAAATTGTAACTCTGCACGAACATACTGGCAAGTCTTGCCAGTGAGCAAATCAAGCAACATAAACTGGCTCGGGAACTCTCCTGATTTAAATCCAATCGAGAATCTGTGGTCAGTCTGCAAGGGATGACTTCGTGGAATGGACATACGAAGTACTAACATGAGCACTGGGCCATGTTTCATTGGAAAAATAGGAACAAAGTATATAATAACAGAAGTATTGGTATTGTTTTAATTAACTTGCACAAGGATATATATATAGATAATAAAATACATAGTTACATTTTCTCTTTGCATTTTCTTAAGATTTGGGGCTAGAATTTTGAGTATAGAGAAGCGAAAAGAGAGGGATAGAAAGAAAGAGTGAGTGAGAGAGAAAGAGATAGACACACGCAAAAAAAAAGAAAATGAGAAGACAGAATGATAAAGAGGCAGAAATTGAGGAAAGGGAAAGAAATTCGAAAAGAGAAAGAAAGAGTGTTAGAGAGAAGCGGAAGAGAAAGAGAGAGAAAGAAAATGTGGAAAAGAAAGAATGAGTGAGAGACTGAGTTTGTGAGAGAGAGAGAGTCAAAAAGGGAAAGAAAGTGAGATAGACGAAAGAAAGACTGGAGAAGAA
>CAHIKZ030004577.1:3392500-3442500 GCA_903632075.3 Acanthosepion pharaonis | reverse complement strand
AAAATTAGCAATAGTCACCTTCAATGAACATAATGATTTATTAAATCAAAGATCAGAGATTTTGAACAGGTGTAGGCATAGGAAGTCCTGATTATTAATAAAGATGCTCTGTATTTTTTCTATGTCTTTTTCTGTTACAAGGTTTTACGCTAATTAGTTTTAGTTTTTAGTAGTTTTATCAATAAATACTGTTTCATGCCATTTCCACTTTAGCCAGCTTACCCTAAAGATCTGTTTAGGTAAAACCTTTCTAGATTGTTCCTGGCTCTTTGGGATTTATTCCATATATATATATATATATATATATATATATATATATATATATATATATATATATATATATATATATATATATATAGGTATTAATCCCTTTGGGAAAGGTATGAATCCTCTTCCTCACCCTCCAGCTATGGGTAAAATAGCAGAACAGACTGGGTTCTATAGCCTTGGATGGCAACTGGTCTAGGAGAAGGTCAACTCTGAATTCAAAACCTGCGGACGGTCATTTGGGAACCTTTTGGCATTCAGTGCACCAGGTCTCTGTTTTCGTCCCTTCAAAAAGTGTGGATGGTCCTGCACGAGACCTTCACCACTATAATCAAATCTCATGTGCTGGTGTCGGTTTCCTGAAACTGATCTGCTTGACCCTCATACGTCGAATCTCGACGGGAGAGTCAATTATATATATATATATATTATATATATATATATATATATATATATATATATATTATTTATATATTATGAAACGGACAAAGTCCGACAATTATTTTAAGACATTTTTATGTTTATACATTCTTTTTTATACATACAAATATTTAAGTAAATGCTCTGTTTTATAATAAACAGTATTAATAACTTTTACCGGAGTAAGTTTTTTTTAATAATAAACAGTATTAATAACTTTTACTTTCTTATTTTCTATAAGAATTTCTCGGACATTCAGGCCGCTAAAGGTCATTAATATTTGTATCTATAAAAAAAAAGAATGTATAAACACAAAAATGCCTTTTATATATATATATATATATATATATATATATATAGGGTGTTTACAAACTTTGGGGCGGGTTCCTTAGAAACAAGTACAAATGTCTATATAAAGTCTATTAAAGATGGATAGATAGGGGAGGACTGATTCCATGGCCTTTGTGTTCCTCTGACCTCAACCCTTTGTATTCAGATCTGTAGGGCCACTTAAAAGAATTGGTTTCTGCAGCAGACATTATATAATGCTTAAACACCGTGCCATGGGGGCTTGCGAAACCATTTCACACCCCGTGGGAGTAGCTGAATGTGTCCGCCAGTCAATGATCTGACGGGTGTACGCTTAAAAAGCGGAGGACATTTTGAACATTTGTTATGAGTTGCTCTGTTCGGGTACAACGATGGCCTTTTGGAGGTATGTATGGACAGTTTCCTTTGTTTTAGTGTCAGGAAACGGTCCCCAAAATATTTTTGGATTGTATCTTGGATTGTACAATGAACAGCATCTCCCGTAAACTTTATACTTCATAACTCAAAAACTAAGGATTTGCACGATTCCAAAGTTTATAAAGTATTTTTGATACACCTATATATATATATATATATATATATATATATATATATATATATATATATATATATCAAATATATGGTGCAGTTCAATTTATATTACAATGAATCATTCAGACAAAAAGTAGATTAGTAAAGATAATGAAATAAAATGGCGAAAACTCTTTGCAAACAAATTTATTAAGGTTACATTAACCTACGAACCACTCGATGAATGTTATGATCCTTGTTTTTA
This sequence comes from Acanthosepion pharaonis, assembly GCA_903632075.3. Lineage (NCBI taxonomy): Eukaryota > Metazoa > Mollusca > Cephalopoda > Sepiida > Sepiidae > Acanthosepion > Acanthosepion pharaonis. Next base: position 3,440,708 of record CAHIKZ030004577.1, on the reverse strand, counting down.
ATAACTACAAGTTCTATAGGCTCTTTTTTTAATCTGCTAGTACTTTCAACTGTACACACAGTCATCCTCGCCATGGTAATTATTTTGTTTTTAGTAAATCCAGGTAGCATCAGAGACAAAAGATTAAATGCGAATCGAAATATGTTTTTTTAGAAATGTTATTGTTAACGGATACAAACTTTTGGAGCGGGCAGTAGCAATGCTAAGGTTGACTTTTTTGAAAATTTAAGAGAGTGTGTTTTTTTTACTAATATGGTAATTTGAGAATTTTTTGTTGTTGAAGGAGTTTATCAGTCAATGTGGCATGAACTAAATTGTTCAATAAATAGAGTAATGTCTAAGCTGTTATCCTGAAAATTTGCAAGTCGTATAAGTTCTTTTAAATCGAATATGTGGTGCAGTTCAATTTATATTACAATGAATCATTCATACAAAAGGTTACAAAATATAAAATGGCAAAAACTCTTTGCAAACAAAATTTTAAAGTTGCATTAACCTACGAACCACTTTCATTATTTGATTTCGGGGGACGAAACGCATCGGTAAAAAATTAAGATTTTTTTTCCAATTGTCATTTTTATACTTATTTGTCTTGTCCAAAGAGTTATTCTGGGAAATTTTAATATACTGTCAACAAGGAAAACAAATATATATATATAATATGCTACTATATATAATATGCTACTAACAAGCAGGTTTTTTTTTCACTTGATCATGGACATGCTCGCCGAAACTAGTCGAGGAAACTAACTGAAATAATAAAACAAAAAATATTAATAAACAAACCAGTGTGTCTGAAGAAAATTTTAATTTTTTAATTTTTCAATATATTTTTTTTTCAAAACACACACACACACACACACACACACACACACACACACACACACACACACACATATATATATATATATATATATATATATATATATATATAAGCACAAGTATAAAATTCGTGTAGACGGAATGAATTTCAATAACCAAAAATACTATTCTTAAGAGTGCTCAATACAGAGCAGAGCAAATATTATTTATGACATAAACATGTTATAACATTACTACAAAAGTCGCCATTTTCTTTCAACACTTCTGGTGTCTAAACGAGTATTGATGTTGAATGTCAACACCGTCACTTGATATGACACTAGAAGTGTTGAAACAAAATGGCTATTTTTGTAGAGATGTTATAACATGTTTATGTTATAATTTTCAAATAAATAAAAATTACATTCTATTATAGGACAATTTTAACTCCCCTCTATATCTATAGAAGATTCTCTCCTCTATTATAGGCCAATTCTAACTCCCCTCTATATCTCTATAACTCTCTCTTCTATTATAGGGCCATTCTTACTCCCCTCTATATCTCTATCAGACTCTCTCCTCTATTATAGACAAATTCTATCACGCCTCTATATCTGTATAAATCTCTCTCCTCTATTATAGACCAATTCTTACTCCCCCCTATATCTATATAAGACTCTCTCCTCTATTATAGGCCAATTCTATCTCCTTCTTTTTTTTTATTCTTTCCTTTTTCTTATTTCCCTGTTTCTTTCTTTTGCCTTTCAAATTTTCTGGGAAGAAACGTGGGATTTTATTTATTTTAGTAACTGTATTTGCATTGATAAGTCCAGAGAAAAACTACTTTCCCATCGACGAAATGATCATCTGTATGAGGTAAATTGTTTGGATCTTATTAATTGGACACACACACACACACACACACACACACACACACACACACACACACACACACACACACCCCCACACACACACACATATATATATATATATATATATATATATATATATATATATATATATATATATATATATATATATATATACAAAATGATATATATTTACATCATACAAACAAATTGAAAAAATCCCGTGTTATGCATTTTGTCCCCTGGAAGAGATTTATCCGACTCAATGTTTTTTAATGGTGGAATTTTATATATATTGGAGGCGGGTGTGATATATAAACATCGTTTATAATTACGCAAAGAGCGAAAACGCCGAAGATGTTGAAACGCTGATTGATACCACGTGGCACATTCAAAATGTCAAATACCGAAAGAGAAAAGAAAACGACTGCAGATAATCTAAGCATTAATCAGAAAAAAAGAAAGAAAAACAAACAAGCTAGGGATCGATAAAAATCTATCAAATTTAGGAACAAATGGACTAAAATTTGCAGTGAGGATGCTAGTCATTTCGAATAATTTGCTAAACCAGGTTTATCAAATTAGAAAAGGAAGCTTCTGCTGCCATAATGTACCAAATGAAGAATATATGCCAACCTAAAATTAGTTTATCTACTTTTGATTAGGTTCAAACATTGAACCCTGGGGCTACAGGAAATGACGCAACTATCTTGTCCATCCAGCCGTGTTTCAGAAAGAAACTGATTCATTTATTAACTGTTTATTGGGTAATTGAATCTGTCTACATCAAAAGAAAGCATTAAACGAAGCGTCCTTGGATTGGAGAAATTTGACAATTTAGTCGTCGGGTATCTTAATCCACCCCTGACCTCGTCCGATGCACCAAAGAGGGGTGAGTCAGTAACATGTCCACGATTTGTCCTCTCTCGTCTCCAGTTAAAAGTTTGATTCCAAAGCGTTCTGTTGTCCGCCAAGGAAAAGTGCTACGTAACCTATTTTTTTTTTCTTTGGCTTTTGCTGCCAAAACCAAAATGTCTTTGTCAGACATCTTTATTTATTCGTTTTTTTTTTTTTAAACGAAGCGTTGGACAATTGATTCAAGTTTAAAATGGGGGGTCTTTTTATTTTTTTAGTAACTCTTTTTTCCGAACTAAAAAAAAAGCTCTTTATGTGGCTATTCACTTGATTTGATGAATTATTTTTCACCTTTACAATCGCACGCACGCGCGCGCACACACACACACACACACACACACACACACACACACACACACACACAAACACTCACCACAGACACACGTACACAAACATGCAAAAAAGACAGACACATACAGACGTGTGTGTATATATATATATATATATATATATATATATATATATATAAATTTAATAAACCTTGTAATGAAATTTGAGGAATAAATGCCAACAAAATGATAACAATATTGGCACTAAGATTGATGATATTTATTATATATTAGTCTTTTGACTAAATTGAAGCACGAACAAAAAGATTCTAAAGTCGGAATTTTCGGACACGCCTGTGCCATTGTTCAACGAGACAAGGAATAAATAATGAAGTTGGGCTCACTCTTTCGAGGAATGTTGTTGACTAGAGGGATGTTTGTGGAAACTATATTTACTGAGTAAACGCAAATCCCTGCTTAAAGCTTTAATATATGATTCTATTTTTAAAATATATTTTACTATTTATATTCACTATTAAATATACATATTATAAGAAGCCCACGTTAAATTTTATACCTACTACAGTTCGAAAGTTTGAAGCTACTCTTGGGATAAACTTGACAGAAGAGTAAAAATAAATGAAAACTTTTCTTAGAATTATTGAAGAAAAAGAATGGAATCAATTACCAAACTTTTACTTTCAGAAACTTTTGCAACAAATGCCAAAAACATGTGCTGCATTAATCAGGCTAAAGGAGGATATTTTGAGGTGAGCAAAATTTAATAATAATTTTCTTTTCTTTTTGTCATAATATAATTTTTAATAAAATATCACGTTTCATTCTTCTTTTAACCATGTATAATAATTTTTTTCTTTAAATTACAAAACAGCTTTTTGTGCCAATTTCTGCTTTTGAGTAACAATCATGTTCTAATAGATTTTTAATTAAAAAATGACTAACAACGCACTTGTGTTAATTTTATTTTATTGAGTTTTTCTAGCGCAGGGAGGCACGGTGGAGTAATGGATAACGTCACGGATTGGGGAATCGGAGAGTCGAGTTCGAGTTCCAGGGAGCTACTACCCTTGGGAATGTTATGAATTTTATTCTCTCCCCCACACATATGGCTAAATAGCGGGATAGACCAGGTTATATAGCTTTGGATCGCAACTGGTCTACCACAGAAAGAAATGTCAATCTACTTCGGGGGAAAAAATCTGCTTCGTTAGTCATGTATCGAAAGATACATAACTGCCTATGCATGTCCCATAACTGACTGACTTATGTAGAGATTTCTATTTTGGGTCATTAGTACACCCTTGGGCAAATTAGTTGAAAAAACAAAAAACAAAAACAAAACAAAAAAAACGAATAATTCCGTTATTATTTTCTTTTTTGGTATTTTCTAATGAAAAATGACCCACTAAACATGTTAGTACTTCGTATGTCCATTCCACGAAGTCGTTCCTTGCAGATTCAACACAGATTCTCGATTGGATTTAAATCAGGAGAGTTTTCGGGACAGTCTATAGAACTTTGATTTGCTCACTGGTAAGGCTTGCCAGTGTGTTCGTGCAGCGTTAAACATTTTCTTACGCTTCCTTGGGGTAACGTCCATAGCAGACAATGGCCGTAGGTCAACAAATCGACAGTCGAGACAACAGTGTCTGGGCGTGATAATAAAATTGATTCAATCATGTATGACGCAGTATTTTTCCGCACCTGAACAAATTTCATCAAACGCCCCGAAAATAGATTCATATTACTGCACACTGCTGCAAATGACCTAATCTGAGAAAAAAATCTACAATACAGTTCAAAAGTTTGTAGCCCCCTCCAGAATTAGCATGGGATGAAGTTGACAGAAGAGTGAAAAAAATGAAAAACTTCTCTTAGAAGTATTGAAAAAAAAAAATGGAATCAATTATCAAACATTTACTTTCAGAAAATTTTGCAACAAATGCCAAAACATTGTGCTGCATGAATCAGTGCTAAAGGAGGATATTTTGAGGTGAGCAAAAATAATTATAAAAAGCTTTTTTTCTTGTTATAATGAAGTTTCTAATAAAAACATCAGGTCTCACTTTTTTTTTGACCATGTATAATAATTTTTTCTTATTTAAAGTACAATACAACTACTTTTTGGACCAATTCAATAAATTAACAGGGTATCATCAAACTTTTGAACTGTAGTGTATAAGTTGCGAACAGATGTTGCTCGCTATTTAAAAAAACGGTTTCCATTGTGTTGAAACCCTACTTTTAAAAAAGACGTGACTGAAAATCTTGGCAAACATTTAACATACGTATATACATACAGACACACACGCAGGATGCCAAATGCACTTTTACCGAACGGACACAATACCGAATGGACATAAAGCCGAACAGACATACGAAAGTTAAAATATATGATAATCATTTTATTTCTACAATATGACAATTTGACAGACGAAAAAACATAAAAAAAACTAGATACATAAAACTCACTTTTTAAATAGGTTTCTTTATAAGCTTCCGTTTTTCACATGTCCAGTATTTGGTTTCCTTAACATGTTTATCAACAACGTAAGAAAGAGATTTCTGTCACAAGGCCTTGTTTTAGTGAATTCCATCGTCAATCTGGGGTGATAAAATAATTTAATTAAAAAGAAATCAATTGTAATTAAACTACGTAGGGAGGAATTTTTTCTCTTTCTGTCCCTTCAGCTTCTTTGCTTCGGCTTCTTGTCCCCCGACAAAAATGCATTCGCCATCCTGTCCGTGCACGCGCAAACATATATATATATATATATATATATATATATATATATATATATATATGTGTGTGTGTGTAACGTAGTGAGCCAGAACCTACCTACCAATATTTCACCTAACGGATTTCAGGGTATATTATAAATTAACTGATTTAAAATATGTTTTTTCGCTACACAGTTCTTATATATATATATATATATATATATATATATATATATATATATATAAGGCTCAAACACTAATATTTCATGATTTTATAATTTATTACATTGGAATCGTAATCAGGATCCAATTCATCAGACCTACAAATTCAAAACAGCTTTTGAATTTGTAGGTCTGATGAATTGAATCCTATTACGATTATAATGTAATAAATTATAAATCATGGAATTTTAGTGTTTGAGCATTTTATATTATATTCTTGCTCTGTACTGTACATTATATATATATATATATATATATATATATATATCTTTAATATTATCAATATATATATATATATATATATCGATCTTTAATAATATATATATATATATATATATATATATATATATATATATATATCGATCTTTAATATTATCAATATATATATATATATATATATATATATATATATATATATATCTCGATCTTTAATATTATCTATATATATATATATATATATATATATCTCGATCTTTAATATTATCAATATATATATATATATATATATATATATATATATATATATATATATATAAAAGTAACAATTCCTTTGTTATGTAATCCAAGTGGATTCTAGTAACATAAAATATTAAAACTGATGCACAAAAAGATTTGTATATTCCTTATATTATGTAATAAGCTATATGTATGCCTTTCACTCTTTATCTATCTATCTATCTATCTATCTATCTATCTATCTATCTATCTATATATATATATATATATATATATATATATATATATACATACAACAATTGTTAATATTCAGTTATTTTGTTTAACACGCACTTAACATCTAAGTTTAGAATGCGTATTAACATGAATAATAGGTATTATTTTTCAATAATGGGCACAAATCTATTTATAGAAGCGCCTGTTCTATTTTAATAGCTTCTTTTCTCGCATTTCTCACTTGTGGAACTCTTCAGATTCCTTGCTTCTCTGCCACTTAACATATTCACAAATGTAAAATCAACGTCTTCTTGGGTCTTTATGAAACCTGTTCTTTTATTGTCCTTTCTCCTCACTTCTCCTTTAAAGTCTTCTCATTCTCTTTTACTCGCCGTAACCCCTTGTATCTGAGTGACTTTATCACCTTTTTTATTTTTTTTTTGGGGGCGGGGTGAAATGATTTCTTTTGCTTTTAAAAGTAGATTCCCAAATGATAAACATGCTTTTATATATGTTAATGATTTAACTATTAATTCATCACGGCATTTCACGAGGTCTGTAAGCGTTTTGTGTCTTGGAGGCACCAGATGTGCTGCATCCATAACGGCAGGTTGTTTCTATGGCAAGACAGCCTGATAGAGCCCATTATTCTTCACGCTGTTTTTTTTTTAATCCAGTTTTCCTACTACTAAACTGTTTACTATCTCGAGGCAAGTGACCCAGTGGAAAAGAGATTGATTTATAGCTTTCTAGTGCGAAAGTGAATGCTGCCAGAATTCAAACTCTCCAAGATTCGTTTCAGGAGTCGTCATCCGGTCTGTTATGTTACACCTACGTCTTAGTTCATTATCTAACTTTAAATCAACTGATGACTAAATAACTAATAAAAATACCTAAATAAGTATTTTATTTTCCTACAATTCAAATCTCTGTTCGACGAGATTTAACATCGTCATTATCATTCTGTCGCTAATAGGCAATTAATCCCCTGCCTCAATGTAGTAATTGCTGTTGCTGGCAATAAGTTAATTTTCAATACGGCACTTAATGTTGGACAATATCTACATAGAAAAGACTATTAGCAACCGTGGTGTGCTTATACCAACAAAAGCAGAGAATACCGGATATGTAAGCAGCTATGATGTTCTAAGAAAAAAAAAAAAAAAAAACAGGACTAAAAGAAAGCTTATACTTATAATCAAGAAGGAAATAACTGACATTTCAATAATGTTTGGAAAGAGCATAGAGTATATAGAGAAAAACGAAACATTCTCGGATTCCCAAAGCAAAATTCCACTTCTGAACCTAGCGAATCAAATATGAACAATATTCCCAGCTATGGAACCATACCTATAAACGGCACATATCTGTTTTACTGTTTGTACCACATTTTTTATCCTTTACGAAAATAAAAGACCATCAAATGACAAAGATGCATCTCATTCCTTCCGTTTTTCTTTTAACTTAAAAACATCTAAGAAATTCATAGTTCACACACAAACCATATGAAAAATATCGTCGAAACGTCACCATCTTGTATATTTATATATCATAAATTTCAGGTCCATGTGAAACGAATCATGTGTTCGAACGCCACAAACTGACAAATGCTACGAAATTTAGTTCCAATCTATTATTATATAATATTATCATTTTGAATCAGACCCATGACCAGATGAATTCGTGTGTAGCGTGTCTTGGGCGTGTCTAATATCAAAACAACAGCCGATGTTTTCTAACTTGAAGGCTCACCTTGATCACAAGCACGTGACCGTTAACTGCACGTTATTATGAGTCTTCTCGCTAAAAATTCAACGTATCCAGCGAGGCGATTCTGAAAGTCCTACAAAGATTCATTATTGGCGGTCACAATCTTAGTAAATGACACACTGTTGATGGCAGACACGGAAAAGTAAACATCAAAAACTCCCACAAACTATAGCCAAGTAAAGCAGAAAGAAATGATTAAACATCAACTGCATGAAGAGAGAATGCGTGGTTGTCAGCAAAAGGTATGAAATGACAAAATGGCATGAAACAATGGTATGAAATTACAAAATGGAGTTACCAAAATCAAACAAGTACAACGAATTAAGTATTTGGGCAATATTTTAACAGAGAAGGGAAACTGTGACAGTGAAATCCGAAGGCGAATTGAGATAGCGAAAGATGTTTTCTGAAAAAAAAAAGCAGAGTATTGAGAAAGAGGAATGAATTGTTACGTAATATCAGTCCACCTATATGACAATGAATTCTGGACAATCTCTTAACGATTAAGAAGAACGTTGTGGCAATAGAAATGTGGTTCCACAGAAGGATACTGAGGATACAATGGTCCGACCATGTGAGCAACGACAAAGTTTTAGGGAAAATGGAAACAAAAGGGAAAGATATTTAACATCAGGAAGAGACAGTTGGAATTTCTAGGGAACATAATGAGGAAAGAGGGATTGGAAAATCTGATACTCACAGGACTGAGGGACAGAGGAAAACAACGAATAACATACGTAGTGAGCTTGAGTAAATGGATGGTGTAACAAAGTTTGGGAGAAATATGTGCAAAAAATATTAATTAAGCGCTACAAAAAAATAGGAATCTGTGGAGAGTCATAATCGCCTATGTCCTGAAGGGGCATGCTACATACTGACGAAGGATATCTAAATTGACTATTCTCTTTATATCATCATCATCATCATCATCATCATCATCATCATCATCATCATCATCATCATCATCATTAATAATAATAATAATAACGGCAGATACAATATTAAACAACAAACAAGAAGTGTCCACCTTGAAGGCAAAATTAAAGCGAGAAATTGAGAAAATCAGATGGGAATTATCGATATTCGATGAGCTTTCAAGTTCTCCTCATGGCACAGTGGATAAAGGCGTTAATTAGATCCAGTGACAGGACCCAAAGAGTGTGAGTTCAATAACTGGTTAAGGCTGTGTAGAACTTGGAGTGGGTAATTAACAGGAAATAACTGACAACCGACATCCATTAGACATGGCACGTGGAACTAGAACAGTCTACCCCAGTGAGCGAAATAAAGGGTTCAGTTCGACATTCCAACCACCTGAAGAAGGCCGGAGCGTACAACGGTCGAAACGTTGTAATAAATATTGCGACAAAGATGAGAACAGTAGTCCGAATAATGTAAATATTGTATACATATTATATATTATATATATATATATATATATATATATATATATATATATATATACACCGTGCCAAATTATTATCGAAATAACATTTTTTCTAATATTTCAAAACGGTCCAATCAATTCACACAAAATTTTCGCACAATGTTGGCAACACCAGCTGCGCAATCACTGAAATTTTCGTACTGATCTGCTGAGTGTTGCCAACATTGTGTGAAATTTTGTGTGAATTGATTGAACAATTTTGAAATATTAGAAAAAGTTCGATAATAATTTATTTGTGTATATATATATATATATATATATATATATATACTAGATTACATATTATTATTATTACTATTATTATAGACTTATGTCTTTCATACTATAATTAAGGAAATGTTTGTTTTTGTTCATAATTTACTTCTATAATGTACATTTTGCAGAGTAGTTTTAGTTGATATAAAAGCTTTGAACGCGAATGATTTGTCAATTTGGCAAATTCGCTTATCCGCAATTGGCAATTCTAGAAATGCTGCGATTTTTTCAAGAGGGGTGTTTTTCAAGAACTAATGAGACAAACAGTATTTATTTGAAAAAAAAAAATATTGGAAACGAGAAATTGTATGGCCACTACCATCCATTTTAAAATCCTGTTTTACTTGTTCTTTGTTTCATTTATTTATATATTTGAAAAAAAATCGTCTTGCGCAACCAAATCAAACTACTCGCTGATAAATTGCTTCTTGTGTCGAAAGAAAATCATTTTTTAATTCCTAAATGAGATTTATAACTAATTAACAAGCGTTGCAATTAAAATCATGCCTCGGGAGGAGAGTATGTCCGCCTGTGACACGCTCTCATTTTCCCCTGGCAGAATTACAGAAAAATAAGGCAAGAATAACAGAATAAAAGACTGTAATTTTTCAAAGCCTAATCGATAATTTGTCCTTCGGAAAGCAACGGGACATCGACGTACAACCCGCGTGACAGACAATCAATTTCCACAAAATCAGCACAGTTTACGCGCATATAGACTCATATAGAAACACACTATTCAATATACAGGGTCGAGTAGAAATGCCACCCATAAATACCTCCCACATTATGGCAAGACATTAGTGTCAATGTTGTCTTCATCTAGCTAATGCTTTACTATGTGGGAGATATTTCTGGGAGGTATATGTCGCAGAAATTTATATATATCGAGCGTAACAGCAAAATTGTACAAATCGTGTAACAGAATAATTGTTCCTCCCACAAAATGTTTAATATCTAAAAAACCACTAAACTGAGTTTTTTCCGGTTTTTTAGAGAGGACACTTAGCCATCTTGACGCCATTTGTCATAAGTATCACTGAAAAGCCCTTTGAGCTATTCAGCTAGAAAGAGAACAGGTTAAAATCATTTTGTGTCAGCCCCTCTGCCTTCCTAAATGAGCAATGGAGAGAGGAAAAAGATCATTCAGGCCTTCAGGGATGGTATCAGCATTCATGGCTTTCATCTTCAAAGTACATTCAAGTACCATCAAGAGAAGAGTGAATAAGTTTTTAAAAGAGGGAAGAATAGAAAAGAATACTGAATCAGGAGGTCACAATAGGAAGAGGGATCACCATTTCAACTTAAGTCTAAAGAGATCAATTAGAAAAAATCAAACTCAATTCATAAGACGTTTGGCACGTGAGAGAGAAGTTTCAGCTATGACAGTCCAAAAAGCAGTGAAAAAAAGACCTGGAAATGTAATCATAGGTTAAATATGTGAGGCACCTTGTTAGTCTGGGACAGAAAGTTAGAGATGGGGATGATCATCTTGAATAAGTTGGAAAATGATCCTGGAATAAAGTATAAGATTGGTGTATACGGAATAAATTCCAATAACCAACAAATACTATTCTTAAGAGAGTGCTCAATACAGAGTAGAGCAAATATAATTAAAGAAAGTGTTGAAACAAAATGGCTATTTTTGTAGTGATTTTATAGCATGTTTATGTTATAATTTTCGAATAAATAATTTTATATATATATATATATATATATATATATTTGAACTTTATTTCAATCCTTCATGAGCTTCCGATCCTTAGCTATGATTAATCAATGAGGAACATGTCATTTTCGTTTATGATCGATTTCAACATGATTCTTCTGTTAAGCTTGAAGAGTAATTACAAATTCTTACTGCTCAAAGTAGAGTATAGTAGTGTTAGAAAAACCTAGGAGAATTCCAATAAGATATCTTTAATCATTTCTAAGATATAATGGTTCAAAGCTTAATCTAACAAATCGAAAATTTTGGTTTTACACGATTTGGCCAATTTTGCTGTTACACCCGGTATATGGTGTAAAGGTTTTATGGTCAGAAGAGACCAAACGAAGGCTTTTTGGAAGGAACGATAGAGTGACGATCTCCTAATACATAAAATTATTTTTAATGCATTTTCTATTTTGTTGTATAAATATAACTTGAAGGTAATGTTTTAAAATAATTGTCTCTTTTTTTCCCAAATAATCAACAAATCTTAATTAGATATATTTTCATTAATATTAAGATGTTCAAGCGTAAGTGAACCATTTCGTTTACACACAGTATTTTTATTTTACATGGTTGCCAGTGCAAATCATTTTTTTTCCGCATGTAAAAATCAAAGTGATACGTGTTCATTTTTTTTTGGTAAGCCATGTATGCTGCAGTCAAGCACTATAACTCATTGTTTATGCATAAGTATGAGTTAGAGACTAAACTTAAATACACACACACACATATACATACATATATATATATATATATATATATATATATATATATATATATATATATAATTGAACTTTATTTCAATCCTTCATGAGCTTCCGATCCTTGATCAATGATTAATCAATGAGGAACATGTCATTTTCGTTTATGATCGATTTCAACATGATTCTTCTGTTAAGCTTGGAGAGTAATTACACATTCTTACTGTTCAAAGTAGAGTACAGTAGTGTTAGAAAAACCTAGGAGAATTCCAATAAGATATCTTTAATCATTTCTATGATAACTTTAATCATTTCATATATATATATATATATATATATATATATTATAAATTAATTGATTTAAAATATGGTTATTTTCGCTACACAGTTCCAACCATGTATATATATATATATATATTTATATATACAGGGTGCCCATAAAGTTCGTGTGCAATTTAAAAAAAATTATAACTTTATTTGTATTTGCGGTAGGAATAATCTGTAAAAAAAATATAAAGTTATAAATTTCAATGTACCTAGTTTGAAGTATAGCTAAAATAACTAATGTGATTTCAGGCATTACTGTAAATCAGTTGGCAAATGTTTTCCATGAACTGCAAAATCGTATTACCCTTTGTATTGCTAATGATGGAAACTTAAATAAAATTTCAATAAAACCTTAAAATATATAGATTTACTTCTTTCTAATCCTTTTTACAAATTATTTCTATCGCAAATTATTATTACTATCGCAAATACAAATAAAGTTTATAAATTTATTTATCGCAAATTATTTTTATCGCAAATACAAATAAAGTTATAAATTTTTTAAAAGTGCAAGAACTTTACGTATCTACTGTATATATATATATATATATATATATATATATATATATATATATATATATATATATATATGCAACGATCAAAAGAACTTGAAGCTTTAAAAATCGCATATTTGAAACTTATAATGATAGAGAAGTCTACAAAAATCTATCAAAACTATTTGGAGTGCACTTCTTAACCATGCAACAAATTGGTATGATGTCATCACAATGAAGAAGTAGCTGTCTGTGAAAAATAACAGCAAGAGTAAGTAGTCATCTCGTTTGGAAAGCCAGACAAATCCTGCTGTGATATTTGCAGTATCCAAACCTCACTGGCCAATGTCGGAATCAATTTGCGTGCATCTACAGTACTAAGAAATCTGAACAATGCTGATCTTCATAGCAGAATGCCTAGAAAAATCCACTGCTTACGAAATAGCACAAGCATACTCGCCTCATCTATGCTAAATCATGCCTTAGTCGCTCTCTCACAGACGTGCCGTCGCCTCTCTCTGTCTTTTTTTACAAATACTTTCATTGTAATTGCTCCGATGAGCTGCTTTCGCTGGTTCCCAGACTTCGCGAATTCAAGCGTCCTACGAGGCTGGCATCCCGCTCCCACCCTTTCACTGTTTAAACTGTTAAATGTAGCCGTCTCTTCTACTCCAATAGCTTCATGTCTCGCACCTCTCGCCTGTGGAACTCCCTTCCCTTTTCCTGTTTCCCCTGATAGCTATAATCTCAAACTATTCAAATGTCAATCGACATCTCCAGTTGCCTTGATCTATCCCCTAGCCTTCTCATCACCCTTTCCTCTATCACTCCTATCTGACCTTGCTCCAAATCTTCTGTAAGATGCGTTATTACTTGCGTTCTAGTGGCTTCCCGCCTTGCTTGGGGTGAAAAGCTTAAAAAGAAAAAAGGTAGAAACATTCTGGCAAAACGTTCTATGGTCGGATGAGACCAAGTTAGAGCTTTTTGGAAGGAACAATAAGTGATATATCGAGCAAGCTCCTAATACGGCTTTTAAAGAGACGAATTTGATACCAACCATTAAACATGGCGGTGACAGGTATTATGATTTGGCGGTGGGGGTGTTTTGCTGCAGCTGGAACAGGCAAAATAGTAAGCATTCATAGCACAATGGACTCTGCAAAATACCAAGCAATTTTAAACAAAAGTGTCTTGTCCTCAGTTCTAATGTCAGGTTTAGGTCTGATGGAATGTCCAATCGGACAATGATCTGAAGCATCAAAGCAAATTCACAAAAGAATGGGTTCATAAAAAGAAATTTCAAGTCTTGGAACGGCCTAGTCTAAATTCCTGATCTAAACCCAACTGAAAATCTGTGATTCAAGTGAAAGAAGGCAGTGTATGCAATAAATCCAGGTAAAATCGAGCAAATGCGGGAGTTTTGCCAAGTAGTATTGTCAAAAGTCAGCACTCAGTACTGCCAGACACTTATTAAAAATTATAGAAAATGACTGTTTGACATTGTAGCTTCAAAAGGAGAAATCATGAAATAATAGGGTGTTTCATTAAGACGGATCAAAGTCAGCAGTAAATAAATCAGTGTTATTGGTGAACATTTTTTCTATTTCTCTATTGGATCATGTTATTTAATTCATGGCAATTATGTGTGAAAAGTTATATCGCCCAAATGTCCGCCAAGGCTTCGGCGGTACACCTCCATTCGATGGTCACAATTTTTGATGACGTCTCTGTATAATTGCTCCTCGATCTCACCAATATGCCTTATTATCTCATCCTTCAGCTTTTGAATTGTTCTTGGCTTGTTGGCATAGACCTTACTTTTGAGATGACCACAAAGGAAGAAATCTAAAGGTGTCAAGTCGCACGATTGTGGTGTCCAATTGACTTCGCTCTTTCGAGAGATGATGCGACATGGGAACTTCTCATTCAATAAAGCCACTTATTTTGGTACATTTTAATTTTTAATTAATAATTTTATTTTAGCTTTATAAATATTTTTGAAAGTTGTGATTGATTTAATACAGTTTTTTTTAAATTAATATATAGTTTAATTAAGATTTGTTGATCATCTGAAAAAAGAGACAATTTTATCTTAGGAGTACACTTATTTTTGCACAACACTATATATATATATATATATATATATATATATATATATATATATATATATATATTGAACAATAAGAAAATAAAAAAATTAAAATCTTTAGACACACTGGGTTGTAGATTAATATTCTTTCGTTTTTTTTTTTATTATTATTCCATTTAGATTCCTCGACTAGTTTCGACCGAAATGGCCATCATCGGGAGGAGAAATATTTCTGATTGCTGGTAGCAGTAAACTACAGAAATTAATGTCTTTTGCTGGAGAAAATGAACTTTTGTCTGTAGTTTTCATTTGTTTTTTTATTTTTTATCTTTTTAACATGAATCTTTTAACATTCCTTGTGTTGGTCAAACAGTCTCTTTTAAGTTGTTATTTCAGATAAGAGCTGGATAGATACATATTATTCTGAATTCTCTGGTCAGTTTGACAGTTTTATTGGACCTGGTGAGGGGATGTGTCTCTGTTTAGTGTTTGTGTGTGTGTCATTTGGTTCTTAGGGAGTGAATGAGTATGATATGTGTAAGCGTGTGTATTGCTGTAGGTGTGTGTTATCATTTGGCTCATTAGGGAGTGAGTGAGTATGGTGTGTGTACGTGTGTATAATCGTGTGGGTGAGTGTATAAGTGTGAGGCCTCCACACCTCCGTAAGCATATCTGTTTTGTGTGGGTGAGAAATGTGGGTAGGTTTTGATTTGTTGAGTTATATATTGTTACTATCTATATTGTTAAATTTATGATTTAGCCCGGCTGGGTATTTTGTTTTTAGACGTTGTATCTACTTATTTTCATGGGGATCTAAAATCTTTCTAATGTTATCTGCTCTGAACTTTTCTATTCTCTCAATTATAGTGAATTTGGCATATATATATATAATTATTTATTTAAAAATATGATTCCAACACGCTACATAAGAGTTCTCATGTTTCAAAACAAGAGCCGAAAACTTCAATATAATTATTTGAATTAAATTATATTGAAGTTTTCGGCTCTTGTTTTGAAACATGAGAACTCTTATGTAGCGTGTTGGAATCATATTTTTAAATAAATAATTATATTTATGCTCTGCTTTTGCATCGAGCACTATTTTTAAAAAATAACAAAAATACTAAAGAACTTTGGATTATTTACCTGACGAGTTCTTTCCTATTTTCTATATATTTTTACACACATTGACGCATTTTCCATCAAAAACAAACTTGACAAAACCTTGAACGAAGCCGTTTGAAAATATTACTTGTGTCACATTTCTTTTAATAAAACGGCTATTTCATAGACAGATAGATAAATAGATAGATACACAGAAAGGAAGAAAGAAAGAAAGACAGAAAGAAAGAAAGAAAGAAAATGCCCTGGAATGAAAGAAAGAAAGAAAGAAAGAAAGAAAGAAAGAAAGAAAGAAAGAAAGAAAGAGAAAGAAAGAAAGAAAGAAAAAGAAAATGCCCTGGAAAGAAAGAAAGAAAGAAAGAAAGAAAGAAAGAAAGAAAGAAAAAGAAAATGCCCTGGAAAGAAAGAAAGAAAGAAAGAAAGAAAGAAAGAAAGAAAGAAAGAAAGAAATAAAATGCCTGGGATAGAAAGAAAGAAAGAAAGAAAGAAAGAAAGAAAGAAAGAAAGAAAGAAAGATGGATACATAGATAGATCTGAACAAGCATAGATAGATAGATAGATAGATAGATAGATAGATAGATAGATAGATAGATAGATAGATAAAAAAAGAAAGAAAGTGCCTGCGATGGATAGATAGATAGATAGATAGATAGATAGATAGATAGATAGATAGATAAAAAGAAAGTGCCTGCGATAGGTAGACATATAGATAGCAAGCAAGCAAGAAAAAAAGAAAGAAAGAAGGATATATAGATAGATCTGAACAGGCATAGACAGATAGAGCGATAGGTAGAAAGAAAGAAAGTGCCTGAGATAGATAGATAGATAGATAGATAGATAGATAGATAGATAGATAGATAGATATTAGGTTGGTGCAAAAATAATGGCGTAATAATGTCGTTTTTTGAGGTTAAAAAATACGTCACAAAACGACATTATTACGTCATTATTTTTGCAGCAACCTAATAGATAGATAAGAATAAAACGGATTGTGGTGCAACTGGCAGATATATAGCCGGATGGATAATTACTTTTACACATTCTGTATAATAGATATATAAAGGTAGACAAGTATTTAGATAGAGAAATGTAGATTGGTAGATAGTTTGAAAAGGTATTGTTTGATAGATAGATAGATAGATGCCATCTTTAAAATCTTCCTGTAAATGTGTCAGGTGAATTACATCACTAATTAACAAACCGTTTAATTATGAAACGAAACTTTCATTGGACTTCCATTTCTGTAAATTGGAACAAGGCAAAAGCTGATTCAAGGATAGACAATAGAAAATACACCGAAAAAATAGTGTCAAGTAAAATAAAGAGACACTGGGTCCTCCCCCCAGCCACTTGTCATAACGAAGGGAGGTAACAAAGGAAGTGATAATCAGCAGGAACGAAAAGGGGTAATTACAAGACAATCAAAATGAGAGTAATGAAGTGTATATAGTTAATGGCTGAAATTACCCGCGGTTATTCGTTTCAACAGATTGAAGTCCACACATAATGAAATATTCCTTATCTATCTATCTATCTATCTATCTATCTATCTATCTATCTATCTATCTATCTATCTATCTCAGGCACTTCATCTATCTATCAATCTATCTTTCTATCTGTGCCTGTTCATATCTAGTCCATCTTTCATTCTTCATTGTTCCTATCTATCTATCTATCTATCTATCTATCTATCTATCTATCTATCTATCTATCTATCTCAGGCTCTTCATTATCTATCTATCTATCTATCTATCTATCTATCTATCTATCTATCTATCCTTGCCTCATTATCTATCTATCTATCTATCTATCTATCTATCTATCTATCTATCTATCTATCTATCTATCTATCTATCTATCTCAGGCACTTCATCTATCTATCTATCTATCTATCTATCTATCTATCTATCTATCTATCTATCTATCTATCTATCTATCTCTCTGTGCCTGTTCATATCTAGTCCATCTTTCATTCTTCATTGTTCCTATCTATCTATCTATCTATCTATCTATCTATCTATCTATCTATCTATCTATCTATCTATTGTCTCATTATCCCACTATCTATCTATCTATCTATCTATCTATCTATCTATCTATCTATCTATCCTTGTCTCATTATCTATCTATCTATCTATCTATCTATCTATCTATCTATCTATCTATCTATCTATCTATCTATCTCAGGCTCTCCATTATCTATCTATCTATCTATCTATCTATCTATCTATCTATCTATCTATCTATCTATCTATCTCAGGCTCTTCATTATCTATCTATCTATCTATCTATCTATCTATCTATCTATCTATCTATCTATCTATCTCAGGCTCTCCATTATCTATCTATCTATCTATCTATCTATCTATCTATCTATCTATCTATCTATCTATCTATCTATCTATCTATCTCAGGCACTTCATCTATCTATCAATCTATCTTTCTATCTGTGCCTGTTCATATCTAGTCCATCTTTCATTCTTCATTGTGCCTATCTATCTATCTATCTATCTATCTATCTATCTATCTATCTATCTATCCTTGTCTCATTATCTATCTATCTATCTATCTATCTATCTATCTATCTATCTATCTATCTATCTATCTCTAAGTAGTTTTAAACGTCCTCTTATTAGAAGAAAACGCATCCGTTTGTGGGGAAACGGGGGAACCACTTTTGGGTTCGTGGATTTTATTTTTGTTCCTTTTACGCTTTGCTGTTGCATTCGGTGTGTGCATTTATCTGTGCCTCTTTGTGTGTGTGTGTGTCTGTGTGTGTGTGTGCGTGGGTGTGAAAGAGAATGCACTTTTGTGTGACACAAATAAAAAGAAAACGAAAAATACTTTAAGGGGTGACTGGATTAAAATGAAACAAAAAGTAAACAAAGTTTCAATTACTCAGGATTTTAATGTCTAGCCAAGAAAGAAAAAAGAAACTTCACTTTACCATTGTAAGTCATTTTTTTTTGTGAGTATGTGTGTGTGTGTGTAGGGAGGTGGTGGATGGGTTATTATTTCATTTATTTTTTGATATTTTATGCCAGCAATTCCGTCAAAAAAACTGGTGGGATAAGTCGGAAAAAGCAACCGGAAGTCTGTTAGCAAACACGATAAGTTCCTGAAAATTGGTCGAACATTAAATATTCCATCCCTAAATCCTTGCCATTATTATGTACGCTGTTATTCTCTCTCTCTCTCTCTCACACACACACACACACACACACACACACATATATATATATATATATGTTATCGGGTGGAAGGCTGTTTACTTTCCCAACGGCAGTCACGTCGCCCTCGACCACTTGTTTGTACGTCTCGTGATGGAGTCGAGGTCGAGGCAGTTGAGAACGCGGAGAATTGAGGAACGAAGGTCGTTCAGCGGATACATTGCACATATCGTATGAAATAGTTCTGTAACGATTTCAAGTAACCAGAAATTATTTCCTACTTGTTGTGGCCAGGAACATACCGAAATAATAAAAGGCTACAAGGACATCACCAAATTCAATATTGACGATGAGAAAAAAAAAACAAAAAACCCCCCCAAAATACCGAAAACAACAAAGAAGTTAATACAACAATGCTAACCGGTGTAAACGTATATAATCTTCAGGAAAGAAAGTTCCAAACACAAGTAAAGTCTGTTCATTGAAGTCTGAACCCAGATTCCAATTCCTCATTAAACCTGGAGATCAGATCATACTTTAGTGTCTGCTGTAAAAACTGCGGAAACTAAATCATTTTTAATGACGGGTCTTAGGTAGCAATTAAGTTGCGATGAGGATGTGAAAAAAATAATTCTCTAATAAATGTTTGGATTGCTAAGTAAGCTTGGCATATTTTTGAAAGGACATTTAGAATAATCTGGAACTTATACTGTTAGCAAACCGCCTGAATACGGATAGAAAATGTTAGCGCTAGGTCTGTACAAACAAACACAAATATATATATATATATATATATATATATATATATATATATATATATATATATATATATATATATATGCCAATGTAAAATGTTGTTAATAATATATATATATATATATATATATATATATATCATTTCTGTAGTTTACTGCTACCAGCAAGCAGAAATATTTCTTCTCCCGATGATGGCCATTTTGGCCGAAACTAGTCGAGGAATCTAAATGAAATAATAATAAAAAAAAACGAAAGAATATTACTCTACAACCCAGTGTGTCTGAAGATTTTAATTTTGTAATATTTTTTATTGTTCAATATATATATATATATATATATATATATATATATATATATATATAAGTCCATTGCACCTTGTATGTATATATATATATATATATATATATATATATATATATATATATATATATATATATATATATAATATTGCAATGGATAAATTGCTGTCTAAATTTAACAAACGTGAAAATAATACTGACATCTAATTTTAGCAGATATATTTACAAAATTACACAAAAATAGCTTGAAATACTGAAGAGCAAATTTATAAAATCAATAATTAATAAAATCAACATTGGCTTCAACTACGTCCGTCAGACGAGTACGGAATCTCCTGCAAATCATCTGGACGGTCTTCTGGTTTAAGTAGATGAATGCTTCCATAATGTTTGATTTCAGTTCATCTTTGGTACTAGAAGGAGTTTTGGTGTAAGAAGAAGTTTTGTTCGTCTCTCGCTCAGCTGCGTCCCATATATAATAATATTGCATGGTGCAAAAGTGCTGTTACTCTATTTCACTCTCACTCTCTCTCTATATATATAACAACTAGTGTATATATATATATATATATATATATATATATACACTATTTAGAATATATATATATATATACTATTTAGAATATATATATATGTGTATATATATATATATATATATATATATATATATATATATATATACTAGACTCTCCTTCGAATTCGACGTATGAGGTTCAAGCAGCCCGACAACGGCACGTGAGATTTGATTATAGTGGTGAAGGTTTCGTTCAGGAAGGGCCGAATACAGAGACCTGGTGCACTAAGTGCCACAAGGTTCCCAAACGGACCCGCAGGTTTTGAATTCAGAGTTGTTCTTCTAGACCAGTTGCTATCCAAAGCTATAGAACCCAGTCTATTTACCCATATCTGGAATGAGAAGAAGAGGATTCCCAAGGGTATTAGCACGTAAGTGAATGTGATGGATTCGACTGGAATTCGAACCCGGCTCAATCCAAGCCGCTATCCATTACTCCACCATGCCTTCTATGTATACCAACGTTTGTAGTGCAACTTAGTTTTATGGCTTTACTAATTTGTGAGACAAATATGGTGATTGATCCACTTATTACAACTGTTTTTTTAAATACAAGGTCGCATGGGAAGAACGCTAAATTATATTCAGATTCAAAGCTCAGATATAAACTCATTATATTATTGGGGCGAGTAAATTCAAAATATAGATTGTATGGAAGCAAATATTGAGAAAAACAAAGCATAAAAAATGATGCACGCTTAAATTTTATATTGAACATATTTTTCTGTTGGGACAAAAATGGGTAAAAAGCTAAGATTTAAGTTAAGAAATTATAAAACGTAAGGAATAATATGAATAAAAAGGCGGAGTTAGGCGCAGTTGATTGTATATTGTGTCTGCAACTGTGGAGACTTAGGTATACGTTCGATATCATGAACATTGGTCTATACAGAGATACACCAATCCACAACAAACAGATCGACTTAGAAAACATCTAATTCTTCTAGGATCATGGACTAAATATCACCACTGATACCAATACCAAGGTGATCAATTTTCTGGACACTATTTTCGACCTATCCAAAGGAATATAAAAGCCGTATACTAAAGAGCTTTATAATCATAAATACCTTAGAAAAGAAAAGAGAAAACTTTAAGTTGCACTGCAAACGGAGATATATGTGTATTTATTAAAATATAATTCATAGCTCTGTTTAACTAAGCTGAGATTGTTTTGTTTGCATCATAAATTAAATTAGATAAATATTTATTTGCTTATCTGTGTATGCACACTATCGAACGCATATGCAGTTGCTAATATCTTGTTATTTTATATTCAGACTTACATCTATCTATCTATCTATCTATCTATCTATCTATCTATCTATCTATCTCTCTCTCTCTCTCTCTCTATATATATATATATATATATATATATATATATATATATATATATTTTGTGTGTATGCAGAAATATAGTTTTAACGTGTGCTATATTTATGCGGTAAAGTGCTCAGTATCAGAGATAGAGCGTATGTAAATATAAATATGAAATATATATATATATATATTTATGAATAAAAATGACAATAGGAAAACTGGTAATTGCTGACGCGTTTCGTCCAATGTGGACTTTATCAAAGCAAAATACGAAAATGAAATGTATGACGCTCCAAATGGTCAACAGGTTTCAGTTCTTGTGTCAATTGAATTTTGTAAGCGTGTAGAGACAAATCTTTTGTCAAAATTCTATTTAACATTGTTGTGGAAAGGTTCAATTCCTGCGCACGATGACGAATAGAGGTGTCTGGATTTTCGGCCATATTCTCGTGCACTGCAGCAATGTTTTCAGCTGAACGGCGTAAACGAGCACGCAATTGTGTTTTCACATCTGCCATCGACACAGTTTGTTCGAATTTACGAACAATTTTTCCAATTGCACTTGGTTGCACTCGGATGACCCCAAAAACGCGAAGTGCGTGAAATGCATTTCTATTTGAACGTCCATTTTCATAATAGGCTTCGATGACTTTAACACGTTGTTTGATTGTTAATATTTCGATGGTTGAAATTGCCAAAGACTTAAGTTGTTAAATCTTAAAGAAAAAAGAAACAAATAATTAGACGCTTACACTTAATTCACGTTTAAAATCGGCCCAAGTTATTGGAACGCCCTATATATATATATATATATATATATATAAGCATGTGTATATATACATGAATATCCAAACAACGAATTCTATTAACCCAACCAACCATAATTAATTCCATAAAAATAGAAAAAATATCTCCACCATTTAAGCACTAGTAGTAACAAAGCACTAACACAAGTGTACATGTACCCATGTACGAACATCTATGTGTATATATGTGCGCAAAGGTATACCTATATACGTGCGTGCATTGATATGCACGTGTGCGTAAATTTAAGCTTATAAATACAAACATATGCACATAAATTCAAACAATAATAAATAAATTTAATCATAAATCTAACCTCATACAATTGATAATTATGATACAACCAAACTAAATTAAAAAAATAAACAAAATAATAGCCTAGTATATGTTTATGTGTACATGTATGTATATTTATGAATGTCTGCTTATATATGAATATATATGCATGTATTTACCATGTAAGCATTAATTTCATTAGTATCGTATATATATATATATATATATATATATATATATATATATATATATAAAAGTGAAGATTGAAGTCAACACTCAGACGCGACAGGCCTGACGATTGCGTCCAGCATGAAACAGCCTGTCGCCTCTGAGTGTTGACTTCAATGTTCACTTTTATATTATATTACATACGCTCTATCTCTGCGATTGAGCACTTTATCCCCTAAATATAGCACACCATAAAACTATATATATATATATATATATATATATATATATATATATATATATATATATATATATATATATAATAATGGCCACTCGTATTCGAGGATACCGGACTGCTAGGTCTGTTAGGCAATCCCTATTGCAGACGTTTTCTCAGGCACACATTTTTATGTTTGGTCAACACCCACAGAGCCAACCTGCGGTTTATACTTCAACTATGCTGAGCAGAACATAGTTACAGTTTATGGGAGAGAGCGTGTTATCTAGCATGATCAACAATCTGAACAAGTCCAGCATACTCAAATATCTATCTATCTATCTATCTATCTATCTATCTGTATGTATATAATATTTATAATTTAAGCATTAATATCAATTATTTATGTAAAAGACGAAATACTACTTCCCTAGCATTAAAAAAAAAATCTAGAACGCCCAGAAATAAAAATCGGTCACGTGTTTAGAGGTGGAACCTAGCGCAACAAATGACAAAGGGGGAAGGGGAAAGACAAAGAGAAAGAAGGTTAAAGGGCGAGTGTAAGGTGTAAAAAAAAACCGAAAAGGAAAAATGATCACTACACTCTACACGTACTCAAATCCTTGCATACATGCACATGCGCGCGAACGCACATCCGCAGAGATTGGCGCTTGGCTGCACGCACACAAACGAACATACAAACACAAAAAATACAGAAAAAAAAACTTACACCAATGTTATATGTATATAAAAAACAAAAAAACTATAAGCAGTAAATAGCTGATACCTCCTGAAACTCCTGAGTCAGGATGCTTAAGGTAACATCAGTCAGCTAAGTGACAAACTTTTACTCACATCAAATGATATATATATATATATATATATATATATATATGTGTGTGTGTGTGTGTGGATGTGAGAGTGAGTGTGTGTGAGAGTGAGTGTGTGTGTGTGTGTGTGTGTTTTAGGCAGCAAATTCTTTTTTAGGCATGTCTGATTGAATACATTACAGACATTATGTCTTCTAATTTTTAAGAAAATCCTTTCATACTAACGAATAACGTTCCGTGATGAGGGAAATATGCTATAGCAGTTTAAATTTCTTTTATTTTCATTTCCCAAGTACTTTCGATCTTCTTCCAAGATCATCTTCAGGGGTGCAAGTAGTACAAAACTATATGTTGTTCATTAGTATAAGGATTTATATAAAGATGTGCGTTGTTTCCCATTACCGTATTTTTTTCATTATGCTTTTAAATGCAAAATGGTTGACAATGTGCTGAGCGTTCATGAGAACGTGAAAAAATTATCCAGTTTGGATTTTTTTCTGCTAGGTTATAATGTTTCTGCGCGTTAAAGAGTAAAAGATCTGTTACTTTACAGGCATTTTAGATTGTTTTGGATATTAAGTCATTTTTCTTTACCACTGTTCACCCAGTGGTTGGGCATTACGTCATTTTTCTCTACTACAGGTAAACCGGTGGTCAGGGCTCAAAGAGTTAAGAAACTGTTTCCTGATCAAACCAAATTCATAAATAATTACATAAGTCACACTACAATATATATATATAATGTATACATATATACATATATATATTATATCATATATGTATATGTTTTATATCATATATATATATATATAATGTATACATATATATATATATATTATATCATATATGTATATATTTTATATCATATATATATATAATGTATACATATATACATATATATATATATCATATACGTATATATTTTATATTATATATATATATATATATATATATATATATATATATATATAATATAAAATATAAGCTGCACACGCTAATATATTTACGACATCATATCCGCAGTACAGTAATAATCAGAATCTTAATTCTGTGGAAAACTATATGACGTTTTTACTCTATTAACTGGATTACACTTATCTCAATGTCACTTTAACTGATAAAAATATATAACAAGAAAATTCTGTGGAGTTATGTCTTTTCAAATTTCAAACAAAATTCTCACTTGATCAATTTGAACAAGAATTCTAGCGTCGAGGCATCGCACGCTCCATAACGTATATTCAACTGTCAATAAATAGAATAATTTAAAACAAAATCTTTCGGTCTACACATGTTTCGTCTTAGTATTTGCCTATGTATGGTAAAATTGCGGCCTGAAAATGACAATTTGAAATTGGCGAAATTACTTGATGTCTTCCATCTGATAACAACTCGAATATATGGATATTATTATTCAAGGAATTGATAGTAATTTAATGTCTCATTAAGTCTTCTTAGAGAAGTGATTTCGCTATTAATAACATTAATATTTTTATTTAATTCTTTAGGCAACCGGACGTCTAGCCACACTGATAAGCTGTGATACAGCGAAGCAGTCTGTCTGTGGATGACTATATATATATATATATATATATATATATATATATATATATATATATATAAAAAGAAGTGGTTATAGTTGTTCCAAAGAAAGAAAAGTGTATATAAAAAAAGTAAAGAGAAACCTCACACGTTTTTGCTTATAATGTGGATTTTTTAGAATATATATCATAATTAATTTTCCATATTTTTGATACACGTGTTTCCAGTCTCGCGACCTTCATCAGACAAAGAGAGGTTATTTCCACATAGACCACCCACAAGCACACACACGAAACCTACAGTACATCAGAAGTGTATATATATATATATATATATATATATATATATATATATATATATATATATATATATATAAAGATAAAAAATGCTCTTGACCAAACCCTGTGTACCAAAAAATATCGAAAATAAAATTCAATATATATTTAAAAAATCTCTCTTCTCTTTGTTCTTTCTTTTTTTCTTTCCTATTTTTCCTCGGGTACCGATTTGTTCTACTGAAAGTTGCGCTATCTGAGTTCTTTTGTTCCAAACGAGTACCACCATTTATATATATATATATATATATAAATGGTGGTACTCGTTTGGAACAAAAGATGGAACAGAGCTTATTTTAACTAAATTAAATTTAAAAAATTATATTGAAGTTTTCGGCTCTTGTTTTGAAACATGAGACCTCTTATGTCGCGATTTGGAATCATATTTTTAAATAAATAATTATATTTATGCTCTACTTTTGTATCGAGCACTATTTTTTAAAAAAATAATAACTAAAATACTAAGGGACTTTGGATTATTTACCTAACCAGTTCCTTCCTATTTTCTATATATTTTCACACACACACACAAACACAGACACACACACACACGCACACACATATATATATATATATATATATTGGAAACTGTATTACACATTGTTATAGATAAAATAATATAATTTGTGGATGCTCTGAATTTGTACCCCAAACTTTGTGGTTAACCAAATATCGTCCTTATTTTCATATTTACCCCTTCAAAACTATACGCTTCGTTTAATCGCTATACATGCAACGAAGCGGAAACGATGGAAAGGCGATGTTAAAACAAGTAGTTTTTATTTTCAGGCTCAAAATCTACGCACTTCTTAATAGCACTTCGTGTTCGTTAATGATAACATCTCGTCTGTTGCTAGAATGAAGTGGTATTCGCTTCTCGTTTTCCTAAATAAATATTTGGGTTGTTCTTTACTATTCCCTGAGTCGGTGAAATCCTTGCTGGGTGGTTGAATAGCCTCATCTTATGACAAGATCTCGTTAGACCCCGGATTCGGATCATTTTAAAAGGGATTATTTCCGTGATAGTTATGTTTTCTAATAAGAAAACCGCTCTGAATGAATCAATGAAAACTAATTATGGCAATTGAAATTCAAATGAGATCTTGCTTATTATTATTTATGATGACGGTGTTAAGTCTTTCTATATATCCCACCGTCCCACACACAAGGACACTAGTCTCACTCTCATATGCATATCAGCGGCATCAGTGAATTCCCAAGTAATTTAAATGCGGGTAACTCAACACAACAACAAGTGTTTTAAATCAACTTTATGGCTGTCCCAGAAAACTTGACATCTGCCAATAACATTACACACACACACACACACACACACACACACACACACACACACACACACACACACACACATACATACATACATACATACATACATACATACATAAATACATAGGCAAGGAATGTCTTTGTCATCACTTTTTATAAGGAGCATAGGTGGGTATTTACCAAGTTGTTCTCAGTGTGTATTTTGGACCCTACATGCTGGAAGAAAACACCAAATCGACTTGATTGATTTATTCGCTTTATCAGCTCTCTTTATTATTATTTTATAGGTTATTTAAAGCCAGATAAAATTTCTTAGATTGTAAGTATTTTGTTTTGGGGATAACAATGATTTAGAGATATAAGTCTAATTAATTAACCCATAGCTGGGGGAGAAGCGGTGGATTCATATCTTTCCCAAGAGTATTCGCGCGAACGGGAGTATAACGAACCCAACTGAAATTGGAACTCGGCTCTCCCATTAACAATTCCGAGCCATTATCCATTACACCACCCGCACATCCAAGCTTACAATAGTATTCACAAACCAAGTTGGAAAATACAGTCACGTATAATCTTTTGAAGCGCATGTAAAATATATATATATATATATATATATATATATATATATATATAGTCTCTAATGAACCGGCTTAAAAAACAATGCCTATTGCCATTTCAACAAAATTGACAAATTTAATAGGCATGAATATACGAGTTAGCTTGACAACAAAAGAGACGGAGGAAAGCAGCACATAAGATACTTAACGTGGAAAGTGTGGAGAGCCATGATCTACCACGTCCCGATGTAGCACGGCACCTAGAAGAAGAATGATCTTGTGTTTGGCAGAATAGTGATGAGGGGAGAGAGGGAAAAGATAGATTTTACTAAGAGCTACAAAAGGCAGGGAATTGTGGAGAGCCATGATTTCCCACGTCCCGAAGGGACACGACATATAGAAGACGAATGATTTTGTGTAAATGGTTGGCAGAACAGATATGAAGAGAGTTAGCGAAAAGCTAAAATTCACAAAGAACTACAGAGGACATGGAATTGTGGAGAGCCATGATTGTCCATGTCCTCAAGGGACACAGAAGAAGAAGAAGAAGAAGAAGAAGAAGAAGAAGAAGAAGAAGAAGAAGAAGAAGAAGAAGAAGAAGGAGCTAGTGTAAATGGTTGGTAGAACAAAAATGAAGTTAAATCTCTCTTTTGTCACCCTAAACGACATTTAACCCGTTAAAGACGCCACCCCAGTCCGTGTTCTGTCATCCATTTGCGTTTCTTAAGCGGCTTACTCGCTATTTCACTCCGCCATCTTGTGTTCAATATACACCGTGAGTGTCCAGTTTTCAAAGCCCTCTTTCATTGTGATGTGTTCTATAAATTTCAATTGTTTCTTTCTGGTTTTAAATATAAGTATCCTTCTCATTTTACTTCAAACCTCCTCGTTGCTCATATGTTCCGTCCATGGCATTCTCCTTTTTTTTCTGTAGAACCACATCTCCAATACCTCATGTTTCCACTTCATCCGTGAAGAAATTCTCCCTCATTTACTGTCATGTCGTTGTCAACTGTCCCTACAAAATTGACAATTTGCACTGTAAGCAAAATCCTACAATGTGGGATCCAAATGTTCTTATTAAGTCTTAAATACCGCACGACCCGTTTGCCGCAGACTGTCGCTAATCTATCGCTATTTCCATGGCAAATGTTCTGATGCGCTACATACTTTACATCCACCAGATAAAATACACCATTCCACATACACTAGAAGGAGACATCCCCATTCCCTTCGTATTCCATTATGAAGAATTAAAAATCACTCGGAGAGTTTCTTTTTTGAGGACGACTAATTTGGGGAAGAGACTCCTGGAAGAATGCTTTCCCGATCGCAGCGAACTTTAGCTCGTCAAATCTGGGGTTAAATGTTATTTTCATACAATTCAGTACTGACCGTTAGTTATGCTCATACAACAAAACTAACTCATTTGGTAACATTCTAACTTGAGCGGATCTTTGGGCCTTGTATTGTATTACACTGGCAGAATCTGAAGAATCATGTAATATATATATATATATATATTACGATAAACGTGCAATCAATTTACAAATACATGAATTATTCACACAAAACTAATGCAAAGGTTAATGCTTTAAATGGCGAGACATCCATCATCGCAAACAATTCAAATAGTATACAAAAACCTCCAGATCCGTTATGAATGAATTGATCCTTGTTCATATAAATTTCTGCCGTATTAGTTGTTATTTTTACTACAAGCTTTCGTCTGTTCCTACAGACATCTTCAGGTATAGAATAGATGTTGTTCTTGGTTTTTTCTCTTAGTAATAAGAGGACAACGAAAATATGTGTTGTTGTATCCGAAAATGCTATTGAAAATGAGTTATTGGTTTTGGAACGCGCCAAAGCAACGCTGAGTTTGATTTAAAATTTTTTAAAGTGTTTGCGTTTATACCAAATATGGTGTTGAACACATATTTTCGTTGTCCTCTTATTACTAAGAGAAAAAACCAAGAACAACATCTATTCTATACCTGAAGATGTCTGTAGGAACAGACGAAAGCTTGTAGTAAAAATAACAACTAATACGGCAGAAATTTATATGAACAAGGATCAATTCATTCATAACGGATCTGGAGGTTTTTGTATACTATTTGAATTGTTTGCGATGATGGATGTCTCGCCATTTAAAGCATTAACCTTTGCATTAGTTTTGTGTGAATAATTCATATATATATATATATATATATATATATATATATAGTAATCCGTTGGTATAATCCAGGCGAGTTATATTAACACAACATAGAATTTGAAATATATTGAAAATGACTCACAAAACAGCGCTCAATGTTTACTTTCATTAAACTGACCAAATTTTCTTTACAATTGGAATTAAGATACCTTTAGTAAATGACTATTTTCACCAACGAATTTTAATTTTAAAATTCGCAGGATTTTTCAAATTGTTTCTGGTATCAGTGTTTCTGGTATCAGTTTTAAAATTAAAATTCGTAAGTGAAAATGGTCATTTACTAAAGGTATCTTAATTCCAATGGTGAAAATATATATATATATATATATATATATATATATATATATATATATATATATATATATATATCTCAAAGAAATGAAAAGACTAAAAATAATGGAAGCATTAATAATAAAAAACAGAAACCCAACGCTCAATAACATAAATTAAGAACACGGTCACAATGTACTGACCATGTTTGGAAAATAAAACATTCCTATAACTCTAGGCAGATATATAAAAATCCATACAGTTAAAAATTAAAGACATAAAATCATCCTTGATAATGGTTAAAGGAATAGCCGAAAGCGCTTGGATATGCAGAACATTTAGACACACATTACACATTTATGTCCAGAAAAGAAAACTTATACGAACACAAAAAAAATCAAATACGAAGCTTATTTGTAGCATTTTGTCAGTCATCTTTAATGAAACATGTATAAAAGAAGGATTGCTGCACAAATACATAATACACAAACACACACACACACACACACACACACACACATACACATATATATATATATATATATATATATATTCCTCTTACCTTGTTTGTCTTTCTTCTTTCACTTATCCACTTATTTTGATGAAGCAACAAGGACCTGTTTGACCAACGCACATATCTCCGCTGACTTGACAACTACCTGTTTCCTCAACAGCTAATTTATGACTCTTTAACTGCTTTTTCGACATAGATACACGGTCGATGGAAAGATTATCCGTAAAACTTTTTTATTTAGTCAAGCTTTGTTCGGACAGAGCCCTTTGACCATCTCAAATGAGGGACATAGCCGGTATGTTCACCTTCCCATGAGAAGTTCCATTAAAGGCTTATAAATCGTTGAACGAAAATGAAAAAAAAAAATCCCTCCATCTCGCTCCCCAGAAAAGCACTTGTACAGTTGATTAATGCGGAAGTCGATCCATTGTCAGTGGCCCACCTGATTCTACTGACTCTGCTATTATAGGTTCTTATTAAGAAGGGTGCACAAGCTGAGTATCGATTCAAGCCTTGAGAAGATTTGGAATAAAGTTAGTGTTTCTTTTCTTTTAATTATCAGTTTTTCTCGATAACGACATCTCAAAATTTTCTTTTTTCTCTTTTTTACATTTCCCTCGCTTTCTTTCTTTCTTTCTTTCTTTCTTTCTTTCTTTCTTTCTGTTGATGCAGTTCTTTCTTCGCTTTTCTTTTTGTTACTTTTCTCTCTCATTCTCGATGTCCTAGTTACTTTTCTCTCTGTCGATGTCTTTCTTTTTTGTTACTTGTCTCTCTGTCGATGTCTTTCTTTCTTTTTGTTACTTTTCTTTCTCTTGATATCTTTCTTTCTTTGTTATTTGTTACTTTTCTTTCTCTCGGTGTCTTTTTTCATTCATTTTTGTTACTTTTTTCTCTGCCGATGTCTTTCTTTCTATGTTTCTTGTTACTTTTCTTTCTCTGGATGTCTTTGTTTTCTTTCTTTTTTGTTACTTTTTTCTCACCCGATGTCTTTCTTTCTTGTTTGTTACTTTTCTTTCACTAGATGTCTTTCTTTCTTTGTTTATTGTTACTTTTCTTTCTCTGGATGTCTTTTTTTCTTTCTTTTTTTTTTTTTTTTTTTTCTCTCTGTCGATGTCTTTCTTTCTTTTTTGTTACTTTTCTCTCTGCCTGTGTCTTTTTTTTTGTTACTTTTCTCTCTGTCGATGTATTTCTTTCTTTTTTTTTTTTTTTCTCTCTTTGCCGATGTCTTTCTTTTTTGTTACTTTTCTTTCTCTCGATATCTTTCTTTCTTTGTTTCTTGATACCTTTCTCTCTGTTGCGTTTTTCTTTCTTGTTACTTACCTTTGTGACATTGTCTTTCTTTTTTGTTACTAGTCTTTCTCTCGATGTCTTCCTTTCTGTTTTCATTCTATCTTGATTTTTTATACATTTAACATTTCTTTTTCCTTACTTTATTTCCCATCTCCCTCCCTTTCCTCCATTATTTATTTCTTTTCTCTCCTTTCCGGTATGTCTATCTTTTTTTTTTTTTTTTTTTTTTTACCGAGTACCATATCTAGTTAACGAAAGGACCTTTTTCAGAGACCATTAATGACAAAACTCACGGGCAACCAAAATTCAAACCCCGTTTAACGAAATCGCTCCCTGAATTGAACTTTGAGGATGGATCGATAAATTCTTATCCTCAATTTCGTATTGTAACTTTCATTGTTTAATCTTCAATCTAAAGATTTAATAGTCAATCGTTGGATTAATGTATTGACGAGGCAGGTAGATTAGGAAAAAAATGTAAATATTGCATGAAATAAAATCTCTCTCCAACAAATATCAGTTTGGGTCCGTTGCGTTAGAAACTCACGGAATTTATGGTCTTCAAGTAGACAACATTATTAACCAAAGAACTTCACTGGCATCCCAATTGCATATGGAATCGCGTAAAACTATCAATCGCAGTCATCCGCGACAATCCATTTGTCATTATGGCAGTGGAGAAGTTCTGTTGGTAATGCTAATATTAGTCCTCTCTTTATAAGGAAATATTCAGCATTCATTGATCGAACATCTACTGACAATTGAAATTTATAAAATCTTTCTCCTAAAGCAATTTCTTAGAAAAATAGGTTTATCATTTCCAGTAGCTGTTATCTTTGATGTATTGATTGGGATGTTATTTCCTAATCTTTTATTTAAAAGCCGATGATTAATTCTGTCATTATTTTCATTTCGAGTTTCATGTGCTATCCGCTTTAGTTGTTGCTGCTGTTGAAAGTCATCACCTGGTGTGTTTTTTTGTTATTTAGTACAGATTCATCGGTTTTACTAGCCCAAACCCATTTTTATTCATTGATCTTCGAAAGAGCTTTTATACGGAGATTAATACAAGGTATCCATAGATTATTTGTACTACTCCCACATTGTATACTTGTTCTTTCTTAATTCACTTTCGTTCCTCTTTTCAGGCAGATGTTAAAAGTACTTACTATTGATCCCTGGCCTTTAAATAAAATGATCACACCGCAAGAGAAAGCGAAGGACGTATTTTGATTCATAGAAACAAAATCGGGTACTCACGCTCAGCGAAATTATTGTCATATATATTTTAAGAAGTCCATGTCTGTCCAAAAACATTTGTAAAAAGAGAAAATGTCTTGCAAAAATCAGAAACTGACCCTCGTCGAGATGTGATTCGTGCAACCAATGGGGCCCATGTGAAAGTGTTCTGATGTGTTTAAATAAGATAATATTTATTTACCGATGTTTTACAATAAAGTCTGTAGAGCAATCTCTTCATTTCTTTTCAATTTTTATGATTTTTAAAAGTCTACAGTTAATTTTTGGACAACATGAATATTAAATATGAATGATTTTAGACATTCGTTCATAAGAGTGAAATTAAAAGTACATTTTTTTCACATATAGTAAGACTTCAATTTAAGAAATATCGGATTTAAAGAACAATTTGTTGATCACATGTGGCATAACGAAGTGAAGTTTTTAAATTTTTATTGAACTAAGTTAGATTAATGCGAAATCATTCATTGAGTCAGTTTTACTAAGTACACGTCAAAATTAACTAAAAATTGAACGAGAAATGACAATTGTCTTTTTAAAGACAACTTTCACCTCAAATAACAAATACCTCTTCCAAAAATCCTAAATATGACAAAAGGAAGTTATAATCATTTTATTTGATATTTTATACAGTTTTACGTAACATTGCCCCTTTACGTGCTGACTGTC
Organism: Acanthosepion pharaonis; assembly: GCA_903632075.3. Lineage (NCBI taxonomy): Eukaryota > Metazoa > Mollusca > Cephalopoda > Sepiida > Sepiidae > Acanthosepion > Acanthosepion pharaonis. The sequence goes on along the minus strand of CAHIKZ030004577.1, from coordinate 3,405,943 downwards.
TTTGGACTTAACAGAAAGGTGTTTATTAAATGCGAAGAGCTACAAATCTTGTTTCTTTATTACGAAATGAAGGAATTATCGGATTTAAGGAACTCACTCGTTACCAATTAGATTATTTAAATCGAATTTATAACGCAATAGTATTTTCAATTATTGATGAATATTCTTTTAGATTTTATTATGGATGGTTTAAAAGATAAAGAAAGTACTGAGGAACAAGAACATTTCGTTAAAACCAGACAAGACTGATTAACTATATATAATAAATCCTTCTATATGGCAGTGAAAGCTGAACAATTTCCTCACACAGTGAAAGCTGAACAATTTCCTCACACAGTAAGAGGTGATTTGAAGGCAATATATTTTGCAGTAGAGATGCTGGGAATAATATGTCATTGTTTTGAGTTGTTTAACCGTAACCAAGTTCAATTACTTATTGTAAACGACTCTTCATATGACTGGCACGTACGATTGTTTTATTCGATCTTTCTCGTATGTAGTTTCAAGTAACATTGGTCCTTTGTGTGCTGACTGTCTTGGACTTAAATGAACGATGTTTATTAAATACGGGGATCTACAAATCCTGCTTCTTTACGAAATGAAGGATTTATCGGATTTAAGGAACTATCAGCCTTAAAGAGCTTTATCTGCCAATTTGTTTATTTTTCTGTACTGATCTCTAACAGAAACAATATTTATATCAGCCTCCATATATAACACAATTCACTGCATTTCCCCAAAATGATACAGACTCTTACTAGCTCAGTTTTCAAGGGTCTCTTTGTTTTACAATATTGGTGAGGAGAAATTGGTTTTATATTATTGGTTGGAGAAACTTTGTTTTGTACAGGTTGGCCACTGAAAGACTAAATGATATAAAACAAAAAATAACTTTTACAACCACATGAATATCTTGGGGTAGTAAAATCCGAAGAATGTAAATCTTGTATGGAAACATTTTTAATTCCAGTTTCAGAATCTTCTGAAGCGATTTTCTGACGATGTCTACTTGAGCAGAGTGACGACGGGTAGAAGCTGATGGATCCTCATAGGATACTCTACCGTACAGGTTCCACCGTTGCGTCAGTGTGCACAGTGCGTTTAAGACCTCTTCCCGGAAGATCACCGACTGATCCAGTTCTTTTAAACCAGGAGATTAGGTTCCGAATCATGTTATCACTAGGAGATACTCTAACATTACAATATTGCCAGTATTTTCTCTGAGTTTGAATAATTAATCTTTTAGTGGAATGGAAAAGCTCAATGAGTTTTACTCGTTGTGGGACATCATACCTAGCCATTTTAATCTACAGGGGATGCTCTATAGCCTGTAAAAAATAAAATGAAATGACGATTTTTTTGTTCAAGATCATTCTTATGCCAACTATGAATACCTACGTTTTTGGCAAAGCGCCACCTCACCATCAGTACCACAGCTAAGGGAGGTAAGCCAGGGTCGTTGTCTTCTACAGGGTGGACACTGAAAGACTGAATGATATAAAACAAAAAATAACTTTTACAAACACATGAGTATATTAGGGTAGTAAAGTTTAGACCTTTTGAATTTTGTATGGAAAGATTTTTAAATCCAGTTTCCGAATCTTCTGAAGCGATGTTCTGGCGATGCCTAGTTGAGCAAAGCGGCGAAGGGTAGAAGCTGATGGATCCTCAAGGATACTCTGACAGACAGCTTCCACCACTGCGTCAGTGTGCACAGTGTGCTTAAGATTCCGCATCATGTTAGGAGATACTCGGACATTAAAATATTGCTCGTGTTTTCTTTGAGTTTGAATAATCAAAATTTATTGAAACAAAACAAGTACAGTTGACCATTGATGACAATTCCAGAACAACGTAACTATAAAGAATTTTTTCTATCCTCTGCCAGCCACAATGATGGAGAAAGCATTACCTTGAACCATGGCCAGTGAGACACGCTGCAAGAGCCACTCCGTTTCGCGAGGCTCGTCCCTTAATCGAGACGCCAGACCGCCAATCCTCCGAAGGGACGCCATCGATCGAGAGCCAATAACCCCTGAAGTCTCCACTGCCACAGGAATAAAAAAAAATGATCTATCATCAAGAGAAAAATATTTAACTATTTTTTTCATCTTTGCGTCCCGGGCGACGGATCCTGGCTCAATTTGAATAATTAGTCCTTCACTGGATAAGAAAAACTAAGTGAGTAATACTCGTTACTGGACATCATTTTACTTTCTAAGGAATGCTCGATAACCTGGACAAAAAAATAAAAATAAAATAAAAATTAAAACCGAACAAGTTATGACATTTTCAATGTCTTCAATTTTTCAGTGGCCATCCTATATTAACGGTTAGTTTTTATCATCTCACCCCAAACAAGGCGATAAAGCGACTACGAGCGAATGAAACCAAGATAAGGTTAGTGAGAAGAAAAGAATAAAAAGAACAGGATTTAAGGAGACAGAAGATGACAATTGACGCTGCATTTAAAGTTTTGGAGAGTAGAGTTGACAATGAAGGGAAAAGCTGGAACAGATTTCCATAGATGATAAATGCGAAGGACGAAAACATTAGACAAGAAATTACGGTTACATCTAGCAATTTCAAATCTAGCAATTTCAAATCTAGCAATTTCAAATCTAGCAATTTAAAATGTAAAGTAATGAGACCTATCTGCCAATCTAGTACTGCGCTTAAATTGGAGATGCCAATGAAAAGACCTGATCAGAATATTTGGACACATAGCAGAAGCACCAAAACAGATTTAGCAACAATCTTTGTTTTAATTATTGGTTTTAAGGGTACACTTTCTACAGACGTTGGTTCTTTATGAAGTGAAAAATTCATCGCAATTAAGGAACTTACTCTAAGCACAGATTGTTTTTTTTTTTTAAATCGATGATTTTTCTGTACCGATTTTTATCAGAAACAAGAAGCCATTTCTATCAGCCTCCATATATACTACTTCCCTTCATTCCCAATATATCAGTTCAACAAATCAGGCTTGCGACTTTATCTTATGCAGTCGCTAAGCTAGACAATATATATGATAATAGACTAGAAACACATCACCGCTGGGCTGACCATATATAGAGGTTGTAAAACAAAAGGGCCATAATGTTCGGCATGTTGGTGGTTTTATTGACGAAAACAAAATTATGATGCTTTTGTATTATAATTTTTTTTATAGTTAAATGCCTATTTTTTGTCAAAACAAAATCAAATGCATTGTAGTTACTGAAATATTATCTTTTACTTTAAAAAATATAAAATATTTCATTTTACGATATTTTCTTTTAAAAATAAATGCAGGTTGGTCGCTTAATGTTTTTTTTTTTTTTTGTAACACATCCGAGTGAAAGAGAAAACCTGAAAGTAGAAACTTCATTTGAGCTGTAGTTCAAGAGTTATGATATCTTGAATTTTGCTTAGATTTTCATTACAAAGCCAGTAGCATGATTTGCTGAATTCGGAAGTCCGTACCGTGGCATACTTAGGAAATATCTGACAGATATTTGGTGGTCCTATGAACTGATCTATACAAAAGAGCGATCTGATTTCAGTTTACCTGTGTTTTACGTATTTCTTATAGTCCTTTATAAATGGTGAAAATGGTTAGCGTTTGGCCGCCTATAGAGACTAAACCATATGTAGGGAAGTAAAAAATCCATCTTTCTTATATCCATTTGATAGATTGAACGGTGAGAAACATTGGGTATATAATAATTAAATAATTCCTGGTTGAACAACACTATATGTTAGGGCAGCTAGTCAATCCCTCTTACACGCGCCTACTGAGGTACCTCTACTTGATGCTGCAATTATACCGAGAGAAAGCACATGTTATGGCGCGATCACCAGTTTGAAAAAGGAAGGACGCTCAAACATGCGTGACTTATAAGATCGTGTTAACACAAAAATCGTAGGCTTTTGAAACTCTCCCGTGTATGTTTTTTAAGGTTCTTTCAAAAGGTGCTTCATTCCGAGATCACCACCAACATCAAAAAGTCACATCGCTGGTTGGATTCGAAGAACAATTGTGAATTCAAATAAGGTTATTGTTAGCCTAGAATCACCGTCAATTTAAAACCTACTTGCTATAGGAATCACATTCAACATACATCAACGCCTACCGCTATTAGAATGTGGCCCTATTCTCCAAAAGAAAGTCTACCATATATATATATATATATATATATATATATATATATATATATATGTAGAAATTTTGAAAAACAAACAAAAATCCATAAATTGAATATATATAAATTGTTATATATATATATATATATATATATATATATATAAGTGAACAACACTTAAAGGCGACAGTATGTTTCATGCTAGACACAATCGTCAGGTGGCCTCTAAGTGTTGACTTCAATGCTCACTTTTTATTTTACACACGCTCTATCTCTGATATTGAGCACTTTATCCCATAAATATAGCACACCATATATATATATATATATATATATATATATATATATATATATATATATATCTGTGTGTGTATGTGTACGTGTTATGGTAATTTATCCACGCACGCATGGACTCTCCCAACTATAAATAGGAGCAGGTACTGCCTTTTTGCAGAGGAAAGTTTCCAGCAGTCAACTCTGACAGTCGACCGAATATTCTTGCTGTAACACTGTTGTTTTTATATGTTTGTATTACTGTTTTCTGTTAACTCAAATCCTCTCTTTGTGTATTTATTTCTGGCCCTGACAACTTAACTCGACACATACGTTTATTGAAAAGCGTAATAAAATTTGTGATTCTTTTTAAATCATCGTGTATGTTAGTGTGAAAAGTCGTTGAAGTAATATATGGAAAGAAGTCAAGCAATAAAACATCCTAGCTACAGGCAACCGGACGTCTAGCCACACGGATGAGCTGTGATATTGCGAAACAGTCTGTCTGTGGATGATTTATATATATATATATATATATATATATATATATATATATATATATATATATATATATAAAAAAAAAAGAAAGAAGAGTAAGATATAATCCTGTGTTCTTATTGATATTTTTATTTTTACAAAATAGTGATCAATGTAAATTTAGAGAGCATTAATATTATAAATTAACTGATTTAAACTATGTTTTTTTCGCTACACTGTAATAACCATGTTTCAAAAATGGAAGATAAAAGCTTCAAATTTAATTTTGTTATTAAATTAAAAACATTAGTTCCATTTCATCCTCAAGCGAATTTTGGAGTAACTTATTTTTTTAATTTACAGAGTTTTAAAGTCAACGAAAAATTCATAATTCAGTGTTTCCAAGGATACAGAGAGATCCCACCATTCAGACAAGGGGTGGTAGCATGTCTGAATGATTGATATTTTAAATCACTTATATATATGTATGTATGTATGCGTGCGTGCGTGTGTGAGTTATCACAGTGGAGTAATGGATAGCGGCTCGGATTGAGGATTGTAGACCCGAGTTCGAATTCAAGTCGAATCCATTACGTTCCCTTACGTGTTAATACTCTTGGAAAGGTATTAATTCTCTTTTTCTCCTTCTTGGGTTCTATAGTTCGTTATTCAAAATAGTTTTGCAGTTTGGGGATGTAGTGCACCAGGTCCATGTATTCAGACCTTCAAAAAGGTTGGTTCTGCGCAACTGGTGGCTGGGCTGCTTGACCCTTATTCGTCGAATACGACGGTAGAGTCCACCATCTATATATATATAAACGATATCTTCATTTTGTCTCATCTTTGGAAATCAAATAGTCTAATCACGTGCGCGTGTGTTATCATTTTGAGATTATAATAATTATATTGAAATAGATTCGTTCATTAAAAAATGCCCAGAAAGTTATAGATTAAATGATATCTGCTTATCATTTTAATCTAATCTCAGGAAATAAGGAAAGATAATATTTGTTGGATGACCGATCAAATTAAATTTGCTCATGATTTAACAGAGTCGACAATTTTTTTTAAAGTCAAAAGCCACTTCGGAAATGAAAGATCTGAAATCAAACTAACCTAAAAGAAATGAAGCATAAAAAAGGGAAAATAAAATCAAAAGGTAGCAACGGATGTATACTAATAAAAACATTGCTCCTTTATAAAAACATTTACGTCAGCAAACCTTTTGACATTTATGTGTGAAAACTGAGAGCTCACAAAATCATTCAAATATTTACACTTCTTTTTTATTACATGTAAATATTTTAGTTGATTTATTTTGTTAGTACGAAAAGCTTTCTTTCTTTTTTTGTCTTTCTTTATTTTTTCTTCCTTTCTTTTTTCGTTATTTCTTCCTTATTCTAGAACTTTTTTCGTTCTTTCTTTCTTTCTTTCTTTCTTTCTTTCTTTCTTTCCTTCTTTCTTTCTTTCTTTCTTTCTTTCTTTCTTTCTACTCTGCTTTCTTCTTTATCCCAGAACTTAATAAGAAAATATTTTTCTTTCTTTCTTTCTTTTTTTTTTCTTTCTTTCTTTCTTTCTTATTCTAGAACTTATTCCTTCTTTTTTCGTTCTTTCTTTCTTTCTTTCTTTCTTTCTTAATCTAGAACTTATTCCTTCTTCTGTCTTCCTTTCATATTCTAGAACTTCTTTTTACTTTCTTTCTTTCTTTCTTTCTTTCTTATTCTAGAACTTATTCCTTCTTTCTTTCTTTTTCCATCTCTTTCTTTTTTCTTAGTTTTTTTCTTATTCTATAACTCCTTCCTTCCTTCCTTCCTTCCTTCCTTCCTTCCTTCCTTCCTTCCTTTCTATACTGGAACTTATTTCCTTCTTTCTTATACTAGAACATTTTCTTTGTTTGTTTGTTTGTTTGTTTGTTTGTTTGTTTCTTTCTTTCTTTCTTTCTTTCTTTCTTTCTTAATCGTTTCCAAAATCTATCTCCTTTTACACGTTTCTTTAAATCATGGTCTCTTTTTTTGTGGAATTATGCCTTTCTCCTACTTCATTGACCCGATTGTGGGGGATTTAAATAAACTCAATGACATTATTATTGCCTCAATTTATTTTTTCTGTAGAAATTATTTTTCCCTGTTGATAGTTGATACGATTAGGACGATTTCACCCGTTTTGCTTTCGCCTTTCAACGAAGGTAAAAGAAAACATTCAATTTGCCACAGCGTCCCAATCGGTGATTACGTAAAAAAAATAAAAATAAAAATAAAATAAATAAATGAGAAAAAAAACTGTAAAGGCCGTGACCAAACAGTACAAAATCGTAAAACGCTTTAATGGGTGGCCATTACAAGACCCCCTGGGTCGCCATTTTGTTTTAACCCCTTTTTTTTTCTCTAAGTTTTATTGCTCGACTTCTTTCAGCAGATTACTTCAGCGACCTTCCCCACTACATACACGATGATATAAAAACAATAATACATTTTATGACGCTCTCAAATCAACATATGTGCCAGAGTTAAATATGATATTACCGTCAATATTATTATTAAATATTATTCTTTAAGTGCGACCGCTTAACGACTAATAGCGGGGAAATGCGGTCAGCCAATTGCGTTCAAATTCCGTCTGACATTGTGTTTACTTGAAGCAACGTAAATGCGGTTATACAGAAGGGTGCTGAGGATACCATGGGCCGATCATTTGAGCATACGATGAAGTTTTAGTGAAAATGGAAACAGAAAGAAAAACTTATACTTGATATCAGGAAGTGACAGTAGACAATTCTAGGGCGCATAATGAGGAAAGAGGGCTTGGAAAATCTGATACTCACAGGGAAGTCAAGCAGAAAATAACAAAAAGACAAAATGACCTGAATATTTTGTTTATATATATATATATATATATATATATATATAATTACATGAATCATTCATACAAAAAACAAAACATAAGGTTAATGATTTAAATGGCGAGAATACATCTTCGCAAACAATTTTCAATAAGATACATAACCCCAGGTATGGAAATATGATCTCTGTTTATAAATTCCAGTTTCATAAGGTTTTTTTTTTTTTACAAGCTTTCGTCTGTTCCTACAGAAACCTCAGACGGAAAGAGATTTGTTCTTGTTTGAAAAAACAGACCTGTCTTATGAAACTGGAATTTATAAACAGGATCATACCATTCATATACAGGTTCGGGGTTAGTGTATCTTATTGAAATTGTTTAAGAAGATGTATTCTTTAAATCATTAACCTATATTTGTTTTTTTGTATGATTGATTCATGTCATTATAAATTAAACTGCACCTATAATCGAAATATATATATATATATATATATATATATATATATATATAAAATAAAATATAAAATCAAAATCTTCATCTAGGGAATAAACTCATTTCGACCGACGAAAATATAATTCGTCAGTCTTCTCAATCGCATGAAAGATTGAATACGTGTTGGGAAAAAAATCTTCTGTCCTGTAATAATAAATACATTGAGATCTTTTTATAGGTCGGTTTTAATATTTTATATTACTAGGACCCACTTGAATTATATGCCAACGGATTTATTACCTTTAACATATATATATATATATATATATATATATATATATATATATGTGTGTGTGTGTGTGTGTGTATGTATTTGTGTGTGTGTTTTCGTGTTTGTGTGTGTGTTAATCTTTTTTTACAGATGTTATTACTCGACTTCTTTCCAAATATTTTTGCTCTAGCGATCTTCCCTACTACGTGCATGATGATTTAAAAACAATAATACTTTTTTATGACGCTTTTCAATTCAACATATATAGTTTTAAGATGTGCTATATTTATGGGATAAAGTGCTCAATATCAGAGAGAAAGAGTGAATGTAAATATAAAAGTGAACATGGAAGTCAACACTCAGAGGTGACAGACTGTTTCATGCTAGACGCAATCATCAGGTCACATGTGTTGTTTTTTTCTCTCGACTATTTATATATAAGGGTCAGTGGTACATTGTTATTTTGGTGGGAGTGGTTTGTTTATTTATTTATATATTTAGATGTTTTTATTGTTTTTTTTCATGTTTATTTACATATTTATTTATTCTTTTCGGTTTTCGATGTTTTAGTAACGCAGTAAAAAAAATTGAAATTAGTTTTGATCGTTTATTTACTAGTTTGTTTTGATCTGGGAAGATAAAGCTATTGTTTCGTCCAATTTTTGAATTGATTTTTGTTGTCTATTCTAACTGTTATTTTGGCGGGAGTAGTTTGTTAATTTGTGTATTATTTTATTTATTTATTTGTATTGAGCATTTTTACTTGTTTTTCATATTTATTTTCATTTTTATTTATTCTAACGGCTATTTTGGCGGGAGCTGTTTGTTAATTTATTTATTTGGACTAATTTATTTTACTTGTTTTTTTCTTATTTATTTTTTATATTTTTATTTATTCTTTTCGGTTTTCGATTTTTAAGTAAAGTAGTAAAAATTTTGAGATGGTTTCTGATCGTTTAGTTTGTTATGGTTTAAGATAGTGATTATAGACACTTTTTCGTCTATTTATTGGATTGATTATTGTAGTCTATTTTAATAGTTATTTTGGCGGGAGTAGTCTGTTAATTTGTCGATTATTTACTTTATTTTTTTGCATTGAGTATTTTTACTTGTATTTTTTTATTTGTTTTTAGTTTTATGTCTACTTGTATATTTTAACGGTTTTTATGGCGGGGGTGTTTTGTTAATTTGTTTATGATTTGTTTGGATTACTATTTTACTAGTTTTTTTATTTTGTTTATTCATAATTATTCTTTTCAGTTTTCGATTTTTAAGTAAATTTGTTCATGTCGGCATTTTGAGATGAATTCAGAGAGTTTATTTAGTAGTTTGTTTTGACCTGCGAAGGTTATAATAGCTATTTTTACCTCCAAGCAAAGTTTGCCGGTTTTAGACTGATTGTTCTTAGCTGATGCTCTTTTCCTTATTTTCCATGATATTTTTGGTGTGATTTGTGATTTGTTTTTAATTTCCCAAATATACTTATTAAGCATTGTGCTGTTCACGTTTTTACTATTTGTGAAAGTTGTTTTGTGTGCATAGTTTCTTTGTTTCCAGGTTCCTTCAATTACTGCTATGTATATTTTTTCTTCATTATCTGATGATTTTACCATGGCTTGCTAAGTTATTTTGTTTTGTAAGCAATTACCGTTTAAGGGACATTCATTCTTTATTGTGGGTATAGCTTGTTCAGGTGGTTTGTTGATAGTTTTCCAGGTGTGCGTTTTTATTATTCGTGTCATGTTCTTCGTGTTGCGGTTTTTGGGGTATATTATATATAACTAGTGAGCGAGTCAGAATGACTTATTTCCCTTTCTCGTCGACCAATAGAAGGTTGACCAATCAGAAGCCGCACAACACTGTATTCGTCGTGTATAAGGGCGGCCATCTTGTTTCCTCTACCGGAAGGACCAAAGTCGACCAGGAGGAGGATGAACTACACTCTGCTGTGATATCCACTGCGAACCTCCACTACGCTTTCCTACTGTCTCCGAAATATTCACTGCCAACCTCTGGATTCTATACTCGAGGACGACCGTCATGAAAATGTCTAAAACTTCGTGCAATTTTTACTGTTTTTGTTGAATATTTTGTGTATAGTGCTTGATTCCAGGAAGTGTTTTTGAAAGAATTTGAAGAATATTTTCCTACGTTTGTTTTTACGTTTTTGCTGTACGGTGGCTTGAACCATAAGATATTTCTCCTACTGTTGGCTTTTTTGTTTTCTGTGGTGAGTATTTGAGTGTTGCTGGTAATCTGCTATTTTAAGGGCTGTTTTGTAGTCTTTTTAGTTTCGTTAAATATTGATTCATTGGAAGAATTGTCGGAAAGTCTGCGGTAAATTGATTTTGATATCTGTTTGATTATAGATTGCGGGTGATTGGAAGTTCTGTGTATATACAGTGGTGTACATATATATATATATATATATATATATATATATATATATATGTACACACACACGTACACACACACACACACATATATACATATATATATGTGTGTGTGTGTATGCGTGTGTGTGTGTTTTAGAATTGTAGATTTCCTTTGGAGAATAGGGTCACCACTTAATAACGGTAGTTGTTGATTTTGATTTGAGTTCCTATAGAAAGTAGTTTTTTAGCGGGTGGTGATTCTAGGCTAACAACCACCTGAGTAGAATTCCCAATTGTCCTTCGTGTCAACTAAAACTAGAAATATTCTACACACACACACACGCACACACACACACACACACACACACACAAACACACACACACACACACACACACACACACACACACATATATATATATATATATATATATATATATATACCCCTATATACCCTACTTATGAAAACTAATGTGTATGTGCAAATCTTCATAGATACGTTGGACAATATTGTAAGTGGGGTAATATGTAGTTCACCACTAGCAGTGGTTTACCTACTTCACGCCGCTGGCGAGTATTGTGTTTTGTTGATGTTATAAAGATTACGCTATTATTTTCAACCTCCATTTTGGTTATTTCTCATTCAGTAAGCATTTCTAGGTTACAACAATATATATATATATATATATATATATATATATATATAAAAGCGATTATTTTGGGTATTTAGGCTAATCATATTTTAATTTGTCGAGCCTAGAATAATCCTCAACAGAACGCAGAAAGCACTGGATGGCCGTTTCGTCCTATCTGGGATTCATTAGCTTTGCGCATCCACTACAGAAAATCGAAACCGGACCGTTTCGATACAACACAATATCTTGTATATCCTTGCTAGACCCATCTAATGCTCTGCAATGGAGCGGCTAAGGGTCAATAAGCAGACTTGGCTCTTGGGGTACTGTTCCGAGGTTATTCCTATACTTGGATGTGTATCGCTGTGCAACTGGGTGAGTAGCGGCGCTATATCAAGTCTAGTTTTGCGTCTTCTCCGTTAGCGAGACCCGTGGTACAGTTGGTATGACGTTTTCGTTGTATCGGCCGTCCATCGCTTTCTGCATTCTGTTCAGGACTATTCTAGGCTCGACGAATTAATATATATATATATATATATATATATATATATATATATATATATATCACTATGTTACGCTGAGTGTCTTCTCACTTTTGAGCATGACCCTTTTCTCAAATTATTTCTTTGCTCTTTCATTGAAACATTTGCTAGGTCCGCTGTTAGGAAATTTCGTTCATTATGTTGTGCTAGACAATGTTTCTCGCCAGAATCTATCATAACTCATTTACATGTCTACCATTCGCCAATGCATTGAATATTACTGTCACATCCGGACTTGTGCTTCTGATACGTATTTAGAGATTCTTGATAAAATACACAGAAGAATCATCAATAATATTGGACCAGACCTCGTGTCTCTGCTTCCGTCATATTTCCACCGCCATAATGCCACCACCTTGTCACTTTTCTATCAATATTTTCATAGTAGTTATTCTTTGGTACACTCGACTTTACGAATCTAAGCGCAGACGTTGATTGGCGGAAAGGTCTTACCATTTTACAATTGAGGTGACTAGATGTAACCGTAAGTTCTATGCTAACAATTTCTTCTTCTCTAGCACTTCTCACTTGTGGAACTCTCTTGCGGCTTCTTGCTTCGCAGACAACTTTGATCATAAAAAATTTAAATGCAATATCAATCGTTACCTTCTGTCTTCTTCCTGTTATTTTATTGTTTGTCCTCTCCAATATATTTTTTTCTTTTTGTTATTCTTTCACACTTAGTAACCCATTGTGTCTTAATAGCTTTATTGCCTCGTTTGGGCGAAATTATTAAAAAATATATATATAATAGTTAAGCATAATTTAGTAAGTGTCGTCTTTCTTTAATAATATTTTCTTTCTCTCATATTCTTTAATACGCTTACGTGCTAGTGGCTTTATTGCCTTTCTTAAGGTGAAATTGATGCAATATATAAGAGCGTTACATAGCGATAAAATCTTGTACTGCATGTCTACCACGTTCTGAAAATAATCCACCAAAATCCAGTGAGGCTGTAGACGTCTGGTGTTAGCAATAAAGTTGCCCTAAGCCTGAAAACATTAGTTTACTCTACTGTATAAGCATAGCTGAGGGAGGAAAAAGACGTATCCATACTTTTTTTCTGGCTATTTGCGTGAAAATAAATGTAAGGAGCTCGTTATAATCTTAACCACTTCAAGTAAATTGTTGGCAACTTTCTGTTTTTTAAGAGGCTACCAAATAATTGAAGTTCTTTCTTTTAATAGAATTTTATAGGGGTTAAAATAAGTGGTAATCCGATAGTGTAAGGTCAGGTGAGTACGGTGGGTTTAGCAGAATATTCTAAGTAAGCTGTGCCAATTTCTACCAGGTTTATAAAGAAACGCCTGGTTTGGTCTTGTCCTGATGGTAGAAGACATCTTTCCGATTGACCGATGTTCTGGATGTCAATCGTTATCTATCATACTTTTTCTGATAATCTTCACTCCTTACCATTTCTTCTTTTATTCATATAAAACGTCCCACTTATCATTAATATTTTAAAAGTAAAACACT
>CAHIKZ030004577.1:3152500-3387500 GCA_903632075.3 Acanthosepion pharaonis | reverse complement strand
GCAGATGAGTTCAGGGAGGGGTAAATGGTGTCCAATCAAGGAATGGTTCGTTAAAGAAATTAGAAGGTCCTGGATCTGGATTTGTTCTAATGAGTTTCTATTCCTTATACATCTGGTACAACTACCTAATGAGTGTATAATAGAGATGTAGAAAGAGGAAGGGTATATGATGGCCAATCAAGGAGTGGTTCTTAAAGGGAATGAGATGGTCCTGTATACTGATGTGGATCTGTTCTAATGAGATTCCATTTTGGGTGAATCTGGTACAACTACTTATTTAGAGTGAATGCATGATAGAGGAGTACTAATCGGAGCGGTAAATTATGTCAAATCAAAGCGTGATTCAACAAAGACAGGGGATCCTGGATCTGGATCCCCTTAAGGATCTGTTCTAGTGAGATTTCATTCCTGTTACATCTGGTACCTCTAATGAGTTTTAGTGAATGTTGGTTAGATGCGTAAAGAGAGTGAGCTAAAATGATGGCCAATCAAAGATTGGTTGGTCAAAGTAATCAGAAATCCATGGATCCGGATCTGTAACTGTTCTCGTGAGATTTAATTCATGGTACATGTTAATCCAATCATGTTAATCCAACCTAATGAGTTTGGGTGAAAGTATGGTAGAAGAGTACAAAGAGGGAGGAGGGGTAAATGGTGGTCAATCAAGGATTAATTCATCAAAGGAATGAGAAAATCCTGGATCTGGATCTATGTTCTAATGAGAATCTATGAGATTCTATTCCTGGCATATGTAGTACATGTACCTAGTTGGTTTGGGTGAATGGATGATAAGAGAAGGCCGTATGTGATGTCCAATCAAGGAGTGTTTAGGTGCTGGATATTGATCTGGGTCTGTTCTAATGAGATATCTTGTACATCTGGTACAACAACATAATGAAATTGCGTACATGTATAGTAAAAGTGTACACATAAGCGGTTGTAAACGATAGCCAATCAAGGAGTGGTTCTTAAAGGGAATGAGATAGTCATGGATCTGTTCTAATGAGATTTAATTCCTCGAAACTCTGGTACAATTACCTAATGAGTTTGGGTGAATATGTGACAGATGAGTACAAAGACGGAGCGGTATATGATAGCCGATCAAGGCGTGGTTCCCCAAAAGAAATGAGAATTTACATGTTGGGCTGTTCAATTTACCAAGAACCATGTATTCTGTATTCTTACAATTGATGTTTAGTCTTATCTTCATTATATTCTGTTAGTGTTCTTGTAGTTTCCTTTCTATGTTTGCTATCAACACTGTGTCATCAGCATATATTTGCCTCAGTAAATCGCTTGAAATCTAGAAGGTGGTACTTAGAAAAAGGAGAATGATTCTTGGAACTCCGTTTTATGAGGTGACGAATTATTTGATTGAAATTAGCCAATGCCAGTGAGGAAGAAAAAGCAGATAAGCTTTTGGATCCTTGGATCATCATCACTAGTGGAACATATAGAGGGCGGAAATATAATGGACTCTTTGTTTAAAATATTCAACACCGGAAAATCTGAAAGATTTCTCTCGGTAGTTTTCAAAAAACAAGGTTACCTTTCATAATAAGTATCCTAAACACACAATAGCACTTGGGAAAAATTGGGTTAAGGCCATTAATATCAATTAGAAAATTAGAGCTTTTGTTCGCTCAAGAGAATCCTCAAGTTTTTTTAGCGTCACAGGGGTTTGATTTCAAAGAACGGTGCGCAATAAACCGAAAGATATTTGTAGTAGTTAAGTTAATAATTATAGAATACTAGCAGCATGGCCCGGCGTTACCTCTGCTTGAATAAAAAATCGTACGACTCATACAGCAATCACTATCACTTGACTTAAAATATTTTTGCCCTTCCTTGCCTTTAAAGGAGTGCTCTTTTCGTGCTGATGTTGCTACATGTCTTACTTCTTGACTATCTCAAACTGCGAATTTTTTTCTAAGCTCTATACTAAACATTAAATCTGTTACGAAAAAAGAACTAAACAAAATGAACACAAAACGATCAGCTCTGAAAAAGGACCCGTAACTGGAAAAACCGAATGAAAAAAAGAATGTTAACAACAAATACTTTTTTACACCCAACCCAGTTCTGCGGAATCAGAATCAACGTTGAGTTTAAGCAAGCGAATGAGCCAATTGGAGTAAAGTGCCGTGCAGATTAAATTTTTCCCACTTGTGACCAATGCAGCTATCGATTTTTTTGCATGCTAGCATGCTAGTTAACATTCGTGTCAGTCAGCTGTTGGCTCTCACGCTGGCCAATAGAATCGTCCTGCCTATTTGTGGCTCTCACTCTGACCAGTAGAAAATGGCCGCAAACTACATGAAAACTGCCGTAGAAGCATGAAAAAATCGATTATTTCCACTATCGATGGGAGTTGGGAAATGCAAAGTCGGTCTTGTCCTTCCCGCTAACTTGGAGCATGTGCATGTAAATTTTGGTGAAAAGCCGTCGAAGATTGCGGCCGTGCATTTGTTACTCACATACACACATCCTGCCTTTTATAGAGAGAGATATTTGAAGTTATTAACCAGAAAATTTATAGCATTGAATAGTAGCTGAAGAATTTGGATAATTTACTTATGTTATGTTCATAGTTGATGAACAATTGGTTTATGAAATGAATTATAAACATTTTCTGACACTTAAAATCGAATTCTAACTGTTATATAGGGTGTTCCAATAATTTGGGCCGATTTTAAATGTGAATTAAGTTTTAGCGTCTAATGATTTTTTCTTTTTCTTTCAGATTTAACAACTTAAGTCTTTGGCAATTTCAACCATGGAAACATTAAGAATCGTACGTGTTAAAGATATCGAATTATATTACGAAAATAGACGTTTAAACAGAAATGCATTTTGCGCACTTTGCGTTTATTTTAGTCAACATAATCAACCAACCGAGAGTAGAATTGAAAAAATTGTTCGTAAATTCAAACGAACTGGGTCGGTGGCAGATGTGAAAACACCATTGCGTGCTCCATTACGCCGTTCAGCAGAAAACATTACTGCAGTGCACGAGAATGTGGCTGAAACTAAACACACCTTTAGTCGTCATCACGTGCAAGAACTGAACAACAACGTTACATCGAATTTTGACAAAACATTTGTTTCTACACGCTTACAAAATTCAATTGACACAAGAACTGAAACCTGCTGACCATGAAGAGACTGGGATAAATACGATTGTTTTCGGCCTATTATATGTACAGTGCAATTACAACATAAATCTGCCAAAAGCGAATATGTAAGATGAAAATAATTTAAGGAAAAATTAAATAAAATTCTATTTACATGATATCACCCGAAGAGCACAATACGATAATGTCATAGGTACAGGGTACGATGGCTAAATTGTCGCCATTTTATACTTTTGATTTCGCGCATGCGTGTTGTCTGTTTTTGTTTTTGTCGAGTAGACAATATAGTAGGGTTTGGCCCCGTCTGTGAGGAAAAACAGCATGAAGCAATTCACTCACAAGAAATTTGGATACGACATGCTGTACTGCTTGGCATTTGCGCCGGAAGCTTCAATACGACTATTTCATTGTCTTTGGGTGTTACTCTGAGGAGAGTGCAGAAGATTTGGAAAGAGTTGGATGAGGCTGATGGAGATTACGAATGTGTTTGGAGTGATGAATCTAGATGGCAAAGTTATACCTTCATTAATCTTCCCACAGGGTCTCAGACTCTGCACAGAGACTGATATCAAGTGCTGCCCTGTGGCAAGAGGGTGGTTACTGGAAGACGTAATGTCTGGCAAAAGAACTCTGCACCAGGGCCACACAAGCAAAAGAACCAAGTCATGGATGTCAGAAAATTTCTGCGACCACATCACCCCTTTCATCTGGACACCTAACACCCCATAGGTCAAATGAAGGCAAGTATTATGGCAACATTCACCAACTTAAACAAGGAAACCGGGAAGAAGAGTTGCAGGAGATTCCGAAGTCTTCTGGGGGCCGTAGTTGAAGCCAATGACAGTTATATTGAATAAATTTACACTTTAGTGTTTCAAGATATTATTGTGCATTTTTGGTAAATATATCTCTTAAAATGAGATGTCAGTGTTATTTTCATTTTTGCGTAATTTAGACAATTCATCCCTCGCTCTCTCTCTCTCTCTCTCTCTATATATATATATATATATATATATATATATATATATATTATATTGCTCATGACTGGATTTAAAAGGATTCGAATAAGAAGAGCCTTAAACTCCGAGAGGAGTTGTAGCTGACCGCTGGTACACAAATCGACATCTGATCAGTATCGACTGGGCTGCTGTGGAGAAGTGCTGTGATTTTGTAAGACCCTAATATGTGTATGTATGTATGTGTGTGTGTGTTTGTAACAATAAAAACGTTAAAAATTTAAATTTTCAGACAC
Source organism: Acanthosepion pharaonis (assembly GCA_903632075.3). Lineage (NCBI taxonomy): Eukaryota > Metazoa > Mollusca > Cephalopoda > Sepiida > Sepiidae > Acanthosepion > Acanthosepion pharaonis. Next base: position 3,383,114 of record CAHIKZ030004577.1, on the reverse strand, counting down.
ACTGGGTCGTATATTAATATTTTTTCTTTTATTATTTCTATTAGGTTCCTCGACTAGTTTCATCCAGCATGGCCATCGTCAGGAGAGAAAAATCCCTTCTTGTTAGTTGTTTATATATATATATATATATATATATATATATATATATGAGAAACGCACCAATCCGGCCAAGATCAAAATAAAGCTGTAAACACATAATTAAACACCTTTCCTCTAAAAAAATATCTCGTCGATGCGTCAAAAAAGTGCTCGCTGCCACAGAGACACCAAAGGCAGAGAAAATAGAAATAAGCTGCACTTAAAATGTGTATGTACACGAGAAAAAAAGTGCTCAACATCATACAACATGGTAGAGCTTTTCTAAACAAATAATCACATTTCAGTTCGACCATATTTTTAGTTTCATGCCTTTCAGTAATCGTCAGACGGTCGAGTTATTTTTTAGTATTTTTTTAGCAGGGAGGTGTTGTTGCATGCATAGTGCACGAAGACCGTCCATATATTTTTAGCAATTTTAGTCTTTCCTGGGGAACAAAAACTCCCATCTGAAACGTAATTCTTTGTTTATATATATATATATATATATATATATATATATATATATATATATATATATATATATATATATATGAAAAAGGCTAAAATATCAACTGAACTCACAGCCCGGTATCATTGAACTTGCTTGAGGAGACCTTACGGTCAAAACCTGGTTTGTTGGGTTGGTTGTCAGTTTAGCCTTTTCTTAAATATTAACCAAACCTTATATTTTGTCCATTGAAGTAGATTATTATAGTTTCATATCCCCTAAGAACATATGCCCCAGTGGATAAAAGCGATGCTTTGAAGCGATCCAGTGATTTGACACAAAGTCTTGTGAGTTCAATACCTGGCCACGGCAGAGGTGAAAAAAAAATCTTGGAGAGTTGAGTTACTAAAGGAAAATCACTGAAACTGAGATATCTAGAAAATGACACGTGGAACTAGAGCTAGAACAATCTACCCCGGTGTACGAAATAAACGGTTCGGTTCGAAATTCCAACACCTGAAGAATGCTGGAGCGTACAGCGGCTGAAACGTCATGAATATGACAATAAAGATGAGGTCAACGGTCCGAATAATGTAAATAGTTTCAATACCTCATCTCAGAAATATGGGCAGATATAGTCAAAGTTAATTTAGTTATTTGATTGTTGGTATACCTGGATGAAATCGAATGAAGACTTTCATGTCTTTGAAAATAAAGATGTTTTTTCTCTCTCTTATTTTTTTATTTTTTTATTTTTTAAGATTCTTGCTCAGGCCTAAGTCAGATTCTTTATATAAATAAAAACAAAGTATTAATTTTGTTTTGACAGCGGTTATTCTCTAACGGACAATTTCGAAAGAGAATGACTCCTTTAGAAGACTCGTAGAAGTTAAACAAATCAAACAGATTTTTTTTACAGCTGTTATTGAATGTGTATTCAGGAAGTCTGTTCAGAAAGTATACAAACGTTTTTCTTTAACTCGAAAACTGCTTGTGCGGTCTCCATATAACTAAGTCACTTACGGCGGTAAATGGGACGCTAAAATCTGTGGGCGTATTAATATAGCGAAAGTTGCTCAGTATGAAGAAACATAAAAATTTCGTTAAAAAAAAGAAAACTGCTGAAAATAGTGTCGCATCATTCCTCCCATATGGAAGCGAATGGTTTTTACCCTCAGGCAAAGAGAAGCCATGGGCCAACAGAGAGGTGCTTCTACAGAAGTTTGGTAAGAATAACATGGATGACGCATGTGATTAACGAGGAAGTAACGATAAGATCAAAGGGGGTTTTATTGCACATGTGAACAGGCACCCTCTTGTAGGGTTACGTTTTCACCATTGAAATTTTCAATGAATACGCAGGAAGAGGTTTACTGGTTAAGGTGTGCGATGTGAACGCAAGCGGAGTTAAAAAAAAGAAGAAATTATAATGAGGATAAGGAGGATAGATAATGATTGACCCCTGACCAGAAAAGCTCAAGATTGATGCGTCCAGGTAAGCATAGACGTATGTGTCTCTTCCACAAAGTAGCAGTTGTCATGAAAGCACAATCAGATTGGAGCATCTTCATTACAAATGGAAGACGTAAGAAATGAAATTTAGTGGGATATCAAGATACCAAATATAACTGAAAAATGGAATTATTACGAGAATCCATAAACAAAGAATATTGATTCTAGATTAAGGATAACTTTCAGCATTTTAAACTAAAAGTAATTTTCTTGGGAATAAGATAATAGCTCACGATGGAAAATAAAGTTTTAAAAACCATTCCCCTTCCAAACAAGGCAATAAATCCACTAAGATGCAGGGGGTTAGTTGATGTGAAAGAATATGAGAAACGGAAAGACATAGCATATGGGAAAACAAAACATTATTAAGGAGAGAGAACAATAAAAGAACAGGAATTAAGAAGACACAAGATAATGATCGGTATTGCATTTAAATCTTTGAAGATCAAATGGAAAATAAGAGACCGGAAAGAGAGGTCCATAAGTGGCTAGTTTGAGAGAAGAAACTGTTAACATAGAACTTACGGTTACATCTTGCCATTTGAACTGTAAAATGATGAGATATTACCACCATTCTAGGACTACATTTAAATTCATAAAGTCTATGTATCAAAGAGGAAAGCTTATCATAACAATTATTATGAAAATGTTTTAGAAAAGACAGATGGGGTTACGGATAGTGAGACGTCCTGGTTAAGACCATAAACTACATACGATAGCAAGGCCTCTGTTCAGGAGGTTTAATTGCTTTTTTGTAATTGCTATTGTTCCCAGATCCACCCTGACCCGGGGTGGTAGCACCAGCTATGTGAGAATAGTTGACCCCCAAACTGGGGTGCAAACATTATCAAAGTGTAAAAATAGGTTTTAATACCAGCACTAGATTTTTTAAAAATAATTACCAGCAATGAATGTTTGAAGAAAAAAAAAATTACCAGCAATACATTTTTGATAAAAAAATAATAGCAGTATTACATATATATATATATATATATATATATATATATATATATATATATATATATATATATATATTACCAGCAAGAAAAAACTTGTTGCCATTAAATAACCCGTTGAGGTTGATAAGCCGTAAAACAAAACAAATCATCAATATTTACATTATTCGGACTATTGTCCTCATCTTTGTCGCCATATTTATTACAACGTTTCGGCCGTTGTACGCTCCGGCGTTCTTCAGGAGGTTGGAATGTCGAACTGAACCCTTTATTTCGTTCACTGGGGTAGACTGTTCTAGTTGCATGTGCCATGTTTTTAATGGATGTCAGTTATCAGTTATCTCCTGTTAATTCCCTTCTCCAAGTTCTCTACTGCCTTAACCGGGTATTGAATACTCTTTGGTCCTGTTACTGGATCTAACCAACGCCTTTATCCGCTGTACCATGTGTCCTTGAAGAAGGCCGGTGCGTACAGCGGCCGAAACGTTTTAATAAATATGGCTATAGAGATGAGGACAATAGTCCGAATAATGTAAATAGTGTACATAATACCTCATCTCAGAAATATAGACAGATACAAAACAAATGAAATCATTGGCGAAAATTAGTGGGACAAAATGTTCACCAAACCAAACCAAATTGAGTGAAAGGGAATGTACGAAAAAAGAAACTTATTAAAGAAGAGAAATTAATGATGATAGCGATTGATATTTGAAGATCAAATTTAACTGGAAAGTAAGGAGCCAAAAAGAGAGTTCCAGAGGACTGCGAGTGAAGAAACATTTAGCATAGAACTTCCGGTTACATCTAGATTTATTAGGAGCATAAAAGACACCGTTTTATATTCTAGAACCCTCTTCAACACCTCAACCAAAACAAAATCCACGGGGAAAATATTATTTCTATTTTGGATGATCCGTTATCCTTATTCACATTATTCAGAGTTGGACTAATATCCTCATTGTTGTTGTTGTTGTTATAACATTTCAACCTTTCTGCTCTTTAACCTTTTTCAAATGTGTGTCAATCAGGATAACATTCCTTTATTTCATTTCCACCCTTCTGTAAATTAATTGAAACAACCGTTTTAGTGCCCTTTCTTTCATCATAAGGTTAGTTTTAGACCCACTGAAGTGACAGGATGTACTTGATGTTCTATTTTCCCTCAGATTAGGTCATTTACAGTGATTTGCAGTAATATGAATTTATTTTCAGTGAGTATGATGAAATTAGTTTGGCTTTGAAAATTATTACGTTATCTCTAATTACATCAGATTTTTATCATGCCCAGACACTAGTGTCTCGACTGTCGATTACTTGTCCCACGACCATTGTCTACAATAGACGTTACTACATTTCTACGAAAATTGTAACACTGCACAAACAGACTGGCAAGACTTACCAGTGATTAAATCAAAGTACTAATCCAATCGAGAATCTGTGGTCAATCTGCAAGGAAAGACTTCGTGGAATGGATATACGAAGTACTAACATGTGCACTCGGTCTTGTTTCATTGGAAAAATGCGGAAAATGTAAATAATAACGGAATTATTCGTTTAGTTTCAATTAATATACACACGGTTGTAAGTGGCTGGATTCTTTTCATCCTGATATCAATGGCTAGGGATAACATGTCTTTATTTAGTACTGCTTACTTATTTTTTATTTTGTTTCCACTGAGTTGAAGTCAACACTACCCAGCCCAGGAATTGAACTCACATAACCAAAGGATCAACGCCTTAATCCGTTCACTATTGACCCGTATCAAAAGTCACCGGAAGAAACACACAGGAAGTAATTGCTGAAACGTTTCAATAACAACAAAAATGACGACATTAGTTTAACCGTAAATAATCTTTTGTGTTTTGAGCTATTTCAAGGAAGTTCTTTATCCTACCATTCTACCCCTGTTTGGTATAAGCTAATCTTCTTAGACGTTATTATCGGTGTAGTTGATAGAGCTGTGCATATCTCAGAGGTACCAGAGAGTCATAGTCTTGGATATGACGATAACAACATTCGGACTTTTTGCTGTTGTTCCCAGGGCATCCATGACCTGAGGTCGTAGCACCTGTTAGAGGCCCAGCTATAGGCAAATAGTGACCCACGCAAAAAAATAAAAAAAAACGTTATGAAAGTTTAAAATACATTTTTATAGTAAAAATAGTACTGATATATTTTTATATAAAAACAGTTACCAACAATACCTATTTGTAGTAAAATTACCAACATTATATTTTTAAAGCAAAATGACCAGCAATAAATTTTACAGTCGAATTACCAACAATACATTTTATAGAAAAATGACCAACAATATATTTTATAGAAAAATGATCAACAATACATTTATCTGTAGTTGAAGGCGTACAATAACGTTTAAAATATATTTAGATGAAGCCATAAAATTGTGTTCAAAATATTTAGATTTCGGCATTAAATGACCCATATACGTAATGATATTCCGCTAAAATTATCAGAGATCGTTGCTCGAACACAGATAAATCTTCATTTTTTTGATTGCTAAATTCGAGGCAGTTCAGTTCCAACCAGGTAGAAATTTGGTGGAATAAAATCTTTGTATTTCTATTTCATCCTTTTGGTCTTTGGTTTTACAGACCCCCCCCCCAAAAAAAAAACCTTAATATTGGTATTGATCTTCATCAGTTTTGTTTTGATTGGAGGCGGGTGGGGTAGTGTTATATTTTATTCTTTCTTTTTCACACATAAGCCAGAATTACTTAAGCTAGTTCTGGAGCGCATTTACATGCCAAAAACAGGGCATATTCTTTAAACTTTTTTTAAAGCGTTTCAGCCCAAGCAAGGCGGGAGTGCCACCCAGCACGCAAGGGGTTACAGAGGATTGAGAATAAGAGCAAAGAGGGGTGTTTGATGAAAAGATATAAAGAAGGACCGCGACCAGTATCAAGGCATCAGAAGATGTCGATTGACATTACATTTAAATATTTGATGATTATATATATCAGTGAAGCAAGTAAGATGAAAGAAGTTCCACTGGCGTGAAGTGCGAGAGAAGAAGTTGTTGGAGTAAAAGAGGCGGTTACATTTAACTGTTTCAACAGTGAAAGGGTGGGACCTAAATGCCAACCTAGTAGAACGCATGCAGTTGGGGTATAAGTGAAATAGCTCGTCATAGCAGTTGCCATGAAAATATTTGTAGAAAAGACAGAGAGAAGCCACATCACGTCTGTGAGAAAGTGACTGGAGTCGAGATTCCAGAGCAGGACTTATCAAATTGCATATGCGTCTCTGGATTTTTGTCTAGCACCTCGAGATGAACAGCGGAGGCACCAGACCATATATGGCAGCAGAACTCAATGTAAGGACGAATTGCAGATTTGTAGATTTGAAGGATGGACTAGGCGAGAAAAAACCTAATGGAAATTGTTTTGATTGGCTAGATGAGTAACTTTTCCGGATTTAAAATTGGAATAAAATTAAAATACATTTCGTCACCGGGCTTAAACAAGTAACACGTTATTTGGTTAAAAAAATGTGAGGTTTGGTCATTTGATCAGGTGTAAGGAATTCAATGTGGCCGAACACACTACAGCAACACCTCTAAAAATGACTGTTTTTACCTTGAACGCCATAAAACCGCAAACTTTTTTTGTCTGATGAGCAAGTGAGATTATAAATAATCGACAGAAATAAGAATTGTTTTTTTTTTTAATTTTCCTGTTAGATGTTTAATTTCTTTTCTTTTTTTTCATTATTATTCAACATGATTGGTTGCACTGATAGTAATGAACATTTAATTAGTTATTTAACTCAAGTGACCAAATGCGTTTTAAAACTTTTCCGACTTTTCGTCCGGGAAAGCAACTGTTTAGGCCAATCAAAATCATTTCCATTCGTGAGGTGGACCTGAACAATGTGAACGAGTTTAGTATGTAGAGACGTTCCGGTCATAACCAGACTAATTAACGTTTACAGGTGGAAGAAAGAGCAGCAAAAATACAGCATTCCGCAATCGAGAAAAAAAAGAGGTTAAAACCAATTTAAAAGCGAAAGAAAATAAATCCCCGACAGAAAGTAAAAATTGGTCAGCTTGTAGCATTAACTTCTTGATTTTTACGATGCTTATTACAGTAAAGTCAAAAGTTGAAAAGATGAAAGAGAGGTGGAAGATTGCATTAAACCAACGTTCCAACGGCCTGGAAAATCAGCAATCAAAGTATTAACTTTACTCCTGGATTCGAACACGGATATCCGACACAAGAAAGATTTGCACGACGACTTAAGCATACCGCAGGCCAGTTGATTCTAATACTACATCCGCGTCCTGGGTATGACTATAAACTATGTCCAACAGCAAGGCCTCCGATCAGGGGTTTTGAGTAGCGTGGAACCACCTCTTAATTGCTGGCCTTCCCAGGTTCACCCTGACCCGGGGTGGTAGCAGCTGTTAGGATCCCAGCTATGGGCAAATAGTTGACACCCAAACTTGTGTAAAAATAGGTTTTAATACCAGAAATACTTTGTAATAAAAAAATATTACCAGCAATAATTTTTGAAGGAAAAATTATCAGCAATACATTTTTAAAAAAAGTACCAGCAATACAAACAGTTATACATTCTTTGAAAAAAATATGACCAGCTGTAGATTTCGTCAAGGAAAAATATTTCCCAGAAATAGATTTTTGAAAAAAACATATTACCAGCAATAATAATTTTGCTGGCATTAAAGAACCCATTGAGGTTGATATGCCGTAAAACAAAACAAACCAAACCAATCCACATTAATTCAGTTTAGGCCAATTAAAAGAAGATTATAGAATAAGAAATTCGTTTTAAAACAGATAAAAAACCCCCAAAAAACAAACACGAGAATAGACTTTTCTCCATTAGCTTTCGTTTTAGTGGAATTATCCTGGATCAAAACATATCCTGGACCAAACTGTAACCCGGATCAAACCGTATATTGGATCAAACCGTACTCTGGATCAAACCATGTCCTGTATAAAATCGTATCATAGATTAAACCATATCCTGGATCAAAGCGTATACTGGATCAAGTCATAACCTGGATCAAGTGATAACCTGGATCAAACCGTATCTTGGATCAAACCATGTCCTAGATCATATTTTAGGCTGAAATGTTGAACGATGTTCTGAAGGTAGATACGGCTTGCTTTTTTTTATTCTTATAATTAATGCAACAACAATAGCAATAATAATAATAATGATTCTGTAGTGCAGGATTCGAGTCGAATCCATTACATTCCCTTCCGTGCTGATACCATTGGATAAGGTATAAATCCTTTTCGTCTCCCTCCAGCTATGGGTTAATAGCAGGATAGACCGGGTTCTATAATCTTGGATGGCAACTGGTCTATCGCAGAATGAAATGGCAACGTACTGCGTGAAAAATCTCCCTCGTCAGTCATGTATCGAAAGATGCATGATCGCCTATACGTGTATCATGCATGGCACATAACTAACCGACTGGGTGCAGGATTAAAAGCTGAAGATTGAAGATTTTATTTTGCTGCATGGGATCAATACTACAATTGACATCAGGTTGTACGGTTTTAGCATCCACTCAATATAAAACGCGGCGTGATATAGTGGACCAACATCAGCACCGGAGAAGGAAATTGCAAGTAGTTGGTATGAACATCACCCAGACGCGGTGCCAGAGATAGGGCCTGTAACAATTAGCACTGAATAATCAAAGCTAATTGCCCAGACATCGTCATGAAAGACCACAAAAATAAAAGGTGCTTATCGACATGACAGTTCCTGTAGATTGTAATGTATCTTTGAAGATTTTTCAAACCACTGTCAAAATAGAAATATCTTGAAGTAGAAATCTAAAAGACTTGATACATGAGGACATCAATAATTCCAGTTGTAGTTGGAGCCCTCAGGTTGACTGGAAAAGTTTCCAAACTGATTCATTGAAGAATTCCTTGGTAGCCCATGCCTTAAAGAAAGAATAAAAAAGTGTACCCACAAGTACAGCGCCCAGATTACCAATAAAATCTGTGTAAACTTAGTTTATGTTTTTTTACAAAAATCATCAGCGGGAACAATCATGAAGCCATTTCTAACCTTAGGTTTCTGGTTGGGACCCGAAAGGAAATGTGTATACAATAAAAATCAAATGAAATAATAATAATAATAATTCTGTTTGTTCCTCCGTTAGAAAAATAAGTTATTTAGCCCGTGCGTGACGTCTTGCCATTACCTCAGGTACATAATTGACCATTTCGTTTTGAATGTGAGATAAAACAGAAGAACACTAGAATAGATTATAATAAATAAATAAATAAAAACAAAGAAAAAAGAAATAAGATAAAAGAATGAGAGAAGGGGAAACTAGAGAAGGTGATAAGACTCTTATACATTTAAGGTTTGCTCCATTGAAATGGAAGACAATTTCAATTTTGAATCTGTTCATTTGTATCCTCTTAATATCTTTAAATAATGACCTACATTTAAACCTATGTTTATTATTGAAATATATGGTTAATATGAATTAGGTAAGTTTCCATGAGTATTTTATAGCTGTGGTTCTTGCAAATTGCTTATCCAATCATTAAATTAAGAATGATGATTCTTCTGAAAATCCCAATACAAAAACCGGCTACTACTACTACTACTACTAATCATAATAATAATACAAAATAAATCCAATTGTTGAAGTAGCACACTCATTGAAACAGGGAGAACTGGAATAGTGTTGTAGCATACCTACGAACGATAATGGGTATATCCCCACATTAAATTCGGCCACGTACCACATCTGACCTCGTGGGGCATTTGGTAGATATCCTGCAATTGGAGATTCGTCTCTAGCTGTGCTGTTCTAGTCTCCGAGCAGAGAGGGTTCCCAGATTAGGCTATGTCGTAGGGCAGAGTCTCGTCTCGGGGAATAGCTACCCGATCCCGCTTTATACGGGGTCTACGGGGAATTTTGGGCCGAGCCTACGGGCTAGGATACTCCACATTAAATTCGGCCTTGTGTCACATCTGATCGCGTGGGGCGGTTGCTAGATATCCTGCAGTTGGTGATTCATTGTGGAATTCACTTGACTCACTTCTAGTAGTTGACTACTACGTCTACGCGCTGCTGGAGAATCTTATATGTGTTGTTCTTGTCCTACGTATTATAGCTCATTACCAACGTTCGTTTGATTATTCTATTCAGTAACTTTCCTTGGTTTCCAACAAATAGAAAAGCGAGAAATTTATCTATATCTGTCTATATCTCTGAGCTGAGGTATTATGATGAATGTATCTATGTTATGTATACAAAGCTCAGCGGTCACTATATTAGGTATATTCTCGTTGTTTGGGTTGGAACCCATTTAGCATAAAGAACCGTCTTAGTTCATCATGACATGTAATCGACGATATTCTGGAAGCGATCTTTTGACATGTTGGTCGATGCAATCTGTCTAAATTGGTTGGTTGTAAATTCAGGATTTCAAATCTCCGTGTTCCATCACATACCAAAATTGCTCCATGAGATTGAGATCTGGGGAAAATGGAGGATACTTTAACACGGAAACCACAATAATGAGTTCTATGAACCAATCTACCAAGACGTTTTGAATGGTGACACGGAACGTTCTCTTAAGGGAGCGGGTGTAACATTGTCATAAATTGAGGCGTGTGTTCAGACAAAATACCTATAGGTAAGCCACAGGATTTAAGCGATATTTGACTGGTACCAAGAGTCTCAATGTACCTAAAGATAATACTGCGCTTAATATTATATTATCACCACCGTTAAGAGTTAATATAAGGCGGGATTAAGTCATGCTACGCTGATAATCTTTATTCTCTGCTGGCTCGTCTATATGAATTTAGATTGGCAAGTATGTCTCACTGCTTTAACATTGAACTGGCTAGACAGTTTCTTTTCTCACACTTGCCATATGTGGAACTCCCTTCCGGTAATCTTGCTCTCCAATCTTAAAAAAAATGTCAATGCAACGTCAACTGCCATCTTTTGACTTCTTCAACCTTCTTCTTATTTTTGTCCTTTCCTTCATTTCTTTCACTTTCACACCATGTAACCTCTTGCGTCCTAGTGGCTTTATCGCCTTGCTTGGTGTGAAACTACAAAACATCATTCTAATGTCCCGGTGGATATAAAGATGTGGAGTTATTTCGTAGTGGATGCTTGTATTTGTACTAAATCGGTCCTAAATAGTTTGACGTACAAAACGTTAGGAATTTGATATAATAGGTATTACGCAGAGTAATCTTGTTGTGGTCGCTGACTACTTTCGTATTCGGCTAACTATCGACTACTGTCGTCCGACATCGACGCTATTTAGTAAATGCCCCACGCAGTCACATGTGGCACAAGGCCGAATTTAATGTGGAGTTCCCGAGCCCGTAGGCTCGGCCAAAAAATCCCTGTAGACTCCGCATAAACGGGGTCGGGTCTGTCTACCTCCATGGACGAAACTCTGCCCTTCGGCATAGCCTCGTCCGGGTTCCTCTCTGTCCGAAGGTAGAGAGTTCGACTGTCGTCTCACATCGACTAGTATTTAGTCACCCACGCACGAGGGTATCATATACCGTTTGAACCCGTATAAACGGGTTCAGGGTCGGTTTACCTCCCCGAACGAGAATCCTCCCTTCGGCGTAGCCTCGTTCGGGTTCCTCCCCGCCGGAAGGCAGAGAGTTCAACCGTTCAACCGGTCGTTCGACATCGACTGACTGTCGTTTCTCTTACTACTCCTACTTATATTAGGTGGGAGAGTCTATTAACTATAGAATAGGTGTGTTTCACCATAACAAAAGATTAATCAGCTTAGGCAAGACTTTCTATGATCCACTATTTTTTATAATGATGTTCACCCTGTATAAGGCCCATGAGCCACTCGATATAGAGGGTTAAAGAGTAAGTGGCATCACAAAAAGCGAGATGATAATACCATCAAGACGCCAGGGGCCACCATAAGTGAAAGAGAACTAAAGATTTTAGAGGGAAACCAAAACCTAGTCCTAAAAAGGAAACAAGGAATAAAACTCAACTCAAGGACACGTGGATAAAGGCGTTGGTTAGATCCAGTGACAGACCCAAAGAATGTGAGTTCAATACCCGGTTAAGGCTGTGGAGAACTTTCAGAGGGAAAATTAGCAGGAGATAACTGATAACTGACATCCATCAAACATGGCACGTGGAACTAGAACAGTCTACCCCAGTGATCGAAATAAAGGGTTCAGTTCGAAATTCCAACCACCTGAAGAAGGCCGGAGCGTACAACGGCCGAAACGTTGTAAGCGACAAAGATGAGGACAATAGTCCGACTAATGTAAATACTGTCCAAAACTCAACTTCTGTTCAAAATACGTAGGAGGAGTGTGAACTGAACGATAGGCAAATCTATCTACTCCTATTGAAGAAAATAAAAAAAAATTAAATAAAGAGTGAATAAAATTTAGATATAAAAAGTTTAAGTAACCTTTAGAAAAGAACCGGAAGCCCACTCCTAAACAGGAAACATGAGATTAACCTCGTCTCCTCTTCAAAATACCAGACATCACTTTTTTGAACTTATATAACAGGATTGGCACTCGGGGTGGTCTTCTGTTGCAGTAGCTCATAAGCTTCAAGGTTAAACGTGTAGTACATTCACAGTTACTCTTCTGTATATCTCCGTTCTAAAGAGTGATAATTTGAGTGATTTTAGCCTTCCTATAATCCAGTTTGCGTATTTTCTTCCGATCTCATTAAACAACAAAGGGGTGTCCGACCACAGAATTGGCTCTCAACTGATTTTTCCTTCTGAACATTCTATGTAAACAGTAGAAATGGTTGAACGTAAAATTTCTAGTAGATCAGCAGATTTTGAAATACCCAAACCAATGATTTGGGCGTGTTCAATGTTATTAAAATCCTCTTTCTTCCATGGGAAAGGCATCAAATGAAATTTAGCGTGACCATGCTAAATTTAATTGACTATATAAATTAAATTGCTGTAACGTTACTGAATTATTAGAAATTTGCGAAAAAAAGAGCCTTTTTAAATGCTTGTTCATATACTTAAGTGGTCAGTGAGTGCATCGCGTTTGATAAGTGAATTTCGAAAACAATATATTTTTATATAGATTAATACCGCCAAATACGTGACATTTTGTTCCACTAATTTTCGCTATCTTTGATTTGATTTAATTTGCTTTGCTTTGTTTTACGGCATATCAACGGGTTATTTAATGCCGACAAGTTTTTTTTATTGCTGGTATTATTTTTTCTTCAAAAATGTATTGCTGGTAATTTTTTTTTTCAAAAATGTATTACTCGTAATATTTTTTCTTCAAAAATGTATCGCTGGTAATATTATTTTTCAAAAATGTATCGCTGGTAATATTATTTTTCAAAAATGTATTGCTGGTAATAATGTATTGCTGGCAATGATTTTGGACAAAAATTATTGCTGGTATTAGAATCTATTTTTACAGTTTCATTCTGTTTTGACTCTAGTTTGGGGGTTAACTATTTGCCCATAGCTGGGATCCTAACAGGTGCTACCACCCGGGTGAGGGTGAACATGGTAGCACTAGCAATTAAAAGGTCAGGTCCAGGCTCCTCAAAACCTGCCGATAGGAGGCTTTGCTGTTGGATGTAGTTTATCGTCTTACCCAGAACGCGGATGTTTTCGCCATCTTAGATGCACTTTGATAATTACATCTCCCTAAAACGTATCATGATGATGAACTGGTCTAAATATGTTTTACATGCTTCCATAGAATTGACGTGCGTATTATGCTCAATGCCAATTATATGCAAGCCTGTAAAGCGCACTTAGACTAGTTCATTGACATGAAAGATGCCACGTTTTGGGAGGATGGAATGGAGCAACACGGGCTGGTCGTATAGCAACCACCTACATTCACCAGCTAGGTTATAACACAGATTGCCACCCTAGATCTTCTGGTCTTGATGCAGGACCGTGATGGGTAGTATGACGGACTCATAAATATCCGAGCTAGTTCGACCAAATAAGTCCTTTTTATCAAGAGAGTTTTAGCGATTGGAATAAGTGGTACAAGGTCAGGTGAGTATGAAGGATGGAATAGGGCATCTTGGTCAGGATGTACCAATTTCTTCTGATTGTGCAAAGTCCTGGCATTTGTCAGGACGAAAGAGGACACCCTTTCATTCAGTGTTGCCATTAAATCGGTCCAATTGGGAACAGTACTTTTTCGAATTCAGCGTCTGATTTTGTGGAAAATCCTAATATATGATGAGCTTCCATTCTCACCTGATATACAGCATTTCTTTCTTCGGGTGTAAATCGGCTTTTCGTTTCCTCCAGGACGCTTGGATTCATATTGTTGCAGACAATCTATTTACGGACATTTACCCGTCCTTGGTATGACGATAAACTGCATCCGCGAGCGAGGCCTCAGATCGGAAGATTTTGAGCAACGTTGAATCACCTCTTAATTGTTCCAAGTCCATTTTGACCCGGGGTTGTAGCACCAATTTAAGTCTCAGATTTAGGCAAATAGGTAAACCCGAAACTGGGGTTAAAGAACCACGAAAGTTTTAAAAAAAATTCGTAAAAATACCGGCAATACATTTTTATAGTACAGTTTCTGTAAGAAAAAAAATTGCATTCTTTTTCAAAGAAATTACTAATGCTCACAAAAAAATTAAATTTCGGTATTAAATGACCCATAAATGGTTGATATGCCGCTAAACCAACAAACAAACAAACGGAGATTTCAAACTAAGACCCGTCATGCCACTTACACAAAGTCGAAACATCTTCATTTCCCTTTCCATTCCATTGGTAAAAAGGAAGTTCCATTCGGAGAGTTTCTTCCCAAGAACCGCTACTTTATGCAACCGACTCCTGAGAGGATGTTTCCATGATCATTCAGGTTGGTAACACTTTTAGGGTCACAACTATGTGGGCAAAACATCATCAATGTATAGCAAGACATGTTCATAGTAAAAACATTACCAACAATATATTTTTGAAAAATAAATTACTATATTTCCAAGATACTTTAAGTTCGGCATTAAATGACACATAGGGAGTTGACATGTACAACAATACTGATTAACATTTTTTGTAAGGTCAACATATTATTCTCTAAAATGACGAATACATTTTTATAGTAAAATGGCGAATATATTTTTATCGTAAAATGACATTTTTATAGTATAATGACGACATTTTTATAGTAAAATGTAGACATTTTTATAGTAAAATGACGACATTGTTATAGTAAAATGACAATTTTATAATAAAATGTTGACATTTTTATAGTAAAATGACGACATTGTTATAGCAAAATGACAATTTTATAATAAAATGTTGACATTTTTATAGTAAAATGACATTTTTATAGTAAAATGGCGAATACATTTTTTATAGTAAGATGACCACATTTTTGCATTAAAAAACAAATGGAATTTTACTGATTTGATTTTATGAGTTTACTTTGGTTTAAAATGTTTATTTAATCATGAAATATTATTCTGTTGAATTATAAAGTTTGAATTTTCTTATTTAGATTTCGCCATTAAATATTTCATACCGGATGATATGCCGCTAAAGAAAACCAGTCATTTTCTCTTCTACTTAGTTTCTAAGAGAAATTAAACTGATTTCAAAAACATTTAAGAAAAAAATAATCATTATAGTAGTCTTACTATTTAAAATAAATGTTTTTGACAGTTTAAATACAAGTCTTTATTAAGGAAAAAATAAATTTCGGCATTAAATGACCCACTGATTTGATAAAATAAACCAGTGATCATTAAAATATTAACCTCTTCCTGTCTTGGGTCAATCGATATGATATCGTAATTAACTGCACTTCCCCTCTTCCTGTTACATTCATGCAACAATCTAATTCAATAAGCCTCTACCTTGAGTGACCCTTGGGCCTTGAATTGCGTGAACATTTTGCTAAAGAAAAAAAGTTAGCAGCCGTTTTTACCCTCACAGTTACCCCGTTTCAATTATCTCGCGTACACGGCTACAATTTATCTACAACAATTTAGACAAGAGTTGAAAGGTCACGTTTATCTAGTTTCATGTCTGTCATCAATCATTCCTTGACCCACGCTATTTTAACTGAAACAGGAAACACAACTCCGCACCCTTATACTAAGCAATTGTATTCCATTTATTTAAAAGACTCCTTCATCAATCTTGAAATCAACCGAAAAACCCATCCTGTTAACTAGATGGCTTTTGAAATCGTACGTGGGCAGATCAATAGTTCTGTAGCATAATACAGAGTTGTGAGCCTAAATATCAATCTGGAAAGTTCAGTGTACAAGGCCCGATTAATATTATTAATATTATGTACCGAATTAAGTGCATTGACAAGGAAGTGGATTGAGTTAAAAATTAAGCGTTTGTTGAGTAAGTAAAATTCTTTTTGATCACATGTAGAAACACCTATGCATATGTTAAATTATAGTGATGAGTTTTCTAGTAAACTTTATCAAATAAAATGCTCAAGAGTCACTCACGGTAGAGGATTAATAAATAAAGTGAGTGATATGAATAAAGATGAGATAGAAAGAAATGAATATTATTAAGACAAGGAAGATAGAAAATGATTGGCCCTTTAATTGAAGAGATTAAAATTGTAATGTTCAGAGAAACATCCTCGTGGAAGTTTGTCCCACAGAGTATCTGAGAAAAAAATAGTATTTTCCTACAAATTGAACGCGCAGGAAATATCGGTGATTCGTATCCGTAGACGTAGCATGGAGAGTTCTTGCTGTGAGCTGGTGGAACAAAAGAGTGGACTTTATCTGAACAGTTGCCATAGAAATAGCGAAGTAGTAGCGATAGTTGAATCTGTAGGGAAAAAGACTGTAAAATTAAATAGAATTCACCTCTCGCAAGATCACGTAAACAATTTCAACCCTAACAAGGCTGGAAAGCGCGACTTTTGTAGCTCATTGTTATGGTGACCTATCTACATTAGAATGAACTTTTCCTCTTTCATAAATACTAACCTGCGAGACTTCCTGAGCAGTCTCTGACTATGTACGACTTCTGAGAGGAACCCGGACGAAGCTTTGACGAATGGGCAAAGTTTCGTGCGGGGAGGTAGACAGATCCCGAACACGCTTATGCGGGTTCTAAGAGAATATTTTTTGGTCGAGCCTGCGGGCTCGGAGAACCCACGGTAAACTCGGCCTTGTGCCTCATAACAGCGTGGGAGGACTGTTAAATATCGGCAGTCGACACGCAGTCTCTGAGTGTGTGCGACTTCTGTCGAACTCTCTGCTTTTGCAGAGAGGAACCCGGACGAAGCTTTGCCTTTCGGCAAAGTTTCGTCCGGGGAGGTAAACAGATCCCGAACCCGTTTATGCAGGTTCTAAGGGAATATTTTTGGCCGACCCTATGGGCTCGGAGAAACCCACGTTAAACTCGGCCTTGTACCACATACATTCTTCGTGGGGGGGACTGTTAAATATTGGCAGTCGGAACGCAGTTTAACCTGACAGTTCGGACGGACACTTCTATCTGCTGATTAATAACACTCTTATTTTGTATATATGTTCTGTTATTTCAATACACTTGTTCAACCTACCTTTTTCTTTCCGTGTCTTTCTTTCGGGCCCCTAATAGGCTAAAATACTCATGCCCAGGTATGGCAGCAATACTGCATTTTTGGTCTAATCAGAATTATGTAAAAACAAAGCATTGTATTAGGTTGGTGCAAAAATAATAACGTAATAATGTCGTTTTTTGACGTATTTTTTAAGGTCAAAAAACGACATTCTTACGTCATTATTTTTGCACCAATCTAATAGAAGGAGTCAGCTACTTTCTGAAGTGATTCAAAGAGCCAACTATTTATCTGAAATCCTTAGTGTTGGATCGTATATAGGCTTCCCTCTTGAGATCGGGGAGGGGGGGAGAATTTGCCATGGGAGTAGCAATAGAGTAGCGACTTTCTGTCTGAATTGTAAGAAAAAATTACGAGGAAAATTAATTGTGTAGCATTTACGAATAACTATTTTATAAAGCCTAATAACGTATAGGAAAATTACCTTTGCCCATCTCTATAAATCATTATTATTATTATTATTATTATTATTATTATTATATTTTTGATATCCTCGCCATCTTAGATGTTTCAGCCGTGTGATGATGGCCCTATATTAGCCCTTACCCACAGATTAGAGACATAAACCTTTCTTGTTTCTAATAGTACTGCAACGTCCGCACTTCTAATAATGCCAGTTACCCCCAAGGCGTTCTGTGAAGCAACAGAATTCCTGCAACTGAGACAATTGATCTATTTCTCTGATTTGTCCAGCCAGGTCATGGCATCTCTGCACTTTCGCTCGCTTCTCTTTCTTATACCAAGGTACCGTAACTTTTATCAGAATCCATTAATAACTGTTCTTGTGCACACATGTGGCATCGAGCCAGTTGCTCTTATTATGAATGAAATTTTCATGATGATTATTTCAAACTTCCATTGTGCTTTTGCTTTATGTGATCGGTGTAGATATTTTTCCTTGTCTATCTATCCACCGCCATTTTGTTGAACATTACAACTGGTTTCCCCAAATGAAAGTAAACAGCAAGGAAGACTTGAAAGAAAGAATACCTAATATCAGCATCAAGAAAAGAGGGCTTAGAAAACATAACACTCACAGGGTATATTGAGGGCAAGAGAGACATGTGAAGACAGCGACGTACTTACCTAACGAGTGAATGAATGGTAAAACCATAGTGGTGGAAGTCTTAGCGAGGAGAGAAAAATAATCAGGGTTACAAGAGTTAGGAAGTCGTAGAGAGACATGTTCGCCTATGTCCTGAAGGGATGCAGCACATCAAGAAGAAGAAGAAGAAGAAAAAGAAAAAGTGATACATATTGTTCTTTAATAAGTAATTTTTAGGTAACCGTTGACATCATATGTAGGATTTTACAACTTCAAGCGACAAACACGTAAGCAGCAAGAAGAAGGATCAACCCAAATATCAGGTGACAATTAACTTTTGTAGGGATTGGATTTCGAAGAAAACGCCGGAGAGTTCTTATCAACGAGATTTGCCCTTTATTAAGAATGACAGCAAATTATTTTCTCGTCTTCGTTTTGGGAACGGAAGCACAAATTAGTTAATTAGTTCCATGGGGCTCTCTCCAATTGCACCAAAATGGTTGGTCATGGCCAATCCTTGATGCCTGAAACCTATCAAAAGAGAAGTGCCATCGGAAATATACAATTTATGTTACCAATCCTATGTATACGTTTATTTTTTCACTTTAATTTTTAGTTTATTCTGTTCAAATGGGCGCGAGAATAAATATTATTACGGTCGAATTTTAGCCCCAACTGCATTTGAACTCAGTAGATGCAAAAGTCCGATGTTTCTTATTGCTTGCCAAAAGTTTTATAAGTACTTCAAAACACTTTTCCTTATAAAGAAAGATAGTATCAGCGGCCATGATTTAAAGCAAGTGTTACTGAAAAGATGCTATTAAATGTATAAATTATTACGTTGGAAACAGTGTCCAGTCTCGTTTTTCTTGATTACTTTGAGATTACTTTATTTTTTTTTTAAAGTATTTAAGTTTATTGATTGATTGGTTATTTCGTTTTCTAAGGTTTATCGACCCGTTGCCGGTTATTTAAAGCCAGAAAATATTTTTAGATTATAAGAAGATTTTAATGGTTTTAGTGATACTATTCTTACTAATTAACCCATAGGTTGGGGAAGAAAAGATGGATTCATAACTTTCCCAGTGGTATTTGCGCGTAAATGAATATAACAAACCCAACAGAAATTGGAACTCGATTCTCCAATTAACAATTCCGAGACATTATCTATTACACCACCCACACATCCAAACTTACAAGATATTTGGTATTCGCAAGAGGTCATCCATCTACGTACTGATGTTGCTTAACTTCAGTGATCGTTTGTGAATGGCTGTTTTCATGTTATTCTTTCTTTGCTGATTGGTTATATTTTGTCCCGATTTTAACTTTTTAAAATTAGTTTAGACATGATGCATGTACTTTATGCTGTATAAATTCATAATGGTCTTCTCAGAAGCGAAAATGTCAACAGATGTTTTTTGTTCTATCTATGGAAATGATGCTTTAAGTGTTCAGACATACCAGTGATGCTTTGGTCAGTTTAGAAGCTTTCTCTTGATCTGGATGACCAAGTTCTTCCAATATTGAATTTCTGCAAACCGTAGTCTGTGGAAAATCCTACGCAAAACGCACGCGAATGAACATGACAGTTCCATCCAGACATATACTTCTATCCTGGAACACCTTAATGAGCGAGCAGAAGTGTCTAAAATTGGTCCAATGGTTTTCTTTCTTATTGTGACTGCATCTCAGATTTATCAAAGAGTTGTCTTCGGTTCTTC
Organism: Acanthosepion pharaonis; assembly: GCA_903632075.3. Lineage (NCBI taxonomy): Eukaryota > Metazoa > Mollusca > Cephalopoda > Sepiida > Sepiidae > Acanthosepion > Acanthosepion pharaonis. Next base: position 3,362,752 of record CAHIKZ030004577.1, on the reverse strand, counting down.
ATTAAAAACTAGATTTGATACCAAATCTTTTTTTAACATTTCACCCCAACTGGCATCTAGTCTACAATCGCTTTCTCACAGACGTGCCGAGGCCTCCCTCTGTCTCTTCTACAAGTATTTTCACGACAACTGTTCCGACGAGCTACTTTCGCTGGCTCTCGGACTACATGAATAAGCGAGCTACCAGACCAGGCTGGCATCTCGGTCCCACGTTTTCAAAACAGTTAAATCTAACCGTTTCTTTTCTTAAAAAGCCTCCTCTCCCGCACTTCCCGTCTGTTGAACTCCCTTCTCCTTACTTGCGACGATAATCTTCAAATATTCAAGTGTAATGTCAATCGACATCTGACACCATGAGCTCGTTCTAGGCCCTTCTCTGTATCTTTTTTCTCAAACACGCCTCTTTACTCTTGTTCTCAATCATTTGTATCCCCTTGCGTGCTAGTGGCATTTCCGCCTTGCTTGGGGTGAATTGCCTTAAAAAAACAAGTCAGTAAAGCCACTAAGGCACAAGGGGTAACTGAATGTTAGAAAATATGAGAAAAAAATTATTAAGAAGAGAGATCAATAAAAGAACAGGAAGACAAAAAATAACGATAGAGATTGCATTTAAAGTTTTTAACATCAAAGTTAAGTGGGAAGCAAGAAGTCTGGAAGAGAGTACCACAAGGAAGAAGTGCAATAGAAGAAACTGTTAGCATAAAATGAGACATTGCCACCAGTCTAGTACTCTGCTTGAATTCCTAAAGTCTAGTACCATAGATGAATGGTGATCGGAGCAATTACCATGAACATATTTATAGAAAAGGCACTGGAAAGCTACGGTACGGCGGTTGAAAAGTGACTGAAGTCGAGATACCATGTCAAGACCAATAACATAGCAGATCCTTCTTTGGATTTTATATTCTGGGTTTAATAGACAATAGCGATTAAAAGTGTGTTCTCTTGAATCATATCAAATGAAAATAACAATGTTTACCGCCCGCTGCCAACGAAGAATCTTTCACTAAAGCAACACTCTGTGTTTCGCAGAATATGAAAACTGTCGTCTATCCTGAGGTGCTAAACCAAAAAGAAGCAGGTAATGTGGAGAAATAGTGTTGTCATATTGGAAGCATTGTACACACATTTAGAGAAAAGAGCTAATTATTGGTTAATTGTAAAAACGTGTTTTCTTACATGATGATGCAATACGACGTGATGCCCGATTTTGCTTCAATAATAAAACTTTTGGTGGCCCGCTGTCGGACAGCCAGCGTGTTCCTTTCGGCAATGTTACCATGGGCGGACCGCTAGAGGCGCGCCGGTGGCTGTCACAAGAGGACCGCTGGCGTAACCATCGGAGGCCCACTAGCGGGTTGCGTGTAGTGTCGTTATCTAGTGTTTCTTTGATTCCTCTTCTTTTATTGTTCTCGTTTCTTAATAATGTGTGTCTTTTTCTTATTATTTCACACTTAGTGTCTTGCATCTTAGTGGATTTATTGCCTTGCTTGGGGTGAAATGATTAAAAAATTGAAAACAATAAAATCAACATGGTAATAGCGAGCATGAACGTTTTAGAGACTTTGATTTCTTTTATGGACAAGGTTGCTAAAATATCAGACCATCAGCGTTTTTGTTAACACTGTAGACTCCCATAGAAAATGAAGACAGCTGCACCGGCGCTTTTGTTTGCATACTAAGTATGTTTTTATGAGGTGAACCTTCTAGATCAACGCCTATTGGTTTGGGATTCAGCGTTGCTTTTCTCCTAAAATGGTTGACAACAATGCCACATCAATTTACAGTTGAATTGCTTAAATCTAACCGTATCCGCTTGCGTAACGATTTTTAGGCTTCTTGCTTTCCAAACAACAAAAATGTAAATCCAATGTCAATCGTCATCTACTGGCTTCTTTTTGTTCTCACTCCTTAATAATTTTTTCTTTTTCTTATTTTTTTCATACTCCACAACCCCTTGTCTTAGTGGCTTTATTGCCTTGCTTCTGGTGGAATGATTAAAAAAAATCCAACCTGAAAAAGTTGAACGTAGAACACGTCGACCTTTCATTATCTTCACACATCATTATTAGTAAAATACAAGCAAAAATATCTGTATTGAGTTAACAGTTAATGATTTGCGATGTTTTCTTTTTTTTCATCCTAAATTTCATTGTATTTCTCATGTTTGAAATTCTTACTAATTAAAGTATTAATTTTATATGGAATCGAGACTTTGGTCGTATACCGACGTCATCCAGTCGAGCGCCATAAATATTGAAGCTGTATTGCAAAACGTTCAATTGTCATAAGCGACAAACGGGAAAATGAAGGAAAGCTACTGTCTTCCAAAGACATACCTAGTAGGCTCTGATTTATGGAGACGTGCACTTTCACGAAATAATAAAGGAACCTTTTGAAGTGGAACCTCGTCTCCTGTGGTGTTAACCACTATCAGTGAGAAATATTGCACCACTTTGTCACTCTGCCTATCTGACAAAAAGGCATAGAAGTGCAATATTTATCAGGCATCCTCAGTCGCAATATGAAACTGCAAAAATAACGTATGGCAGCATCTTAAAGCTGAAGCAACGTCGGTTTTCAACCCCCAACCTAGAATGATATCGTCGTAAAAGATCCCCAAAAAGAACACGAAACCTCTCATAAATGATTGTTTATTCACCTCCGGACTTTGTTAATACATGCATGAAAAATATGTGTGGTTTCAGGGGTTTTCCCAAACGACGATCCTGTCTCAAGTATGTGAACTTTCCTTTTTAGATGGGACGCTTATAGATCTTCCTATCACCCAGGAAGTTTGCATATCGTAAGCGCATCTGGATCGACCACCTATTTGCATGTCAGAAGCAAGCATTTAGATCTGGTGAGGCGCGAATCAACACCTGGTAGCGATGATAAAGATACCTTCCAGGTTAACAATCAGAAGGCTACTCTGATGCGTTGGTTTGACACTGAGGTCAAAGTTTACTTTGTTATAATCTAGTACATATTCGGGTCACCATAGATCAATTCCACATGGAGCAAAGGCTCCTTATTGACATTAAATTCGATTCAGAATCGCAAATTGCATATCTGTAGGCCTCACGAAGCATTTGAAAGGCTGCAACAAATATGGATAACCCAAATCTTCGTTTACAAAAAATAAGCAACAATAATAATTATAATTTTGAAGGAAGAGACATATAAGATGTCTTGTGTGTCATCTCTAGTTATGTGTGAACAACCTCAATCTCTGTTAATATTTGTTGTTACTGCGGTAAAATAAAACCTATGAAGGTTTTCTCATCAATAGAAAGTGTTATGTATTGAGAGACATTGAAACGAGAAGGGAAGATCCGTGGGAAGAATTGAGGATTTAATTAACACATAAAAGACTTGAATTGAGGATTTAATTAACACATAAAAGACTTGAATTGAGGATTTAATTAACACATAAAAGACTTGAATTGTATGTCGAGCAATTTGAACAATGGAAAAGTGACCGAGACTTAGAGGGCAATATTGATTGACACACAGCTGTAAATGCAAACTGTAAAGCGAAAACTTCCTTTTTCGTAAACAACAAATTTTGAATTGATTTCCTTGGTCGAAAATTGAGTTGAAATACTGGAAGTGGGTAGATAAGCCACCCACGCTTACTGAGGAGATTTAGTAAGGTAATAATATGAGAGAGCGGAAGAAGGGAATTCTTCAGAATTCGCCAGTTTGCGCGAATGTCCATAAATACGAATGAGCGAAGCGAATTTAGCAGACGAGTCGCAGAAGAGAGAAAAGAGACAGAAGAGACGAGACGAGACAAAGACGTGATCGCCTGTCGAAGAGAACCTCCCGAATTCAGCCTTGTGACGAACTTTACCAAAACAGTTTACCAAGTCGACAACAATAATATCACTACCGATTTAGACGCGTGTTGGACTGATAATTAACTGCATGCGAACACTGATATAACCCATTTTTGTACGAAGGACTGATATAAAACAGTATTTACTTTTTGTTCAATTTATTCGAGTGTTATTTTTTCATGTACCTGCTTAGAAAAGCCCAACACGAAGATACCTATGATGATTCCATCTTGGCCTCCTTATGATCAAACGTAAATCACAACGTGGGATAATGCAGATCTGAAATCGAAGCGAGATTCATCGATCGGCCGCGGTGTTGTAAGTCTTGAACGACCATGGAGGGCATTTTACGATTAGACAGCTTGAGTGAGTGGATTACCCAATCTGAAAATATTAATGACATGCCTGCACTTGCTATTATCACTTGGCTGTGGTGCATGTGCCTGGCATACCCTTATCAATTTGAGTGTCATGGTAGCTATATTGGGCTACGTATATTTTTACTACAGTGTCACTCACTCAGTCGGTTTACGGCCGTATCAGGTTAAAACATCGGTTCTCCTGCCGCCACCCAAACTAAGTAAAATGGAGCCTGGTTAGTACATAGATAGGTGACCACTTGGGAATACAAGGTGCTGTAAGCTTGGATGTGCAGGTGGTGTAATGTTAAACAGTTTTTCGGCTTCGTTATATTCACTTACGCGTAAATACCCTCGGCAAACGTATGAATACACCTCTTCTCTCCAGCTATGGGTTAAGTAGTAGGATTCGTATCGGTAATCATTATTGTCTTAAAAGAATTCTCCGAATTTATATAAATATTTTGTGTCATTAAATAACCTATAAAAGGTTTGTAAGCTTTTAAAAAAATCTCACTCACTTACACGCTCATTCACTCACTCATTCAGTCCATCAATAATAATAATATACCTATTTTGCCATTAGTTAGAAACCACTAATTCATGCTGCGGCCGCCCGTACATTTACTGTATTCATAGAGAAGGCCCCGAAGTCGCGCACGGGTTTACAATGAAACCGGCTATCTTATCTGCAATATCTTTTTGCAAATGAAAGTCGAATTGAGAAGAGATAGAAGGAAAGAAGATGCAATGGGTTATATTGGAAGAGAAGCAGATTTAATGTTAAGACGGTCAGTAATTCTATATAAGAAGGCGTGTGCCAAATTGTTGATATATGGTGGCTGCATTAACAAAGTTGAACGCCAACCCATAAAGAAGGCGGTGATACTCCAAATGGAAGATGGTGATGAAAGTCAAACGAGATAGGCACGGAAAAAGTTTGCTAAAAAGTTGGCGAATGTCAGAGATTCACTCATAAATAAATGAGAAAACACGAGCATACACTATAATGAATAGATATGATTTAAACGGTACATTTAGGCAACAATCATTCATTTGAACATGTTTTTTTTTATTGAATAGAACAGGCAGGGAATAAGTGTTAAATATTTTTTTGTGATTTTCTTCAGGTGTGGTTTGTATCATGTGATGTCGAGTACGAAAATTATGAAGGAACTTGCCGAAGATGTGTGTAATGTGTCTAGAATTTTCTAATATCGTTGGTCGTCTTCAAGGAAATAATGTCAGAACTGAGAGAGAGCCAATGGATAGCCAATGATTTTAAAAGTCAGCAATTTGAAATGTAAGTTTGTTCAAAGCTTTTGGTGTTGAAATATCTTTTAGTATCAGTGAACTTATTGTTCGAGGGCAATTTAACACGTGACATTTGAAGCAAATTTTATTGAAGATGGTTTGGTGTATTTTATTATGAATACCCTCCAATATTTGTAATCGTTTTTGTGGTTGGAGGCTCAGTGTACTGTTGTATTGTCGACCATAATCCTATACTAATTAGAAAGAGTGCCGTGAATTTGTTTTAAATATTAAAGTATAATAATATTGCTAAGCGATGACAGGTCAAGTATGTGAAAAGAAAGATTATGACATCGTTTCAGTCTCTCTCTCTCTTTATATATAAATATATATATATATATATATATATATATATATATATATATATATATATATATTTTAATATTATCATATATAATATATATATATATACATAGAGAGAGAGAGAGAGAGAGAGAGAGAGAGGTAGATATTAAGCATTTCATCTCAAGCAAGGCCAGAATGCTACTAGCACGCAAGGTGTTTCAAAGAGTGAGTGCAAGAATAAAGAGGGGGGTGTTTGAGGAAAGGATAAAGAGAAGGGCGGGGATCAAGATCAATTCATCAGAAGATGTCTATTGACATTACATTTGAATATTTGAGGATTATAGCCAACAGAGAAGCAAGTAGGAGGAAGGGAGTTCCTCTGTCAGGAATTTCGAGACAAGAAGATGTTGAAGTAGAATAGGTGGTTACATTTAACCGTTTCTACAAAGAAAGGGGGGGACCAAGATACCAGCCTAGTAGCACGCTTAAATTCATGCAGTTGGGGTACAAGTGAAAGTAGCTCGTCAGAGCAGTTGCCATGAAAATATTTGTAGAAAAGACAGAGGGAAGCCACAGCACGTTTGTGAGAAAGTGACTGGAGTCGAGATGCCAGATCAGGACCTATCACATTGCATACCCGTCTCTGGATTTTCTCGAGGACCTCAAGATGAACAGCAGGGGCACCAGACCGTAGATGGCAGCATTATTTAAGGCAAGGACGAACGATTGGTTGGTAGATTTGGCGGATGCACACAGGCGATAAAAATCTTCTATAATGCGTTGCTAAAATACTTGTAAGATTGTACAGATCCAGAAAGTACTTGGTTCCTTCTACCATACTTTATATTTACAAATGTCTGATTAGACGAAAATGGAGTATGGCTGCTATATCTGGACTGGAGCTGCTTGTTGTACATCCTGTCGTTCCAGAAAGCACGTGATTACTTCTGCTAAACTTTATATTTACAAGAGTCAGATTAGACCAAGGATGGAATATAGCTGCCATAACTTTGCACGAGCCTCAAAATCCGCACTTTCCAGCTATGATACAGTTCAAATTGATTCATGTGACTTTTTAAGGTGTGACTTATTTTTCTCTTTACAGCTTCTTTTCCACGGATGCAATGTTGATGCTCTTTCGCTATTTCTATGGCAACTGTTCAGATGAGGTCCACTCTTTTGTCCCACCAGCTCACAGCAAGCCTACTCTCCATACTACATCCACGGATACAAATCATCCACATCTCCCCCGTGTTCCCATTTGTAAGGAAAACGAAGTATTGATGTCATATCTATGCTGGAGTAGCACAATCCTCATTTTCCGTGGGTGATGTCTTATTTTTGAGACTGTAGTTTTTTTTATCACAGACGAAGAGTCGCAAGCTGTTGCTATTTCCATGGAATATTGTTCAGATCGGCGGCATTCTTTAATCCCACCAATTCAGGTCTGCACAACTAAAACCAGTCATGCGACGTCCACGGAATTGACCCACCCTCATTTCCCCCGTATTCCGATTCTAAGGAGGAAGTTCTTCTCAAATAGCTTTTCCTCCCGCCGGGATGCTTCCTCAAACACTACAATCTTAACCTCTTCAAGTCTCCGCTCAGTTATCTGTTTTTTAAATCCTCATGGTCGAGTGGTTAGTACGTTCGCTTTCTGACTATGAGATCCGGGATCGAATCTCACCATGGTCGATTTATCAGGAAAGTGACTTCCTGATATTATCGCTCTGTAGGGGGCGATCCTAGCGTGTGGCCCCTTAGAAAGTGCCTGAAAAACATACCACGAGTCGACCCAAGTCTTGTGAGTGAAATTGGGTGTATGGAACCCTTGGGAGCCATTGATTGGTATGCTAGCACGAAGTCACAAGTCATCGTGATCGATGGTTTGAGCGTGATGGCCTTGTTCAGACTGTTGATCACGCGAGATAACGCACACTCTGCTAGAAACTGGACTAAACATGTGAGCAACGACGAAGTTTTACAGCAAATGGAAACCAAAAAGAAAATTTATATTTAAAATCAGGAAGAGACAGTTGACCTTTCTAAAAAGCATAATGAGAAAAGAAGCCTTGGAAAATTTGATACTGACAGGACAGATTTGGCTAGAGTGACAGAGGAAAGAAACGAATAACTTACCTAGTGAGCTTGTGTAAATGGATGGCGGAGCAAGGCTGAGGAGAGATAACAAAAAGACGAAATTTATGAAGAGATAAAAAGGACAGGAAATTGTAGAGAGCCATGATCGCCAACGTTCTGAAGGGATACATTATAGAAGAAGAGATTCATGTAAATGACGGTTTATGCCTTCAAAATGTCCTCTTTCTGCAAAAAGCTATAGCTCAGTTTATCAAGAGACTGTGTTAAAACCTTCTCGGGACAGATCGAAGGTAAGAGCGACATAGGAAAACAACTGATAACCTACCTAGCGAGCTTGTTTAAATGGATGATAGAACAGGGTTTAGGAGAGATAAGAAAAAGACAATATTAAGAGCTACACATGACAGGAAATGTGAAGAGTCATGAAGGAAAACTGAACATAGAAGAAGAAAAAACCCTGAACAGTTCCACAGGTAAGAAGTGTGAGAAAAGAAACTATTAGAATAGAACTTGCGGTTACATCTCGATATTTCAACAGTTGAACGATGAGACTATGCTGTGGCAGCGATATCAGTGTAAGCCGATATGTTGTTAAATGAAAATATCTGTCATAAAAACGTTAAGACATTTATTGTACTGATGATTATCAGTTAAGTGAAGTGAACTTCACAAGGACCATGACAATCGATCCTGACAAAGAGGGTTACTGAATAAAGCCAGACATTGATAAATTACTTTTTTAAACACGAAACATAGAAGAAGACTGTGGCAACGAAACCCAAAAAACAAAAAAACAAAAAACAAAAAGGAAACTTATACTTAACATCAGGAAAAGGCAACTGAAATTTCTACGGTACATGATAACATAATTCATCTCTCGTATATACCTTATAACTATAAGATGCATATTTTTCACTGGAGTTCATTTATTGTACTGATGATTATCAGTTAAGTGAAGTGAACTTCACAAGGGCCATGACAATCGATCCTGACAAAGAGGGTTACTGAATGAAAATTACTTTTTTAAACACGGATCATAGAAGAAGACGGTGGCACCGAAACAAAAAAACAAAAAAAAAAAAAACAAAAACAAAAAGGAAACTTATGCTTAACATCAGGAAAAGGCAACTGAAATTTCTAAAGTACGTGATAACATAATTCATCGAGAGAGGTTAAAACCATCTCTCGTATATATCTTATAATTGTAAGATGCATATTTTTCACTGTAGTTCATTTATTGTCCTGATGAATAGAAGCTAAGGGAATTGGACTTCACAAGGGCCATGAAAGAAATGCCATACAATTATTTATAGAAAAGTCAGAAGGAAGAATGATACAGCACATAGGAAAAGAAGAAGACTCGTCTAATACTGACGTTTGGCACAAAATGTCAGAAAAAGAAAAAAAAGGCGACAAAGGAAAAGAATTGGTCATCTGACACACGAGGAGATGAAGAATCCCGGGTAAGCGGAAAATTAGACGCTCTGTGAAATGGGCATAATTCCTAGCAAGGTGTGGCAAAGCGAACGATTTACAATTTCCTCGGCTTTTCGATGTAATTTATTCACGCTTGTTATCGCGTTGCTTCAGGCCAAATAGGATATTACGTAAGAAACAGACGATTTGTTTCCCGCCTAAAGTCAGATTCATTTTAGATTCATGGCAGTCACTCTTATTTGTGATCGATTCTTTTCATAATTATCGCTCTAAGGAAATGGAAGTATCCGCTGCGGACAACAATTCATTCCGGTGAAAAATACTGAAAATAACGAAATCAAAAGTCCTGTAACACGTGAGGGTCGTTGGGGCAAAACATGTACTGAAGCCATAATCGTCTGCATTGGCAAGATAGCCAATCGGAGACTAACTCTCTCTAGAATTCACAGTTTTCTTTCTCCCAGACTGGTTGTCAACCAAGGATAAATATGGATCACTCTGCTATTTATCCATAGATGTGGGGTTGAGGGTGTAGAAAAGATGGCCACATAACGTTCCCAAGGTTATTTGCATGTAAGGGAATGTAACGAACGACTGGAATTCGAACTTGGCTCTCCAATTTTGTATTCCGTGTCGCTATCCATTACATCACCGCGGATCCATTCTATCTATCTATCTATCTATCTATCTATCTATCTATCTATCTATGTGTGTGTAAGTAATATGACATACTTGCTACATATATGTGATTCTATTTTTCTTAGGTATATACTCACAAAGACATTTTAGTGTCTACTCGTATTTGACTATAGACTTATTTATTTTCAGCTAACTGCCTGAATATCCGAGAAAACTTATTAAACAAATATTTGCCACCTTTGGCAGGAATCGAAACTGCTTCCCTCGGGGCAGGTTGGACAACCGTTAGACCGGCGCGCCTTACCGACATATAATCAGATAGACACGCACAAAAAACAAATATAAACTACAGGGTGTACAACATTTTTTTATGTTTTAAAAATGGACATTTCAGAAGAGTATATTTTCACACTATACATTAAAATACTACTTACTCTTTCTTCTCTTTAATATATTTGTCTATCCGACACCAACATTTGAGATTTGATTATAGTAGTGAAGGTCTTTTGCAGGACCATCCACACTTCTTGAAGGGCCGAATAAAGAGACCTGGTGCACTATGTGCCACAAGGTCCACAAACGATCATCCGCAGGTTTTGAATTCAGAGGTTTCCTTCTCCTTCATCAGATGCCATCCAAGGCTATAGAACCCAGTCTGTCCTGCTATTTTAGCCATAGCTGAAGGGGAGAAGAGTATATATATATATATATATATATATATATATATATATATATATATAATTTCCATATATATTATATATTGGAAAGTGCTCAATATAAGTGATAGAGCTGACATACGGACACTCGTATTCGAGGATACTCGTCTACTAGGTCGGCTAGCCAATCCCTAATTCAGGCGCTCGTTCAGACACATTTTTCTTTGTTCAACACCCACCAAGCCCACTTGTGATTTATACTGCAACAATGCAGAGCAGACCTTAGTTACAGTTTGTGGAGCGTGTTATCAAGCGCGATCAACAAACTAAACAAGGCCAGTGGATTGAAAACCTCGGCCACAATGACTTGTGACATCGTGCAAGCAAAGCTATCGACGGTCCCCACCAAGTATTCCGTTTACCCAGTTTCACTCACAAGGCCTGGGTCAACCCGGGATATGGTTATTCAGGAACTTTCCAAATGTGCCGCGTGTTCGGATCGTCCCCCTCCAGACCGATAACATCAGGAACTCTCCGTCTTAACAAATCAGTCGTGGTGAGATTCGAACCCGGCTCTCATGGTCAGAAAGCGCACGTCATGGTCAGAAAGCGCACGTCATGGTCAGAAAGCGCCCCCATATATATATATATATATATATATATATATATATATATATATATATATATATATACACACACACACACACACACACACACACACACACACACACACACACACACACACACACATATATATATGCAAGCAGCAATCCTTCGTTTATGGTACTACAGTTAAGCTCTTTATTTAATTTTTCTTGTGTTCTAACAAGAGCTTTCTTTTCTGGACAAAGACTGTGTAAGAACTGTCCAAATGTTTTATAGTTCCGAGCGCTTTCGGCTATACAGTTAGCCATCATCAAGGATGATTCAATTTTTCAGCTTAATTCAGTGTGTGCATTATGTGTATGTTTTAGTGTGTTGAAGAGCTGTTTTTAAATTCCGAATATGGTTAGCACATTGTGGCCGTGTTCGTAGTTAATATTGTCAAGAGTTGACTATGGAAGCTTTAATAATAAAAACAAGAAAAGCTCTTGTTTGAACGCAAGAAAAATTAAATAAAAAGCTTAACCGTAGTACCTTGTCACTCGTTTTTAATGAAACATGCATATTTAATGTTCACTTTTATATTTATACACTCTCTATCTCTGATATTGTGCACTTTATCCAATAAATATAGCACACCTTAAAACTATATTTCTTCATATATATATAATTGACATTCGGATTACTAACACAAAAACAGAGAATGTCTCATATCGAAAATAATTAACATTGAAAAACATAAGGAAAAAAATTAATTATTTTTAATAATATGTGGAAATCTCCGCCTTTTACTTGAAGACGGTGGCGAGACACTAAACTCGTGTAGCAAAATTGTGGAAAATAAAACATAATTTTTTTTTCTAAAAAAAATACACAATACAACCAAAAACGTTTGCGGCACCTCCCTTCTCTTCTTTTTAATATACATACTTTTCTCTCGTTGGAACCACTACAAGCTCTTTCTTTTATTTATATATATATATATATATATATATATATATATATATATATATATATATATATATATATATATATATATATATTCCTTTTACCTGTTATTCATTTCTCTTTTTTCTAATGCATTTACCTCTCACCTTTCCTCCTTCACAAGATCTTTCTGCATTTATTTCCGTTGCTCCTCTCTCTACTATTCATAGAGTCTTGTAGCTGAAGCAGAATTGCTGATACCAATATAAAACTGAAATTCTACTGAATATTTTCCCGCTCAATAAAATTAGGTCTGTAGTAGTAAGACGTTTTCTCTTTCCGTGTTCAACATTTGGCCATTTTCTTATTTTTCTCGCTCATATGGACACTGACAGTTTTAACATAATTTTTGTTCAGTAATCTTTAACTGGATCATTTTTTTTAATTCCTTTTCACTACCTTCAAGCCAATACTCATCAATATGTATTTAAAATCTTTCTGCACCCTATATTGTTTTAGTGAAGTGATCAGTGACATACCAGTGTCTCACCATTGTAGAAATTTCTGACGATGTTCTTCTGTCAGTGAATCATATCGAAAATGGAATTTTTCAAATATATATATATATATTGACTTAAATGTTCCCTTTTATATATATATATATATATATATATATATATATATATATATATAAGGGAAAATTTAAGTCAACACTCAGAGGCGACAGGCTGTATCATGTAGGACGCAATCTTCAGGCCGCTTTGATAATTGCGTTTAGCATGGAACAGCCTGTCGCCTCTGAGTCTTGATTTCAATGTTCACTTTTATATTTATATTTATATACGTTCCATCTCTGATATCGAGTACTTTATCCTATAAATATAGCACACCTTAAAACTGTATTTATTCATATATATATATATATATATATATATATATAGGAAGGAACTGGTTAGGTAAATAAGCCAAAGTCCCTTAGTATTTTAGTTATTATTTTTAAAAAATAGTGCTCGATACAAAAGTGGAGCATAAATATAATTATTATTTAAAATATGATTCCAAAACGCTACATAAGAAGTCTGCGGCTCTTGTTTTGAAACATGAGACTTCTTATGTAGCGTTTTGAATCAAATTTTAAATAAATATTTATTTATATATATATATATATATATATATATATATATATATATATATATATATATATGTAGTTGGATTGATGTGAGATTATGAAATAGACTTAATCAGAAAAATATTTTAATATATGTTATTGTTATACGTTATTCATATATACATAAATATTTAAGTAAGTGCTTTGTTAAACCGTTAAACAGTATTAACAACATTTACCGGCCCGAATGTCCGAAAAACTTCATAGAAAATATGCGTACTCCGACAGGAATCGATCATGTATCCTACACGAAACAGTCCTGTAGACTGAAGTGCCACACCATTTTACCTACGAAGGACCCAGGTTCGATTCTTTTCGGAGGACGACTATTTTCTATGAAGTTTTCTCGGACGTTCAGGCAGGTAAATGTCGTTAATACTGTTTATTATAAATAGAGCATTTACTTAAATATATATATATATATATATATATATATATATATATATATATATATATAACTAATGTATAACAATAAAATATATGTATATATAAGAAACTGCAGATGTTTTATATATAGTGTTCAATATTAAAAAATATTACAAGAGTATTAAAAATAGAGCGTTAATAATATTATATGAAAAGATTACTTAACTTTTAAATTTCAATTTTACCCGACTTCGAAGATTCTTAGTCTCCAGGGGTTGTGGGTTTTAAACGCTATTTATTAAGTACCGTTTAAAACCACAACCCTTGAAGTCTGAAAATTTTACCAAGAAACTTCAAAGTCGGGCTAAATTTGATATTTAAAAGTTAAGTAATCTTTTCATATATATTTAAATATATATATGGAGAGAGAGAGAGAGAGAGAGAGAGAGAGGGGTGAAGCTTTCGTTCAGGACCATCCACACTTTTTGAAGGGCCGATTAGAACTGGTGCACTACGTGCCACAAGGTCCCTAAACGATCCTCCGCAGCTTTTGAATTCAGAGTTTTTGTTCTCCTAGACCAGTTGCCATCCAAGGATATAGTCTGTCCCGCTATTTACCCATAGTTTGAGGGAGAAGAAGAGAATTCACACCTTTCGCAAGGGTATTAGTACGTAAGTGAATGTAATGGATTCGACTGGAATTCGAACTCGGCTCTCCGATTCCTCAATCCAAGCCGCTATCCATTACTCCACTCGTTGATATCACAAAACAGATGAAGCATACATTATCTCTACTTTAAAAACCATTTGTGACAAGCGAACTATTTATATTAACTGGTTCTCTTTTTTTTTTTTAAAAAAGAGAAAAGTATTTTGGTAGCAATCATTTTTGCAGATAAGAATTCATTAGACCTTTCACGATGCGTGACATATATCGGAATCGAAAAAAATTGATGTTCTTTCATTTCCAAATTCTTAACAGTACACAGTTACCAATGACGTAAGCAGAGATTCAATGCGTGACATTTGTAAATCTAAAATCAATTTACAGTTAACTATTTTAAGAAATCATCGATAGATTTCGCACTTTATCTATATGTTCTAAAAAGAAATCGAGAAGAAATCAATATTTTTCGATTCTGACAAATGGTGGGAGTGGGGGGCGGAGTAGACAAAAGTCCAGCGAATGCTAATCTATAAAAATGGTTAAAAAGCAATTCTTCCTTGTTTTTATTTTACCAGTTAATCTAAGAAATGTCACGGCAAGGCATAAAGTGGAGAGCAATCAATACTCACTTCAAGGTCTGCTAGACAAGCTCGTTAACCATTACTCCATGACGTAATGACATACTGAATAGTTCAATGGCTACAGTTCAAGGCATATCAAACATTTACATAACAGACTTATCATCAAAAGATGGCGAATAAATCACTGCCAACAGGAATTGGAACTCAGCTCTCCAATTAACAATTTCGAGCCATTATCTATTGCACCACCCGCACATACATATACTATCTAGTACTCCGAAATGGGAAGCCGTATAAGTACTGACCAATTTCGACGTTGCTTAACTTTAGTTATCCTTCGGGAATTTGTGTTTCAGCATGTTATGGCCGTAAGCCCTTCAAAGAGGAAAGCTCCTCAGAACAATTATTAAATAAATGTTTATGGTAAAAAAAAAATAGATAATGCAAAGGGTTATGGGGTAGAAAAGTGAACGAAGCCGAGATGCCGGGTGAGGACCGTTAACGTTGCGCATTCTTCTTTAGTAGAAGTGCACAGATTTAATAGATTTGTTTATTCATTAAAAATATAGACTATAAAAAGATATAAATAGTAGCTGTTGAAGATGTATTCAGGTAGCGTTAAGAAATAAACCGATTTTTCGAGATCGGCTTAGTCATGTCGACTTCTGGCTGAGAGCGACAGTTGAAGCTGCTCATTTCTTTTTTTTATCTCTAATCATAGTTTTAGGAATTTAACAGGATTAATTCTGATATTGCTTCAAATATTGCTATAGTGGGTCTGAATGTGGAGAAATTCTCAATCATATTTTTCTTCTTTAAACACATTGGCAACGAGAAAGACAGTAATCTTTAGTTTAAGCATACTTAAATTTAAATACCTGTAATGTAATCTATCTATCTATCTATCTATCTATCTATCTATTATGGCTATAACCATTATAAACATTAAATAGCTATTTATTATAGGAATAAACATTATCTCTCTCCCTATCTAGCTATTAGTACTATAAACATGATCTATCTAAATATCTATCTATTATGACTATAAAAGTTATCTATCTATCTATCTATCTATCTATCTATCTATCTATCTATCTATTATGGCCATAAACGTTATATATCTATTCATTATAGCAATAAACACTATCTCTCTATCTAGCTATTATCAATATAAACATTATCTATCTATATATCTGTCTATTATGACTATAAACTTTATTTACCTATCTATTTATCTATTATGGCTATAAACGTTATCTATCTATCTATCTATCTATCTATCTATCTATCTATCTATTATGGCTATAAACGTTATATAGCTATGTATTAGAGCAATAAATCTATCTATCTATCTATCTGAAGTGTAGGAAAGCGCGTGGGACAGAATACACTACGGACAATTTTAACACTCCCTTACCCCTTCTATGTGCCATATTCTTTCAGGGCGTAAGTGATCATGGCCCTCCATCTCTTCCTGTCTCTTGCAGCTCTTAATAAGTTTTGTCTTTTTTTCTTTTTGTTATTTCTGACAAACCCTTTTCTTCATAGTAGAGATTTTTTTTTTATTATTCTGATGTCTTCCCTGATTATGTGAATCTAAAAGTTCTTTGTGGCGTACTTTGTTGAACACCTTTGCGTAGTCTATAAAACTCAGGTACACATTCGTTTGCATTTGTATTACTCTTTCTGATAACATTCTGATCATAAACATTGCATTCCTTGTTTCGGTGTCTTTGACAAACCCGCACTATTCTTGTCCTATCTTTGGTCTGATTCTGCTGCGCGTTCTATTCATCAGAATTCGGATGATGAGTTGTGTTATGTGGCTCATTAGGCTGATTGTTCGGTGGAGTTCACATACGTCTGGTTTCTTAGGCAGTGCTAAGAAAATAGATCTGCATAGGTCTTCTGCTATATCCCAACTTTTGCAGATTTCACTTATTTCTGTAATCATGTCTATGCCGAAATCGTCTAACACTGCATTTATTAGAATTCCGTCTGCAAAAATTGAATAGAAACAAAGCAACAGGCGCTTTGGTTCAGTTCAGTTTTTCCAGTGCAGTTTCTACTTCGTTTTTTAGTATTTCCAGTCCGTCGGTATGTCTGTGTATTGCCGGTTATTCACTTTTGTCGTGGAAGAGTTCTCCAGTATATTCGTTCCAGACCTGAAGATTTTTTCTTTCTCTAATATGAATGTTCCATCTTTTTTTTATGCAGCCTGTTGATGAGCATGCTTTCTGACCTGTTAGTTCCCTCATTTGTTTAATGCATATTTCTTTTATTTATCACACTCATTCTCTTTATAACTTCACATTTTACGTTAAGCCCTTCCTATCTGGTTGCATTTGTTCCTTATTTCATTGTGTAGTACTCTGTATTCCGTTCTATGTCTTGGCATTGTTTTCTGTCTCCTTTGCATCATGTCGAGAATCTCATCTGAGATCCATGCATTTTTTCTTCTTCATCAATTCTCCTTTTTGAGGATGTCGTTTGCTGATGTCACTAAAGCTTACATTAGTCCGTCCCATTTCGAGATTCTATTTTCATTTTATTCCTCGTATCTTCTTTTCATACTGTCAATTTTGATGACGGGTACACTATTTGCTGTATAAACATGTAAACAATTTAAATAATAGTCCCAAGTTGGTAGTATCATAACGGAAAGAAAAAAAAATTATCTAGCCTATTTGGATTTTAAAACACTTTTCTAAGAGACAAAGATATACTGAAAAGTTCTCAGTCTAATCAACTTCCCAAAATCTAAGCAAGTAACCAAACAACACATTTCGGAATTAGGAATTTTTCAGTACATCCATTAATAACAATTAAGGAAAAAGCAACAAATGGTTATGGATCCATTCAGTCAATAAGTTTACGTGAGAATTTTAACATTGCGTAAGTATTTCTTAATAGAATTTTTACCAAATTCTAATTCAATATCATTTATTGAAATTAATAAGTAATCACCAATGAGAATTCAGCATTAAAAGTGATATCATTGGATAGAAATATTAGTGAACACTGTTCACTTATTAACGTTAACAACGAACTATTTTAAATGTACAAAATTGTACTTGAAATTAAACGCAAATTACTTACAATCTAATACATTATTTTGAATATACGCTCTTTAGCGCTAGAGGGCGTTTTCAGTGATGTTCTGAATTGGGTCATTTGGCTGTTTCGGGTCTTTCAAACATCATACTCCCCTCACCAATTCGACCCCATCAGAGATAATCAGTCTCTGATGCCCCCCTCTAAATTAACAGCCTGCAGACACTGACTTATATTAGGCAAACCATACTCCTCTGTCACGCATTTGATTGGATGTTGACCAACAGCTAATCGCAATGGTGTGAACTCTATTTAAGCTGTTTACGGGGGATATATTACTTATAATACATTCCTTCTTGCGGTCAATTTCGATAGCTTTCGGTACACTAGTGTTATAATAGTGATTTTCCAAGCATAGCTTAGATGTAGCACAAGGCCGAAATTAGGGGCAGCCAGTGAGAATCGAACTCACTACTCAGTCGTAATTGATCTGTCGAGACAAGCTTGCTAACCATTACACCATTTCGAGGTGCCCCAATGAACGCTAGTGTTATAATAATAGCAGATAGCCAGCTAGATTACAGTTCTGGATTGTTCCAATGAATAGTCACTCAATAATCACTACAGTCAGTAGCCTGACACCGCTATTTATACACCTGGTGGAAAAAAAATATTCATAAGTCCAGAATATCACGCTAGAATTTGGTGTCGGTAGTTACTCATTTTCTTCCTATATGACAGTTTGTGGCTTAACTGTTGGATTTTTAAAAATCATTTTACTACAAGCGTGGCAATAATACAACTTGTAGTTAAAGAGAATGAAAAGATTTTAGAGATGAGAAATGAGGAGAAAGGACAAGAAAAGAACCGGAAGTCAGATGACGACGATTGAAACGGCATTTCAATTTTTGAAGATCCTAGGTAGCAGGAAAGCAAAAAAAACCAGGTGAGAAGTGAGAGAAAAGAAACTATTAGAATAGAACATACGGTTGCATCTTGCTAGTTGAAAGAGTAAAATGATGAGACCCTTTTGCAGATATAGTAGTACGCTCCAATGCATACAGTCGAGGCACCAAGAGAATAAATGTCCTGAAAATATTTACAGAAAAGACAGAGGAATGCCACGCTATATTGATGAGAAAGTGATTGAAAGTCAAGATGCCGGGTCAGGAATGATTACAATATCGATCTTTTGTTGGATTTTATCACAAAATCGAATATTTTGTCATTTATTCAGATTTAGGAATTAGAACATTTTGAGAACATTTTGGTACCTTTCCCTCTCTCTCTTTCTCTTTCTCTCTCTTTCTCTCTCTCTTTCTTTCTTTCTCTCTCTCTCTTTCTTTCTCTCTTTTTCTCCTTCTCTCTCTTTTCTCTTTCTCTCTCTCTCTCTCTCTCTCACACACACACACACACACACACACACATATATATATATATATATATAAAAGTAATTAAGTTATGAAGAACTTGGTAAACCGAATTAGTAAATGAAATCCTGAGAGCTCAATGTGAGAAACAGAGCTAATATTTAATGAAAAACAGATCACTTTAAGGTACCATTACAATAATTTATTTCACCAAAATCCTTTTTAAAGGATTCTGGATCATCAGGTAACACTTCCAACAACGAAATGAGAGGAAAAATGGGATTATATATATATATATATATATATATATATATATATATATATATATTTGAAGCTCGATTATTAAGTGTAAAACGGCTTATTAATACAAACGTATTTATTAAAAGTTAGCATGAAAACGAATAATTTATTTAATATGACTTTCATCATTTTTATTTATAGTCTCAATAGGATAAACTGCGCAAATCTTAACCACAAAGTCCCCTCACATCTCGGCCCACTCCTGCTTGATAACAGCTTTGAGGGTTTTAATAAAAGGTTGGCAGGTCTTATTGGACCATTACCTCAAAACGCCCCACGTTGTGTAGTCCAGCAGGTTAAGTCCCGAACAGAAGGAGGACCGGAGTTCTGCTAGTCAGAATTCGGCAATGATAGTTTTGCTGTAACTTTTTAACGAGGTTGTTAGGCTTACACTTTCGAGTTGAGAAAATGCTTAGCTGGCCTTGTGTAAATGAAAAAAAATATGCTACCTACGACCTTTTAGAAGACATCAGTAGGCAAGTTTTTTTTTTCAAAACTTCTGAAAGAATAGGACGTCTTTTTTCCGACGAAGGTTACGATGACGGATAGTACCGTAATCCTAGGTTAGATGTTTTATCTTAAAGATGACTTTGATATCAAATGTTGAGTCGGTGAGACATTTTTAACACTCATGATTCTTTGGCATCTGATCTCTTTCTTGCACTTCTGACTGTCTTTTGACAGGGAATGGTTTTGAGAAGTTACTTTCGCGCTTTTGGTATTTAGTATAATACCAAGGTCGTCAGAATAAGCTAACCTAAGTGTCTTGGGATCGACTTTTAGAATTATATATATATATATATATATATATATATATATATATATATATATATATATAGAGAGAGAGAGAGAGAGAGAGAGAGAAAGAGAGAAGGGTGGGGAATCAACACTACATGATGTCAATTTCAGGTTTCAATGTTTTTTTCAGATCAAATGCCATAGAGACTTTTTCTGAGAATGGCGTAAGATCATTAGCACTTGGTCTGAAGATGGCGTTGAAGCGTGAAATTGACAGTCATCTCCCCTACCGTCTTCTTGCTGACTCTGCCGCTGCCAGAGTCTGTCTAAATGACGTTTGCTCGTGTATACAGTTTTCTTGATATCGGGGACAAGACACGTCAACTATGTTGGGAATGTTTCTGTGCGCGATTTGTTTACGAAGTATGTCGGACACGCTTTTCCATTTGTTCTTCTGCGAAACCTATTTTCAACAATATTCTTGAAAAAGAGGTATGCAGTAAGAACTGACAGTCTACTATTTGTGGTGATTTGGTTTACCCTCACACAATATCTATCTATCTATCTATCTATTAAGACATTTTTACGTTTATACATTCTTTTTATAGATAGAAATATTTAAATAAATGCTCTGTTTGTAATAAACAGTATTAAACATCATTTACCGGCCTGAATGTCCGAGAAATTTTCATAGAAAATATTCGTCCTCCGATAGGATTCGAACCTGTATCCTATATGGAACCGTCATATAGCCCGACGTGCCTTTAACCGATTGGGCCACAGAGGAGCGTTCGGTTCGATTTTACTGTCTTTAAACTACAATCTTCCATCAATCTCTCACGTACATTTATATCTGCTGAGCATTTACTGTTTATCAACAGTGCATTTACTTAAATATTTGTATCTATAAAAAGAAGGTATAAACATAAAATGTCTTAAAAGAATTGTCGGACTTTGATCATTTCATAATGTGTGACGTCATTTGTTTACATCTGGATACGCCATGAGCACGTCAGGCTATATGACAGTTCCCTATAGGATATAGGTTCGATTCCTGTCGGAGGGCGATATTTTCTACGGTAAATGTTGTTTAATACTGTTTATTGCAAACAGAGCATTTACTTAAATATTTGTATCTATAAAAAAAAATGTATAAACATAAAAATGTCTTAAAACAATTGTTGGACTTTGTCCATTTCATATATATATATATATATATATATATATATATATATATATATATATATATATATATATATATATATATATATATATATATATATATATATATATATATATATATATATATAGTAGGAGGATTTGATAATGATATTTAATTAATTCATCGAGTCTGATAGAAACCTCTACAGCATGCAGAACATTTGGAACAGTTGGTATGGTGTTCGCTTGACAACCCAACTGTCAGGGTTCGATACTCGGTAGTGGATGCGCACTGCTGATGAGTCCCAAATATAGGACGAAACGGCCGTCCAGTGCTTCCTGCATTCTGTAGAGGTTTCTATCAGACTCGATGAATTAATAATATATATATATATATATATATATAATCGACTCTCTCGTCGAAATATATACATATATATATATATATATATATATATTAATTCAAACGTTGTGTTTGGTGGATACTCGTATTTGAGTAAAGAGAATGTGCCCCAGGTAGGATTCGAACCTGCGTCCTCCATTGCAGGAGTAACCACCAACCTATCCGGTGTGCTTTTACCACCTGGCCCCGAAGAATTTCAAAATCAATCAATGGTCTATTTTGGGCTTTGAAGCACACACATTCATTCACATTTTTCTCGAAAAACATATCGGCTCAGTTTCGTGTACAAAACTTAATAACGTTGTGAAAATATTTCGGATTAAATCACTATTTACATTGTTCGGACGATCATCCTCATCTTTGTGGCCAGATTTATCACAACGTTTCGGCCGTTGTGCGCTCTGGCCTTCTTCAGGTGGTTGGAATGTCGAACTGAGCCCTTTATTTCGCTAGGGTAGACTGTTCTAGTTCCACGTGCCATGTCTAATGGATGCCAGTTATCAGTTGTCTCCTGTTAAATCCTCTCTCCAAGTTATTCAACGCCTTAACCAGGTATTGAACTCACACTCTTTGGGTTCTGTCACTGGATCTAACTAAAGCCTTTATCCACTGTGCCATTTGTCCTTGAATGGTGTATGAATTTCTGGTGTATTATAAACCTAATGTCTTCAGCAACTATTTTTTTGTGATAAATATGCCAACAAAGATGAGGATGATAGTCCGAACAATGTAAATAGTGTACATTATACCGCATCTCAGAAATATAGACAGATATTGTAGGATTGAAAGTTTTAAAATTATTAATTCTTTAGAAATACACACACATACATACATACATACATACATACATATATATATATATATATATATATATATATATATATATATATATATGTGTGTGTGTGTGTGTGTATACCCTTGCGTCCTAGTGGCTTCCCGCCTTGCTTGGGGTGAAACGCTTATATATATATATATCCTTTGACGATTAGTAGGGATAATTCTAAGGAGGATATAAATCTAAAATGACTAGACAAATTTCAATGTATCTAATTTGAATATGATCAACCCTTCCCCAACCCTATTTTTTCTTGTCAAGTCCGGGGAAAAGAAAATATATTCTGGGTCATCAAGTTGACTGGCTTAACTCCTTTTCATCCGTGTCTCACTCTCTTTCTCGTTTCTTTTCCCATCTCTATCTCTCTCTTTCTCTTCCCCTTACAAACCTTATACTGAAATCTGTTTTCTCCCTCTCTCTCTCTCTCTCTCTCTCTCTCTTTCTCTTTCCTTTTTAATATTTTATTTTTTTGCCTTTTTCTTTTTTTCTCTCTGTTTCTTTATTCTTTTCCTTCAGTCTGAATTTGTTGAACTTCATTTATTTTTGTAAATATGAAATAGACAAATCGGTAAAATCACGTCAGGCTATATGATGGTTCCGTATAGGATACAGGTTCGATTCCTGTTGGAGGACGTATATTTTCTATGACAATTTATTGGACATTCAGACAGGTAAATGTCGTTAATACTGTTTATTATAAACAGAGAATTTACTTAAATATGTGTATCTATAAAAAAGAAAAACGTATAAATATCTTAAATGGACTTTGAAAATGGGAGCCAGGGTATGAATGTTGATATCATTACTGAAGGCCTGAATGATTTTTTCCTTTAACATTGATCAGTTGAGAAGACAGTGGGACTGGGGAAAAACGATTTTAACCTGTTTTCTTTCTTGCTGAATAACTCAAAGGGTTTTTCAGTGATTCTTACGAAAAATGGTACCAAGATGATTAAACGTCTTATCTGAATATCCGAAAGAAAAGAAACTTAATAACATGGGACAGTTTTGTTGTTACACGATTTCGACAATTTTTTGTTAGACTCGGTATATAAATGTATATAAAAAAAAAAAGCGAATGTTGAAGACCACAAAGCAATGCCCAAGACTCCAAATCAGGTGTGTCCCCATTGCCTCCGGTCGATGGGTGCGTATCCCGGTGCCTGCTTATCCCACAGATGAAATGATGTAAGCCTCTCGATACTTTATTACTATTTTTAATGTTCTGAAGAACTACATTCCTTAGTTCCATCAGTGCAGACCTTCAAAACTAAGATTCGCCATGCTACGTACACTGGGACTAATCCTTTCTATACTCGTCCGCAAAACTGTTGCTTTCTGGAGCAGACTCCCGCGCGGATGCTTCTCCGAACAATACAGTCTTAACCTCTTCACATCTCTGATTAACCGTTATCTTTCTTTCATATCTCACAAACTGCACTTCTTACCTCCTCCTCAACAACCTTAATCAGTAGCCCACTACATTAAGAAGCTCTTGGGCCTTGAACAATTATTACAAAAAAAAAAAAAGGCGATGTGATATAGGGACATGACCACGTTGATTTGTTTCTTGGATTTAAATGTGTTTGGGCACAAGTAATTTGTTCATATAAAAAAAAAACAAACTTGAATCACCAATTTTTTTTTTTTTTTTGTGGTGGATGGGTCTTGGGAAAAAAGCATGTGAGTCTTCAGAGAAAAAAAATAAATGCAAAATATGAAGTAACAGTGATTGTATCCTTGGCAATCACAATGCCGGCACCAGACATGACTTTAACGTCCAATAGTTTTTCGCTTTTCGAAAAACAATATGGCGTTGGAACCTCCCACCCAATTCAATCGATCTTATAAAATGTGACTTTTTTATTCCTACGTATGGAAATTTATCCGAAAGGGAATCCTTTTTGCTGATGTCAATAATGAAAACGCTGTAAATCCAAGCTGATTGGAAAACATTGAGCGGATATGCATTGAACCAAATTAAAAGTTCTCGCCCTGAACGAGACGGCCTTCCAGAAAAAAAAAACCCAAAAGACCTGTAGTGGTGCTTTAAGTATTGTTGGCTAGGGTCACCGTGAGTATAATAAAGAAGGAAGGCTGTGTTCTTGTAAAACAACACCCCACATGAATAATGCACAACAAACACGAGAGAAAAATAATCAAGCTCAGTGAACATTAATAAAATATTGTATTAACAATGATATACAAATATCAACAATAGTATAAAGAAAGTTGTTCCCCTTTTTCCGTAATAAAAAGGGTAAGTTTAGCTAATAAATGTTGAGTACAAAATTGAATGTAATTTAACTACAAGGTTCAATTGAAGTCTTAGCTAAATAAAGAATAGTTCCACAGTGTTTTATCAGTGTAGAAAAATGTAATGTTCATGAGTGATATCAACAGGAATTAGTATGATTACTCGATTGAGTGATAATTAAGAATCAAAATGTCAATATAGCGCCGTGCCTTATTTTCCAAGAATTGAACTGCTACTGGCTGTTGGCAAACAGCGAGAGTCTTTTTATAACGATGGATAGGCTCCAGCGAGCTTGGCGCTAAAAATATAGAAAAATACTAAAATACACGATTGGTCAGGAAATGGATCAATCCGTGATTTTAGAGAAAATTTCAAATTACCTGCGATGGCAAAATTGTCATATGATAAGTATCATATATTTACGAACCAATGATATTGAAGGAAATGGTGGTGTGGCACATGTAAGTGATCCCCACAAACCCATGATGTCAAATGACTTGGCAAGTGAGTAGACCTGAGAATTGCTTACACCCCTATATATATATATATATATATATATATATATATATATATATATATATATATGTGTGTGTGTGTGTGTGTGTGTAATAAATGCGAACGTCACACTTTTTCAACTTTACTTCTAGAGTCCGTAACCCAACATATGCCATTTTGGAATCAGGTTGATTCCGCGACCAAATTAAAACCATTCCGAGTCGGATCCGGACCTGTAATCCTGATATTCCGGATTGCCAATTACTGCGATTGTTTTTGGCGAATTTTTACGTGACTTTTTGCAACGAATTTTTTCGTACGTTAACAATTTTTATATTTTGGAAATAAATTTGGGAATAATCAAAATTAACTTCAAAATCCAGCGAAAGTTACCAATGAAATAAATGAAATACTCCTCCCTACCTATTGTGATGAAGGCCTAATCAAGAACCCTGCGCTTGAAATAGCTAGTATAGAAATATTTAGAAAAATTTAGCGTGACATTTTTCGCCAATCCAGTATCATCAGAAAACACTTTATTTGGAAAAACCAAAAATTATTATTATTATTATTTTTATTTCTATTTTCTTTGATTTCTGTCGTTTACACATTTCTTTTCCGGGTCCCGCCCAGCGACCTAAAAGTTAGAAATGGCATCATGACACTTTCCATTGACAAAAAAAAAAAAAAATTACATAGATAAAAGGCTTCGTAAAGTGTGGGCTGTACTTGTCAGAACAATTTTTTGTATCTCCTTTAGGCATGGACTTCCAGGAATCCCTTCAATTAGTCTACTGGAATCTTTTCCAACCAATCCTAGGGCTCCAACTACAACAGGGATTGTTGATGTTCCTATATGCCACATGTTTGAGATTTCTGTTTCAAAGTCTTTGTATTAACAGCTTTTTGAATGTTTTAAAAGATACATTGCAGTCTACACGGACTGCCATATCAATAAGGAGGCACTTTTTTTGTTTGTGGTCTTTAATAACAATGTCTGGGCGGTTGGCTTTGATTGTTCTGTCAGTGTGTATTGTGTAGTCCCATAGAATTGTAACAGATCCTATCTCCGTAACCGGGTCTGGGTGGTGTTCATACCAATTTCTTTCAGTTTCCTTCCCGTAGAATTTGCAAATTTTCCAGTGCAGATATTGGCCCACTCTGTCATGTCGGGTTTTATATTCACTGGGTGCCAATATTATTATTACTACCATTATTATTATTGTTGTTGCGAATAATAATTATTCTTTCCAAATCAATATTTTGATCAATAAACATTCAATGGGACAGAGCCTGATGTCTCCTTCTTCCTATGCTGACCACATTAGGAAGCGATTACCAACAGCAAATCATACAGAAATGTAACTTTCTGGGAAATGTTAAACAGACGATGGAAAATGAGACACCGAAATCCGAAGACAAGCTGAAATAGCCTTTGATATCTTTCAATTAAAGTTTCTTAGAAACAAAGAAAGGAGTACTCAACTGCTACGTGATATTTGTCCTCCTTTATAGTAACAAGTGCTGGACAATCTCCTCAAGAAGAGACTCGAAGCAATAGAAATGTGGTTCTACAGAAGGATGCTGAGGATAACATGAGAGCTACGACGGGTTTTGGAGAGAATTGAAACAAAAAGGAAACTTATACTTAACATCAGAAAGAGGCAGCGGAAATTTCTGACACAGGTAATGTGAAAGGAGAGCTTGGAAAATCTGATACTCACAGGGCGGATATAGGACGGCGGAACAGAGTTTGAGAAAAAATAACAAAAAGACAAAAATATTGAAAGCTACAAAGGACAGAAGGATGTGGAGGGCCATGATCGCCTACGTCCTATAGAGATACGGCACATAAAAGATATTTCTGGTAAAACTGTTTTAATAAAAATATTCTTTAATAAATATCAACAAAGAATAACACCAGTCAGTGGCAAAATATCTAATATTTCATTTATTGAATTGCGTCCTGGGTATGAGGATAAACTATATCTAACATCAAGGCCTCTGATCAGGAGGCTTTGAATAGCGTAGAACTACCTCTTAATTGCTGGTGTTCCCAGGTCCACACTGACCAGGGGTAGTACATCTTAGGGTCCCAAAAATGGGCAAATAGTTAAACTACATCGGTGTCCTGGGTATGACGATAAACTACATAGGCGACCTGGGTAAGACGATGTACTGCATCCAAGAGCAAGGCCTCTGATCAGGAGGGTTTGAGGAGCGTAGAACTACCTCTTAATTGCTGGTGTTCCCAGGTCCACGCTGAAACCAAAGTTTATTAAATTAAAGTTTAAAATGTACACGTCACTTATTTGACAGTGTAGTTCAGTGCTTCTTAGACATTTTCAGGCGGTATTCCCAAATCTTAACGAACGTCTACCAAAAAACCCAAGTTCCTATGAATAAGCGTTATTTTAGCCATAATTAATGAACAAACGAATGTTCATTGACAATATCTTACTAATACCAGCTTTGTGATGAGGTCGCTTAAATCCCAAACTTCTCAGGCTTCGGCCTCTCTAAACGGGACAATACCTGTTGGGTTTGTCATGGGGTACTTTTTAGTAAAAAACAAAATCACGAATAGTGAAATGAGTGTAATTCTCACTGAGAATTTTACAAGTATACTCTTGTATTAAACTCGTGTTAGCTGAGTGGATAGAGCAGATTTACTCAAAAATTGTGGACTTATTCACTCGACACCTATTTTTCCGTCTTCACCATACAATGAACGTGTTCGTAGCGGACGGATTACAGTTTCGTGGCTTTGGGCAGATGTTTAAATGATCGAAATTCTTTCGCAAAGTCAGTTATCAACCCCCACACCAACATCGTCAATAAAAAAGGAAAGAACGAAAGACAAGAATAGCTACACGAAACCATATTGCATTCATCTACAAAACGGAAACGATCTTTTTAACTTTACATCTGGGTATCAAAGAAAGAAAGCATTTTGCATTCAGGTTTATTTTCATTTACCGGAGATAGATAGATAGATAGATAGATAGATAGATAGATAGATAGATAGATAGATATGAAGAGACTGAGACTGAGATAGATAGCTAGATAGCTATATAGATATGAAGAGACTGAGATAGATAGATAGATAGAAGAGACTGAGATAGATAGCTAGATAGATATGAAGAAACTGAAATAGATAGATAGATATGAAGAGACTGAGATAGATAGATAGATAGATAGATAGATAGATAGATAGATAGATATGAAAAGATGAGATTGATAGATAGATACATAGATAGATAGATAATGAAGAGATTGAGACTGAGATAGCTAGATAGATAGATATGAAGAGAATGAGATAGATAGATAGATAGATAGATAGATAGATAGATATGAAGAGACTGAGACTGAGATAGATAGCTAGATAGATATGAAGAGACTGAAATAGATAGATAGATAGATAGATAGATAGATAGATAGATAGATATGAAGAAGCAGAGATAGATAGATAGATAGATAGATAGATAGATAGATAGATAGATATGAACAGACTGAGATAGATAGATAGATATGAAGAGACTGAGATAGATAAAGAATGAGCGAGAGAGAGTGAGAGAGAAATAGAAAGAAGGGAAGAAAAATGTCTGCAGACAACGAGAAGAAAATAGCAAAAACGAAAAACGCATTCAGAGATAAAGTGAGTGAGAGAGAGAGAGAGAGAGGGGGGAGAGAGTGAGGTGGGGAGAGAGAAAGGTGGGGAGAGAGAGAGGGGAGAGAGAGAGAGAAAGAAGAAGCCGAAAATAATAGAGACAGAAACAAAGACAAAACGGGAATGAAGAAATTTAAAAGAGAGATACATACATATATATATATATATATATATATATATATATATATATATATATTGTTTAAAAACGGAGAAAGAAAGGAAGAGAAAGAGTAAGAGTGTTAAAATAAAAGTTAATGCTTAAATCCAAAATTTAGAATTTGAGAAATTGTACATGTTGGGAAGGCCTGAAGCTTTGAATGGATTGAGTAAAACTTCTCATCGCCTGATACAACCAGCTGTATGTAGAACGAGAGAGTGTCTTCTAACCTCTGGCTATTGTCTGGTCTGGATGACCAAAGGCGAAACATGATCTGTTAAAAAGTGATTTGATTTGAAACACGCCTGTCGGTTGTGAACTGGTCGAACAATCGTCAGAACAGCGGAGCGTCGTTGGCTCTGATTTCTTTTAAAATATTAGCTTTGCACATGCGCCTAGGCACGTGCGTGTTCTTCATAGGTGTGGGGGGATATGTATACAGACGCGCAGAAGTATTTAAAAAAGCGGGAAAGTGTAACTTTAATTTGAACACGACTTCTGTCCCATAACTGTTCTATCAGCGTCGGACCATTTTCCCCCAAATAGTTGTCGATTTTTAAATAAAACCAAAATAAAAAAATAAACCCGATGACAATATATTTTTTTTTAATCAGTGTCACCCCAAACAAGGCAGTACAGCCACTAACACTCAATGGGTTACGGGGTGTATAGGAATTAGGAACAGAAATAATAATGTATAGAAAAAGAAAAGAGTAATCGGGAGGACAATAGAAAGCGATTGGAATTGTATTTAAATTCTTGCAGATTAAAGTTGGCTGGAAAGCATGGAGCCGGAAGGGTGTTCCACAAGCGAGAGGTGCGAGAAAAGAAACTTTTAGCGTAGAAGTTACGGCTATATCTAGCTAGCGTAACTGTAAACTGATGTGATCTCGCCGTCAGTCTAGTACTGCGGACAGATTTATAAAGTCAAGGTACCATAGCAAAGAGATCATCCGAACAGTTATCTTAAAAGTATTTATAAAAGAAAAAGGCGCAGAGAGGCAATCTTACGGCGATGGGCAAGTGACTGAAGCCTAGTTGCCATATCAGGACCAATAATATTGCTGATTCTTCTTTGGTTCTTATCAAGAAGATCAAAGAAGGGGCACCGGACCATATGTGGCAGCAATATTATAAATATAGTCGAATAGTAGACTTATAGATATGCAATATAAACTCGGGAGTAATTAACCGATATTCTTAGCAGCTGACCTAACAATGGATTCGATATTGTCTTTGCATTACATGTCAGCTGTTAATCCAATAAGATGTAATAAGTTACCTTCCTGGAGGATAGCATCAGTCATGCTGATCGATGATAAAGAAAGATCCCTCAGATGATTAATGGAGAGAATTTCAGTTTTGAAGACGTTAAAATTGACAAGCCGTCCTTTTCCCCAGTTAATGACTGTCTTGAAGTCGTTTTGTACATCAGCTGCAATTTTAACCTTGTCGGACTGATCAGCCTTAGTAGCGAGGCAGGAATAAATGATAGTGTCGTCATCATAGATGCCAAACTGAGAGCTGACGTCATCGGGAATGTCGTTAATGAAGATTCAAAACAGCGTAGGACCAAGGACGATTGGATCAGCTCAAAAATGTGCCCAGAAAAACCTTAACTTTTCAGCTTGTCGAGAAAACCTGAATGTCAGACCCTGCCAAACGCTTTCGAGGTGTCCAAAGCTACAGTGTTTCTATCTGGAGCACGACAGACTCTTCGCAATTATTGTTAGTACATCGGCAGTTGACCCGGAAAAAAAGGAAAGCCATATTACTTGTCTGGGAAAAGGCTTTCTTAGTCCGGTTGTCAGCGACTATTGTATAACCGCTCATATCCGGACTTTCTAACCAATTCCTCATATACCGAAGGCTTTCTTAGTCCGGTTTTCAGAGATTTTACTGTATAACCCCTCATATCCGGACTTTGTAACCAATTCCTCATATCCAGTTAGGCTTTCTTAGTCCGGTTGTCAGAGACTCTATTTTATTACAATGACACTCTCATTTTTTACATTCAAAATTAATGAATTATTAAGTCTCCTAGCGAATTCTGTGTCTATAAAATTCCCGTGGAAATTTCACTATCGCATAGTTAAATATTTGGGTTTAAAAACTTTAACAAATGTTTTCAATAACAATCGTAAGAATGAAATTCTGGTTGTTATTTAAAGAAGTAAGAGGGTACAAATTAAAAGATTCACAATTGACAAAGTTTTTCATTTCACTGAAAATAACGTTAAACACATGCGAGCGTTATAGCTACTGATACCTTTTCTATTTTTCCTTTTGTTATAAGTCTGTACCATATTTCCTGTTAATGCAGTGAATAATATTTATCCCATAGATCGAACATACACATCGGTGCATCAACAAATCCGTAGCCTAAGCCTAAAAAAAGAAAGGAGTTATTTTACTATATACATAAGTGTTTTTAGCATAATTTTCCTTAATGCCACTGCACGTAATTCAGTGATGAATATTAATAACACAGCTTAGACATTATACATTGAGCATTTCAGATCAAAATTCAGCTAATAATTGTATGCCGGGCTACGGCATTAGTAATCCATTCTCGAATCTGTGAGAGAAAGAAAAAGAGTGGAAAAGGGAAAATGTGCGAAAGGCAGAAAGAGCAAGCGAGTAAAAGAGAGAGAGAGAGAGAGAGAGAGAGAGAGAGAGAGAGAGAGATGGGGGAGAGATAGAGAATGAGAAATGCTATATAACCGTGGGGGTTGGGCAGAGATAGGGTCCCTGTCAGAACCAAGCTAGTTTGTGGCTTCTTCCCGCCCTTATTGGCTTTGAGCCAATCAGATAATCGAAGCAATTTTTACAAAATCCAGGACACATAGTATATTAACGTCAGCACACTTACAAGTTTTCCATGAACGCACGAGACAATACTTCTCGATTTTCATGCGTGTTTAATTTTCTGTCTACTCGGATATGCCTTATGGCTGCCAAAGCATCTGAATTAATCTAACTAAATTATTGTAATGTCCACAGGTTTGTCGCTTCTATCACGACTTGCATTGGCTACTCTCCTATCGTTATCCCATATCGTTGACTTTCGATAGAAATCTTTCAGTTTATGTGGGTACGTTGTTCTAAATCCTGACTATGACATTTGGTGCTATTGTTAAGAGCAGAAAACGGCACCCGTAATAGACGAGAGTGCAATGTAACATGTTAACTCAACATTCTACAGGACATATAACTGGTACAGATAAACTTGATTCTCCTCTAAGTTGGTGTCTTGTATACGAATTTCTGAATTCTGAATTTATTTTGTCATGAAATTGTTTAAGTTATAACAAATTCGTTAATCTCAAATACGGCCTTTTTGATTGGAACTGAGAATCTGTCTATATTTCTGAGAGGAGGTATTATGTACAGTATTTTTATTAGTCGGACTATTGCCCTCATCTTTGTCGCCATATTTGTCACAACGTTTCGGCCGTTGTACGCTCCGGCCTTCTTCAGGTGGTTGGAATTTCGAACTGAACCCTTTATTTCGATCACTGGGGTAGACTGTTCTAGTTCCACGTGCCATGTTTGATGTTCCACAGAGTGGAACATGACTAAAGACTGTGTGTACGCTATCCCGTGCAGCTGCGGGAAGGAATATAAAGGAGAGACAGGCCGCCCCCTCAATGTAAGGCTTCAAGAACACCAGAAAGCTGTAACGCGAGGGGAAGTAGAAAAATCAGGCGTGTGCTGACCACATATGGAGAGAGAAGGGAGATCATCGCCCCCTGTGGGATCATGTTGAGATCATAGACAGGGAACAACATTGGAAAATTCGTAAACTTAAGGAATCAGCACATATGCTAGGCCACAAAAATCTCCTGGGCCGACCAAGCATAGAAATAAATACAATATGGGAACCAGTAATAAGGAGTGCCAGAGAAAAGCAATGATAACAAAGTTGCAATATGAACTCTGGTAAAGACATGCAATGATAACAGCAAAAATTGCAATATGAGCACTGGTAAAAATGATGCTGAAAACATTAGGTTTATAATACTCAGAAGTTCATACCCAGATGTCCTCAAGGACACATGGCACAGTGGATAAAGGCGTTGGTTAGATCCAGTGACAGACCCAAAAGAAGGTGAGTTCAATTTCTGGTTAAGGCAGTGGAGAACTTTCAGAAGGAAAATTAGCAGGAGATAACTGATAACTGTCATCCATCAAACATGGCACGTGGAACTAGAACAGTCTACCCCAGTGATTGAAATAAAGGGTTCAGTTCGAAATTCCAACCACCGAAACGTTGTGACAAATATGGCGACAAAGATGAGGACAATAGTCCGACTAATGTAAATACTGGAACTGAGAAATTGTTTCAGGAGTGAAAATTGGGAATATTCACACACAGACAAAAAGTAAAATAATTTCATTAAAATATTGTTAAAGATCCAAAACCGTAATAATTATTAATTAATTCATATTACTGTCACATATGGTCTGTTGCTTCTGCTATATATTTAGAGTTTCTTGATAAGATTCAAAGAAGAATCTGAAATGACCCCTGGCATCTCAGCTTCAGTCACTTTAATACCGGCGTAATGTAGCTATATTGTGCCTTTTCTATAAACACTTTCATGATAAATGTTTTGATTAAATTTGATTTATGGTAGCTAGAATTTATGAATTTAAACGCAGTACTAGTTTGGTAGTCTCACCCATTTACAGTTGAATTAGATTTAATTGTAAGTTCTATGCTATCAGTTGCTTTTCTCGCGTCCGTCGCTTATGGAACTTCATTCCAGATTCTTGCTTTCCAGCCAACTTTGATTTTCAAAAATTTAAATGCAATGTAAATCGTTATCTACCGTCTTGATTCTGCTTCTTTCATTTTTCTCGCTTCTTAATAATGTTTTTCTTATTTTCATTCTTTCATACCCTTATGTCTTAGTGACTTTATTACCTTTCTTGGAGGTAAAATGATTAAAAGAAATGTTAAATGAGCGTCAGAACATATACTGACGTAGAAAAAATGATGGAATAAGTGCCTAGTATAATATTGAACATCCTTTAGCAACGCAATGAATAACAGGTGATTAGAAGACATCTGGAGAGGTTTTGAGCCATGCTTTTTCGATAACTGTTTATCGTTCCCTGGTTTTTGTATGTACAAGATCTTGCATGCGCAAAGACCTTTCAAACCATATCCTATAGTTCATGCCTTTGGGCAAGGTAATAGTTAATGATCCTGCCTCGTTAGATCAGTTACGACTGAATAGTGAGTTCGATCACATCTAAGCTATGCTTAGTAAATCGCTATAGTTCATGCCAGGTGATTGTGGTGGCCGAAACTTTCACTGGACGTCGCCAGAACGGTCCTCATCCCAATTCTGGGTAACCTGGGTCTAATGAAGCGGCACATTGCCCGTAGGTCTTAGCGAGGACTATCTCCCTCGAACGTTGTTGAGCGGCGCTACAGAAACACAAATGAAAGAAACTAGTACAATTTCAACAACACCAACAGCTAAAATGGGATATCACACGTAATTGAAAGAGCGAAAAATGTCATAATCATGATGTTAACGTTCAACCCTACTTCAAACAAAATGCTAGGAAGGAAACCCCCGTTAATATTAAAAGATCGATATGAGTTAGTGGTCTTGAGGGCCCTATTTTCATGAAAAATTGCTTTATCACGTTTGTTCCCAAGTCTCAATTTCCCTTGTTTTTCCAACATTATATCTTAATTAATTTTAGTACAAGTGACTTTGTGTTTTAATATTGCTTTCATGTCTGAGGCAAGGATATCATAGGTAGTATTTATTAGCCACTGGTGTTTCATTCAGTACCTGATTCCATTTTAAAACCCAGTGTCCCACACAACACACCTGTTGGTCGTTGGAAAAATTGCCCGTATACAAATACAGTAGAATCCCTCATATCCGGAATCTCTCATACACCGAGTGCCTCATATCCGGAAAATGATTTTGATGTGTATATTTGAACTATTTGGGTGATTACGTAACTGATTTGATATTTCTGTTTTTCAGAAAATTTACTTTGGATAATTGCTTATGCTTATTTCACCCTAATGGCTTGTAATGGTGTAAAAGATGATGGGAATAAAAGGACAGGATAACAACGAGACATATCTATGACAAGATAGCGTTGAGATGTATGATTGTGATGAAACTTGGACTGAAAAAGCTATTGAAAATGTTGTCAGTTTTATGGAAAGAAAGCCAGCATTCAACTATGACGATTGCAATAACGCACACAGAGTTAAAAAGATTCTTTCGTTTAAAAATTTCAAGAACAAAAGCAAAACGAGACTCAGAAAAAGTTGTGAATGACATTAGAAGAGAAATAATCATCATGCAACGGTGATTAAAAAATCCTTGTTACATTATAGCTAAATTTAATGAATTTTCATTAACGTTACATAATTTATTTCTTTTTCTTTAAAATCAATTCCGTTATATTTCACTGACCATTAGCTTATTTTGTTTACTATAAAACATTGAAAATAAATGTTAAACCTGATTTCAGTTCTTTTATTTTAATCTAAATATAACCCCTTCATATTCAGACTTTGTAATCAATTCCTCATATCCGGAAGGCTTTCTTAGTCCGGTTGTCAGGGACTCTACTATATAACCTCTCATATCCGGACTTTGTAACCAATTCCTCATATCCGGAAGGCTTTCTTAGTCCGGTTGTCAGGAACTCTACTGTATAACCTCTCATATTCGGACTTTGTAACCAATTTCTCATATCCGGAAGGCTTTCTTAGTTCGGTTGTCAGGGACTCTATTACAATGATACTAACTCTCATTTTCTACATTCAAAAATATTTAAATTCTGTTGGAAAAAACTGTGGATCTCATAAACAATCAATCATAGCATCCGACTCCCAGAAGAAAAGTAATTGGAAAACGACCCACAGCTGCAGACATACCACGAAGACCCTCCGGTGGGTCGTGTGGGAGCCGACTTGTTAAGAGAATGATTTTATTAATTTCAACTGACAGTAGCACTGACTGCTCGGTCAGTGACTATCGGATGTTTCGGTATAAGGGCTTTTCGACAGAGAGCAGTTTTCTTTGGTTTTTTTTTTTAAGTTCTTATGTTTGGTTATTTGGCCAGATTTTCTAGTACGATGAATATTGAAATAGCGATAAGGAAACGGTTAATACCATTATCCTTCTGGAGTGACCCATGACAGTTTAGGCTGATCAGTGGTCTTAACAATGCCAGTGAATATATTGCAGACAATTATGAAACCATGAATAATTGGCATGGTGCCATTTTGACAACGATACAAATTAAATCTATTATTACGCAGAAGCAACTGAAACCTTGACTTATCGGGCCATGTTACAGGGGTTATTGTCATGTTATTGTCAGGGTTAAATTAGCGACATCATGAGTTCAGGTCTCTAGGGGGTCTTCTTTTTCCGTAGCATATAGTAGGTAAATAATGCTATAGTATGAGAGCGTGGCCGAGTGGTTAGATCGTTCGTTTTCTGACCATGAGACCGGGGTTCGAATCGCAGCACGTTTGATTTGACAGGTGCGTGCGGCATCTTTGCACCAAGCCTTGGGAGTGAAATTGGGTAGACGGAACACTTGGCGACGGACAGCTGTGTTAACATGAAGTCACAAGTCATCGTCACCGAGGGCTTGGCCTTGTGCTGATTGTTGATCACGCTAGATAGCACACTTTCCCCCGGAAACTGTAACTAAAGTCAGCACAGCATAGTTGCAGTATAAACCACAAGTGACCTCTGTAGGTGTTGAACAAACACAAATGTGCCTGAGTGAGTGTCTGCAATAGGGATTAACGATTCGCCCTAGTATCCTTGAATTACGAGTGGCCAGCTATTAATAATTAACTCTTTCTTTATAAGGAAACGTTTGAGATTCATTGACCGAGCAGCCAGTACTAATGTCGCTTAATATTTATAAAACATTTCTCCACGAATATAGGCTTCTCAAGACCAGTAGCTGTTATCGTTCTTTCCAATATTGATGTAAGTTTCCTTTCTAACCTTTTGTTTGGAGTAGTGTGCAATGTAGTGACCTGATGGATATACATAGAATTGAAATTGGTTTTGAATGTAGATATATATTTACCATTGTCACTTAACTCTAACAAACGAATATTCTAGCAATAGGAATCTGGTCACAATAATTAAAGACTCCTGTTTAACCAAGGCGCTGTTAATTCTGTTAGACACATGACATCTGGGCATTTTCATGACGTCAATGTACAATTTAAAATACTTCTATGGCATGACATGCACAGCTAGTAGAAATGTTTATAAAGAATTTTATTTTAAGACATTTTTATGTTTATACATTCTTTTTATAGATACAAATATTTAAGTAAATGTTCTGTTTATAATAAACAGCATTAACAACATTTACCAGCCTTAATATCCTAGAAATTTTCATAGAATATATTCGTCCTCCGACAGGAATCAAACCTGTATCCTATATTGGAACCGTCATAAAGCCTGACGTGCCTTAACCGATTGGGCCACAGAGGATCGTTCGGTTAGCAAGGTCGCTTGTATATATAAGAATAGAATATATATCTTTATGAAATGTATATAATGAATTGAATAACACGTAAGACATCGTGTTTCTTTCAAAAGATGAGCAAATAAACATGTCTAAACGCGAGGAAATATGTGGTATATACGTTTATCTTTATCCTTGTGTGTGGAAAATTTTGTGCCTCAGTTTCCTCACTGAAAATATTAATTCACTCGGGAGCTCAAAAACTTATCCCATTGTTCCTTTCACGTTTCAAAACATCTTACATAACAATTTTATTTGTGTTTCAACGTCAACTATTTCGTTGCACTCTCCTTAATCTCACTTACGATCTCCGCATGGATATGTTTAAAAAAAACACCAAAAGTGTGATTATAGGGAAGAGGCTAACAGACATAACAAATCCGACATTTATTTCGAACAACCTTTGAAATATACGTGAAGAACTTAATCGCCATGTCGTTTTAGACGTGGCATTTATTAAAAATCTAGCAGCATGGCCTGGCGTTGTCCGTACTTGATTAAAAAATCGTACGACTCATACAGCAATCGCTATCACTTGACTTAAAATATTTTTGCCCTTCCTTGCCTTT
Organism: Acanthosepion pharaonis; assembly: GCA_903632075.3. NCBI lineage: Eukaryota > Metazoa > Mollusca > Cephalopoda > Sepiida > Sepiidae > Acanthosepion > Acanthosepion pharaonis. The sequence continues at coordinate 3,324,246 of CAHIKZ030004577.1, read as the reverse complement.
AAAAGAGTGCCCTTTGCCGTGCTGATGTTGCTACATGCCTTACTTCTTGCCTATCTCACACTGCGAATTTTTTCTAAGCTCTATACTAAACAATAAATCTGTTACGAAAAAAGAACTAAACAAAATGAACACAAAACTATCAGCTTTAAAAAAGGACTCGTAACTGGAAAAACCGAATGAAAAAAGAATGTTAATAACAAATACTTTTTCACACCCAAACCAGTTCTGCGGAATCAGAATCAACATTGAGTTTAAGCAAACGAATGAGCCAATTGGAGTAAAGTGCCATGCAGATTTAAATTTTTCCCACTTGTGATGAATGCAGCTATCGATTTTTTTGCATGCTATCATGCTAGTTAACATTCGTGTCAGTCAGCTGTTGGCTCTCACGTTGGCCAATAAAAGCTTCCTCCCTATTCGTGGCAGCCAGCTATAGGCTCACACTCTAGCCAGTACAAAATGGCTGCAAACTACATGAAAACTGCCGTAGAAGCATGAAAAAATCGATTATTTCTACTTTTGATGGGAGTTGGGAAATGCAAAGTCGGTCTTGGCATTCCCGCTAACTTGGAGCATGTGCATGTAAATTTTGGTTCAAATCCGTCGAAAATTGCGGCCGTGCATTCGTTACACACACAACACACACACACACATCCTGCCTTTTATAGATAGAGATATTACGCAACCTTACTTAAGGGTATCACCTTAAGGACTGAATAACTCAACGGGAGAATAAATAACTTGCGCATTAAAGTTCAGTGTTTTAGTTACCGATTTGTATCCAGAAAACGCTAACAGTTCTGGAATTATTCAAAATGGCTTCATACGTTCCGTAATGTCCTCATATATATGAAATGCAAACGAAAACTTTGCGGAAGTTGACGATATAATTTCTTAATCTAATTTCTCTCTCTTCTTCGAAGTAAACAACTTACAAAGAAAAAATTATTTACTCGAGGTAAGCGGAAAAGTTTATAGCGAATTCTATATAATTAACTCTTCCCCGAAGCCTATCACAGCCAGATATATAGAAAGAGTCCCAAAATGAAAGGTTTTCGGAAAGAGCCTAAATTATTACTCTGCGGCGTCTATTTGCACGTTTTGTTCTTAGTTGGTTCGCTTTGGTGACATTACCGATTCTTCCATTAAGGAAGGTTATGACACCTTTTGAATATTGTTGTCTATGGAAAAGGATTACAGAGAGCGCCACTCTATTGCCTGCTAGTTTGAAAATTCTCCTACAAATGCAAAGCTGACGCTTATTCCAATTTAAGCTAAATCGTGTTCCAATGTGAGTTCAAAAGAAATACTTTGTTACATTTCTTTCACAGACAAAATATACTTAAGAATGAAAACACAAAACAAAGATAAAAAGACCAACTGAAAATTCAGGTATACTAAAGGATAACCTAGTTTATGATAGCAAACAACACATACACACACACACACACACACACACACACACACACACACACACACACACATATATATATATATATATATATATTTTATAGATTTTATTGTTATACGTTATTTACATATACACAAATATTTAAATAAATACTCTGTTTATAATAAACAGTATTAACAACATTTACCGACCTGAATGTTGGTGAAATCTTATAGGAAATATGTGTCCTCCGACAGGAATCGAACCTGTATTCTACACGGAACCTTCACATAGCCTGACGTGCTGTGCAAGTTTAGCTACGAAGGAAGTGTCTGGTTAACGAGGTCGAATAAGGCCGGTAAGTGTAATTAATACTGTTCATTTAAAAAACAGAGAATTTACTTAAATAATTTGTATCTATTAAACTAACGTATAAACAGAAAATAGTTTCGATCCTAGCTTGAGGCAACCGGACGTCTAGCCACACTGATGAGCTGTGATATAGTGAAATAGTCTATGTATATAAAATATATGCTGCCTATTTCATTATGTTCATATATATATATATATATATATATATATATATATATATATATATATATGAAAATGGATTAAGTTCGACAATTATGCAATATATTTTATGTTTATACGTTAGTTTAATAGATAGATAATTACATATATGCAGAAACACACACACGTGTGGGTACACACACATACGCACACACAAATACACACACACATACACACACACACATATATATATATATATATATATATATATATATATATATATATATATATAAAAATATGATGTGACTTCGTGTAACAGCTTTTTCTTTGATATGACTTTAGTTGAAAGTGACAGTGAGATGTTTTTTTCTCTTCTTAATTCTTTTTCACATGTCGATGGATAGTTAATGAAGCTGTGTTTAAACTCGATCATTTTAACAATCTGAATCGTGAAAAGGGCCGCTCACTAAACGTCTTGATCGTGAGAGTTTTCCCACCATCAATGTGGCATTCAAAATTCCAGTCTCCCGATAAAAGAAAATCCTGTTCAGCGGGTGTTTCTAGGATCTCGAGTTTTTCGGTACATCACAGAAAAACCCGAGTGTTGTTGACAAGGATGTAGCGAAGGGGTGTGCCAAGCCCACCAGTGAGATACGGGTACGGATCGACGTTTAACCGGATAAGTATCAATTTAGCCGTGGAGACAATGTGACGGGTAGGTGTTGGCTGTTGTCGACAGAGGAAGATCATATCCTTTCTGGATGCTACCTTCAATGCACAAAATAAATCATCATACGCCCATTTTCGAGGTGGTGTAATGGCTAGCGAGCTTGTCTCGCTAGAACTATTACAACTGAATAGTGAGTTCGATCTTCACTGGGTACCCCATACTTTCGGCCTTGTGCCACATGTGAGCTACGCTTGGAAAATCACTACGCCCATTTTCGAGGAGGACATTTGTTGTAAGTCGTTTTTAAAGAATTATACCTTACTATCTGCTAATGGTAATTGTAATGTTAGCTGTTTCCTTATAAGGAAACATTCGTCATTTATTATTTGAGTGCTACTGTCGGTTGAAATTTATAAGACATTTCTCTTAAAATAAACTTTTAAGTAAAATAGGTTGCTCAAGCCCACTGTGATATTTCTTTCCATTATTGAAGGTTTCCTTCTTAAACTTTTGTTTGAAGTATTGTCGAACGTCAACAACTTAATTATGTTATTATTTTCTCCTCGAGTTACCCGTGTAATAAATTTTAGTTGCCGCTGCTGTCCTCAAGTGATGGGGTTCCAAAAAGGATGGTCCTCACTAAGACCTACTGGATTCATTTGATCGAAGCTATTTTTAATCATTGTGCTAAGAAGACGGCTGTATACAATTAAGTTATCGATATTTCTGAACAAGTTTGGTTCCATTCAAGACACCTGCAAGTCTTTATCTGACGAGGCTATTTAAGAACATGACTAGATTTCTTAGGTTAATGTTTTGATTTGTAGCGATGCCTATCAATTACACTTTGAATTGGAACAAATCTTCGGATGAAACTTTTGAAATATACTTTACTATTTATCTGTACTCAGTACAATTCTATACTTGTAAAACGCGTAATGGTAATCCAGTGTAAGACAGAGTCTTCAAATTGCAGCTTAAAAGCAATATAAATATTTTAATCATGGAATTTAGAATTCAGAGAAATATGCAAGTTCTGGAACTTAGAATTCAGAGAAATATTTTAGTCATGGAATTTAGAATTCAGCGAAATATACAAGTTCTGGAACTTAGAATTCAGAGAAATATTTGAGTTTTGGAATTTAGAATTCAGAGAAATATACAAGTCATGAAATTTAGAATTCAAAGAAATATTTTAGTCATGAAATTTAGAATTCAGCGAAATATACAAGTACTGGAACTTGGAATTCAGGGAAATATTTGAGTTTCGGAATTTAGAATTCAGAGAAATATACAAGTCATGAAATTTAGAATTCGAAGAAATATTTTAGTCATGGAATTTAGAATTCAGCGAAAATATATGTTTCTGAACTTAGAATTCAGGGAAATATTTGAGTTTTGGAATTTAGAATTCAGAGACATATACAAGTCCTGAAATTTAGAATTCAAAGAAATATTTTAGTTTTGGAATTTAGAATTCAGGGAAATCTATAAGTCTTGGAAATTAGAAATCAGAGAAATATTTAAGTTTTGGGATTTAGAATTCAGAAAAATATACAAGTCCTAGAACTGAGGAATTCAGAGAAGTATTTAAGTTTTAGAATTTAGAATTTGGAATTCAGAGAGAGATCTCTTTCGGAAATTTCCGTCCTGCCATTTTCTGTCTATATGCGCTGCCTTGGGATAGACGATTACGAATCACCTTAACCTTTATTAATTCATTGATTTTCTACGGCTTATCAACCCTTTGTATGTTATTTAAAAACAGATTTTTTTAGATTAGAACATTTTTTTTAGATAATAATGTTTTAGTTATACAAGTCTTACTAATTAATCCATAGATGGAAGATTCATACTTTTGCCAAGGGTACTCGACTGGAATTCGAACTCGGTTAAATATTCCAGTCGAATTGGAATTCGGCTCTCCAGATTTTTCAATTCCAGTATCAAATCAAAGCTGACGGCACCTGGTATTCCCAAACGGTCACCCATTTAGATACTGACCATGCTCGACGTTGCTTAACCTCGTTTTTCAACGTGATGTGGCTGAAAGTTACCTCAACCTTGTTGCCCGAATTGAAGCTTGTTCTTTACGACCCTACTTGGTTTTTCTGGTACTCGTTCTGGCATCAATTGACTCAACCTAGATCGCCCCCCACCCCAATAATAGGCCCAAGTTACGAATGAGGTTATTTTATGAACATAAGAGGAAGAGATAAGAAGTATACAACATGAGGACGTGTAAGGTACGTACCGGTTGAGAGTCTGGGTTTTACTTTATTTTTCTAGAATTAGGTTTTCTTTCTACTGTATGGTGTTACTATGGATATGGACCCGTATAAAGAAATATTGGAAAAGAGCAGAGGCTGAGTAGCAAAACACAAACTCCCCTCCCATAAGAACTACTTGGATCAGTTGTCAGAGATTATAGCCGTAATTGTACATTTCCTTATGGTATTGAGAGGCCCCATCCGAGACCACTGCACGGGCCAGATCTCATTCACAAAATGTCATTGCAACAAACCCGATATCATACAATTTTTAATGCGCTTTTCCCTTCTTCTCTTGAAGCCAGAATGTCATGTGAGTGTTGTATTCTCCAAGTCTTCTTTTCTCATCATGTGTTTAATAAAAAAAAAACTCAGTTCTCTCTTTCTCATTGTTAGTAACAGCCGCCGATCAGACTCAGGACGTTCACCAATCACGACGAATGAATGTTCCCACGGGAAGGCCCTGTGTCTTGAGCGGCTACTGAGCTTTAAATTCAACCTAGACCACGAGTGGAGCTTGTACATACCATCTATCGCAAATGATGCAGGAAAAATGGCCTAAGATAGAGTACTGCTCTCATATATGGTTTGCTTTGTTTTGTTTTACGGCATATCAACACCTCAATGGGATATTTAATGCCGACAAGATTTTTATGGCTGGTATTGCTCGTAATAATTTTTTCTTCAAAATTTATTCCTCGTATTAAAATCTATTTTTACACTTTCCTAGTGTTTTAACCTCAGTTTGGGTGTTAATATTTGCCCATAGCTGGGACCCTAACAGGTGCTACCACCCCGGGTCAGCGTGGACCTGGGAACACCAGCAATTAAGAGGTGCTTCCACGCTCCTCAATAGCCTCCTGATCAGAGGCGTTGGTGTTGGATGGAGTTTATCGTTGTTACCCAGGACTGTTATATATGGGCATGAGTTACCTAGTCCTTATTTTCCAGTTTGGATAGAGTTTAAAAGCATCCTTGTGGTTGAAAAACTATTTACCACCCTACAACTAAGAGATGAAACATCGCAAACCTCTCACTGCCCTATCGCTATTTCCATGGAGAGTGCTCAGAGGAACAATATTCCTTAGTTCCTTGTATTATTTACATTATTCAGACTTATCCTCATCTTCATTGCCATATTCACAACGTTTCGAATATTGTACGCCCCCGCTTTCTTCAGGATCTGTCTATATCTCTGAGATGAGGTGTTATGATTACGTGCATTATTTACATTATTCGGACTGTTATCCTCATCTTCATTGCCATATTCGTAACGTGAATAATAATAATGCAAGTAATCATAATACCTCATCTCAGAGATATAGACAGTTCCAGAGGAAGGCCGGGGCGTACAACGGCCGAAATGTTGTGAATATAGCAATGAAGATGAGTTTAACAGTTCGAATATTGTAAATAATGCAAATAATCATAATACCTCGTCTCAGAGATATAGACAGTTCCGGAGGACGACCGGGGCGTACAACGGCCGAAACGCTGTGAATATGGCAATGAAGATGAGGATAACAGTCCGAATAATGTAAATAATGCAAGCAAAGAAAGATCTATCACCAATCATGATGAACGGATATTCCCTCAGGTGGCACCGTGTCTTGAGTGGCTATTGGGCTTAAACTAAACCAAGATCTCATCATTAAAGATGCTGGAAAAATGGTCAGTTCCCAGTACCGCTCCAGTAAATACTCGATTCATCCTGGTATCCTTTGCTTTCACAAGTGCCAAAATCAGGCCGAAAATGGAGTACTGTTGCCATATATGGTCAGCAGCTGCCCTGTTTTTATTTTCCAGTTTCGATAGAATCAAAAAGCATCTCCATGTCATTGTGGGTGACATATTTTCGAACCTGTAGCCCCCCACTAAACGTTGCAAACCTCTCGCTGTTCTATCACTATTTCCATGGAAAGTGATCAGACGAACAACATTCCTTAGTTCCACCAGTTCTAACAGCTGATACCCGTCATGCTACGCATATTGCAGCGAACCCCCTTCATTCCCTTCGTATTCCATTGGTGAGATGTAAGTTCCACTCGAGCAGCTTCGAACCACTGCTCTGTAGAGCTGACTCCCAAGGGGGTGTTTTCTCGATCACTACAGTCTTAACCTCTACAAACCCAACGTTTAGGCCATTGTATTCTCCAGCCTATCGATCCGATTAACGTTCATGAATTTCGAACTGAACTGAACGTCTTGGGATATTTCGGTCTTATTTGGCGCTGTTCAGTTATTCTTCGCCTTATTTTCCATTGAGTCTAATTTTAGAGATTAAGCTATTTCACAATATTTACAAACTAACGAGAATGCTGTGGTGCAATCCTGAATACAGAACTTTAAGTTGCCGCTTGAATGTATTCAAAGAAATTTCTCTTTTTTTACTGCTGCTAAAGCTTTGCTGTCAAGCCTCTTTTTTATTTAATAACGTATTTATTTCTATTCTAGGCTTGGTAAAGAGACTAGAAGATGCGTTAATTCTTTCAGATGTGTTCTTATCCGTCTTGTCTTTTTACTTCATTGTACAGGTTAGGACGATAGACTTCATCCGCGTCCTGGGTAAGACGATAAACTACATCCGAGAGCAAGGTCTCTGTTCAGGAGGTTTTGAGGAGGGTGGAAACACTTCTTAATTACAGATGTTCCAAGATCCACCCTGACCCGGAGTGGTAGCATCTGTTATGGTCCCAGCTATGGGCAAATTGTTGACACCCCCACCCAAACTGGGGTCAGAGAACTATGAGAGTATAAAAATAGGTTTTAATACCAGAAATACTTTTTTGCAATACATTACTAGCAGTAAATTTTTGACGAAAAATATTGCCAGCAATACGTTAAAAAAAAAAAAATATTGCCAGCAATATATTTTGGGGAAAAAAAAACACCTTTTAGGGTCTCAGCTATGGGCAAGTAATTGACACCAAACTGGGGTCAAAACACTATGAAAGTGTAAAAATATGTTTTAATACCAGCAATGCGTTTTTGTAAAAAAATATTACCAACAATAAAGTTTTGAAGAAAAAATATTACCAGAAATACATTTTTGGAAAAAAATATTAGCAAAAATACATTTTCGAAAAAATTATTACCAACAATAAAAATCTTGTTGGCATTAAATAACCCATCAAGGTTGATAGAATATCTGGGACACGTAATGAGAAAGAAGGTCTTGGAGAATCTGATACTCACAGGTGGAATAGAGTGAAATCGAGGCAAGGAAGAGTAACGCGTGACATACCTAGCGTGTTTAAGTAAGTGGGCAACAGAAGAGTGTCTGGTGGAAATAGCAAAGAATCAAAACTTATTGAGAACTACAAGGGATAGGGCGAAGTGGAGAGCCATGATCGCTTACATTCTGAATGATACGGCATATAAAAGAAAGAAATCAGTAGATAGATTTTCGCAAACAATTCTACGAATGTTGTCTGGTCAATACCCTTTATGTGATAGAAGCTCATGGCCTTATGCCTTACTAAGCCAAGTAATTAAACATTATTGGTAATCCGTATTATATATATAACCGAATGTTTAAATATAGGTAGGAATACGAGTAAGCGATCACAAATAAATACATATAAATACTCTATAGTGTAAGAAAAATAATGCTCAATCCAAGACTAATACAAAAAGATAACTGAAATTTTTATAAGATCAGCGTTCCGTTTTAATATGATCACGTCCTCGTCACGTGGGCGATGTTATGAAAACGTATTCTTGCTCTTGTGTCCATCGTCTTTTTCACGTTGAATTGAATATAGTCTAATGTTAATTATGTTTTATGAATATGTCCTGAAGATGGTCTATTAGACCAAAACATCCGACGTTGACATTATATTAACATTAAAACAGCATAATTGCATATTAGGATTTTTTTTTGTTTTTCCGTATATTTTTCTTCATACTGTCGGATCTATATCCATATATTTGCTTATATATATATATATATATATATATATATATATATATATATATATATATATATATATATATATATATATATATATATATATATATATATACGAGAAACTATTCTGTAAAATACGAGGTGTATTCAGTAAATTTTTAAACATTTTTAGGAGAGCCAATTATAACATTCTTTAATATGTATTTCATGACATACTTGATTGAATGAACTGATGAGCAGGTTTAAATATTCATATGACAGTTGAATTGTCGCAACAAATATGCATTGTATGGCACTACACAATGATTGGGGATTTCTTGCTCAACTTGACATCCGTATTTCCGATGTGACCTCCATCTTCTGGATTTCTCCTTCTATATTTTGGTTGGGAATCATTCCCTTGTTCAAACTTAAATTTTATTTAAATCAAAGGAAAATATCATGTTTAAAAAGAAAGGTTGCCACCCAAATATATATATTAATATATATATATATATATATATATATATATATATATATATATATATAGTCAACGAAGGACAGCTCGACTCTCTACTCAAGTTTCACGCTGTCGGGACCCTCACTGATGAGATCGTTCTCGTCGACTGAAGAACGCGTAAGATTGAAACTTGGGTGGCGATTCGAACTCTCTTTCGTTGAGTGTTGACGTTGAGAAACGCTTTTAGTCTAGATCGTCTAGGTGTTCTTCACTTTAATTTAAAGCGCGCGTGCATATATATATATATATATATATATATATATATATATATATATATATATATAAGTGAACATTGAAGTCAACACCCAGAGGCGACAGGCTCTATCATATTGAGCGCAATCGTCAAGGCGGTCTGACGATTGCGTCCAGCATGAAACAGGGTGTCGCCTCTGAGTGTTGACTTCAATGTCCACTTTTAACTTTATATTTACATGCGCCCAATATGAAAGAGCTCTGTCTCTGATATTGAGCACTTTATCCCATAAATATAGCACTCCTTAAAACTATATTTCTTCATATATATATATATATATATATATATATATATATATATATAATTAATGGATTATTTTCAATGCGAGATCTTTATTACTTTAAACATCAATTTTTAAATGGTTACCCATGTTTGAAGTTGTCATCTATTTTTATTTTAAACAGTCTGTTTTACATCTGACAGACGTCGCACTCAAGAAGCAGTTTGCATTCCTTAAAAGTGAAAATAGGGCTGTGGTGCTCGGCACTCTCTGTGGGGGAACGGACAAAAATATATCAGATCAAATGATGGTTTGTACCCTTGCCAAAAAGTATATGTTTGTTTGTAAACGTAATATACACTGTTTTAAATAGAATTGGGCCGTTATTTCAAAAAAAAGGTACCCACAAAAATACTTTTGAAATAATAATAATAATAATAATAATAGGAATATACATATATATATATATATATATATATATATATATATATATATATATATATATATATAAATTGTTAGCAGTACAAAACGTAATATTGCAAGGATAAGATATAATTTGTTTCTTTATAAAAAAAAAAAAAAAAGGGGTGGAAATGTATGATTCCCAGACACTAGAGTCTAATAATCTGAAGTCTAAGGAGACAGTCTTTTTGCTTACAAAGAGACGGCTCCCTGGATCGAATGTACAGAGAGCCCAGTGCCCGCAAATGAAAAGGAGAGTGCGGACTAGACAGACCAGAGAACCAGTCCGGACTGAAATTCAATGCACAATCCCTGCAATGTTCAGTAATAGCTGACCCGGAAGTATTGACCAGCTGGTTCTTACGGACATCCGGATTAAGAACATGTGATGGGACATGCTGCCTAATCCTACAATCTAAGCGTTGGGAAGTCCTTCCTTAGTTTTTTTTTTTTTAGCTGCACAAATTCATATATATATATATATATATATATATATATATATATATATATATATATATATATATATATCAAATATGTGGTGCAGTTCAATTTATATTACAATGAATCATTCATACAAAAAGTAGATTAGTAAAGTTAATGATATAAAATGGCAAAATCCCTTCGCGAACAAAATTTTCAAGATTCATTAATCTACAAATTACTCGATGAATGTTATGATCCTTGTTTTTAATATTATGAGCTGTATAATGTCTTTTTTTAATTAGCAAGTACTTTCAACAGTAGATTCACTCATTTTCAAGCATGGAAATTATTTTGTTTTTAGTATAATCCAGGTAGCATACAAGACGAAAAAATTAAATACGAATCGAAATATGTTTTTGTTTTTTTAAATGTGTTTAAAAACGGATAAAAACATTTGGTTGTGCAGTCGCAACGCTTAGGTTAAATTTATTTAAACATTTAAGAGAGTGCGTTTTTTACTAATATGGTAATTTGAGAATTTTTTTCTTGTAGGAGTTTATCAGTCAATGTGGCATGAACTAAATTGTTCAATAAATAGAGTAATGTCTCAGTTGTTATGATTCACCGTAGTATAGAAAGATAGGTATTGCACTCAATGAGTTCTCTACTTGCTGTGATGACAAAGAAGCACAAGTCGCTGACAAAGACCTTGTGATGACTGTAAAATCTCTTTGAATTGAGCTGTACCAGAGTGCATAAAAGAATAGGCGATGTGACGTCATTCTTTCCGGAAGTAATTGACCCTAAAGAAGAGAAAACTTTTCCAAGAGGAAGACATTCCCCAGCGACCCACTGCCCCAAAGCTGTTGTCAATATCCTTTGCTCTCCAGCTGTTGCGACTCGTGTTTCATGAAATGAAGAGAATAATTGCTAGGTTCGAAAAAAAGAAAAGAAACACTGTTAGTTTATTTGCGTGGTCGTGACACAGAAACTAAGTACCATAAACAAAGTACTAGGCTCGCATTAAAATGCGAAAATGTCGCCCAATTCGGGTTTTCATTCGGAAATTAGGAAAGCCATACAATTGTTACTTATTCATAAATTATATATAAAAAGATGCGGTTGTTATTTAGTGAATTGGACAACTGTCACCCACAAATGCTAACGATCGGACTAATTAGCAAGGACCAAAGTAAAAGAGTGACTATTCAAACCCGTACTAATGACACAAGCAAATTTGTTTGAAGTCGGAGCTTGCTCACCAACAAACTAAAGTGCGTAATCAGATTCGTATGGCAGAAAACCGATCGTGTGAGCAACGATGTCGTCTTAGAGAGTTTGCAAACAAGTGGGAGGGTTATACTTAACATCAGGAGGAGGCAGCTGAAGTCTCTGGTACACATAATGAGGAAGGAAGGCCTGGCGAATCTGATACTCACGGGTCGAATAGAGGGAAAGAGAGACAGGGGAAAACAACGCGTGACATACCTGGCGGCCTTAAGCAAGTGGATGACATGACGTGGTCTGGGAGACGAAGCAGACGGAAAGAACTTGTTGAGAACTGTAATGGTTAGAGAGAGAGAGAGAGGGAGAGAGAGACAGAGAGAGAGAGAGAGATAATGTACAAATAAATAAAAGATGAGCTAGGAAATACATTTTATCTCAACTGCCTGACGAAACGTTATCGGTGGAAACCTTGGTAGCATAAGTAGTTAGTATTCTTTCATTTTAATATATATATATATATATATATATATATATATATATATATATATATATATATATAAAAAAATTGAAAGTGGATACCAAAAGGTTTAGCTCTCTATATTCAATATTTATTCAATAGTGAGTACAAAAGGTAAAATACAATAAATTTTAATTTGGGAATGATTGATGAGAGGGAAAAAAGTAGGGGGGGGTACTAAATACCAATTATACCCAGTGCCAGCAAATAATCACGTTGTTTATAAAGAGAAGGTTTGTGAGACTTCGTATACATAGACTGCAGTACTTTTAAGTGAAATAAAGAGTGTGACTGGGACAAAACAGTAAACCAGTCAACACTAAATTCAACTGAACACCTGTTTTTTAAGGTGCTCATAAAATGAGGATCCATTGGAGTTTTGGATCGGTACATTTGAAACCAAGGTATGAATCCTGATCTTACTTGGCACGTGTTGTTTTATTCTAGCATCTAGTCGTTGGGTTGTCCTCCCTATCTGATTCCGCAACCACAATTGTATTTATATAGAACAGAATTCACTTGATGAGGGGGAAAACATCCTTACGAATAGATGAGATGATCTGCCTGGTATTGTATACGACACGAATCTCAGTGGAAAATAACATTCATGGACACTAGAAGATATTTGCCTGGATAGGTTTTCACAGTCAGCTCCAATCCAAGGAAGATACAAATAAAAAAGTCACCTTCCTTCGTAGTGGGCTTAATTTTTCTGAAATTAGCGATCTTGTCACGAATGACAGAACATTAGGCATTGTTACATAGAGTCCTCGTCACAAATCATTTTCACTGTTCAGGAAAAGCTCACACACACACACACACACACACACACACACACACACACACACACATATATATATATATATATATATATATATGAAGAATTTGATAGATAGATAGATAGATAGATAGATAGATAGATAGAGAGAGAGAGAGATGTTGGGGAAATTACTGATAAATTGTAAATTTTTTTCGTGTGCTGCGTTCCGTCCATTACGACTTCATTGGAGTGAGGTTTTCGTTGATTTGCTATATTTAACGCCACCCCCCACCACCACGGGGTTCGTATGTGGCACAAGGCCAGTTTAGCGTGGGTTCTCCGAGTCCGTAGACTCGGCCAAAAATAGTCCCTTTGAACCCGTATAAACGGGCTCAGGGCCTGTCTACCTCCGCGGACGAAACTTTACCCTTCGGCAAAGCCTCGTCCGGTTTCCTCTCCGCTCGAGGCAGGGAGTTCGACAGAAATGAACAGTCTGGTCGGCTGATCCATTTTTGTTGATTTGATTACACATGCGTAGGAAGGAGAGGGGATAAAATGGGTAGCCCGAACAGTAAGAAATTAAGTTATAAATAAAAAGAGATTCATAGAAAGAAAGAATTAAAGAAATGAGGGAGAAAGAAACATGTCTGAAAAGAGAGAAAAAAAATGTCATTCAAAGAAAGAAAGAAAGAAAGAAGGAAGGAAGGAAAGAAAGAAAGAAAGAAAGAAAGAAAGAAGGAAGGGAGGAAAGAAAGAAAGAAAGAAAGAAAGAAAGAAAGAAAAAAGAAGGAAAGAAAAAGAAAGAAAGAAAGAAAGAAAGAAAGAAAGAAAGAAAGAAAGAAGGAAGGGAGGAAAGAAAGAAAGAAAGAAATAAAGAAAGAAGGAAGGGAGGAAAGAAAGAAAGAAAGAAAGGATAGGGAGGATAGGTAGGATAGGGAGGAAGGAAGAATTTGAAATAGACGAATCGTAATATGAAATAATGTCGTATTAAAAATCCCTTAAATACTTAAAAATTACTGGGTATAGCCATAAACTACATTCAGCAGCAAGGCCTCTAATCTGGGTATTGTAGGTTTTGAGTAGCGTAGAACCACCTCTAAATTGCTGCTATTCTCAGATCCACCCTGACCCGGGGTAGTAGTACCTGTGAATCTTGAAGATATGGGCAAATACTGAACTTCCAAACAAAAATGAAAACATCATAAATGTATAAAAATACATTTTTATGGTAAAATTACCAACAGTTCATGTTTATAGTAAAAATTACTAACAATATCCATTTATTGTAAGACAATTAAAAATATATTTTATCTGTAGTTAAAGTCATGCAATTGTGTTCAAAATATATTCAGCTGAAACCATAAACTGTGTTTAAAATATTTAGAATTCAACATTAAATAAGCGATAGAGGTTGAAATGCTGAAACAAAATCAACCAACCAAGCAACATAAGAACTGTTTTTCTGACATGAAGCCATATTTATCGCAGCTCTTTGTCTACTAAAAAACATTGAAAATAAATGTTAGAGAAAAACAAACAGAAATTTCAAATCAGTTCCATATCACCAAGTCCAAATATACACATAAAAAACATGCCCGGATATGCGGGATTCCGGGTATGAGGCACTCCGGATATGAGGGATTCCGGATATGAGGCACTCTGGATATGAATGATTCCTGATATGAGGGATTCCGGATATGAATGATTCCGGATATGAGGGATTCCTGATATGAGGGATTCCGGATATGAATGATTCCGGATATGAATGATACCGAATATGAGGCACTCCGGATATGAGGCACTCCGGATATAAATGATTCCGGATATGAGGGATTCCTGATATGAGGGATTCCGGATATGAGGGATTCCGGATACGAATGATTCCTGATATGAGGGATTCCGGATATGAGGCACTCCGGATATGAATGATTCCTGATATGAGGGATTCCTGATATGAGGGATTCCGGATATGGGGCACTTCGGATATGAATGATTCCTGATATGAGGGATTCCGGATATGAGAGATTCCGGATATGAGGCACACCGGATATGAATGATTCCGAATATGAGGGATCCCGGATATGAGAGATTCCGGATATGAGAGATTCCGGATATGAGGGATTCCGGATATGAGGAATTCTACTGTAATAATGATTTACTGATATAAGTTCTACTAATTAATCCTAAACTAGCGTGAATAGAGATGGATTTGTATCTTTCCCAAGGAAAATTTTGCGTAACTTAATATTACAAACGCTACTTGTATTGGAACTTGGCTTTCTGTTTGGTTTAGTAGAAGAAACCTGATGAAAAAGAATTGTTAATATTAACTGGAAAAACGGAATGGCAACAATCTCTCCCTGTGAATGGATTTCGATGACAAGAGCAAAAATGATGCAGTATTCAACAAAAATTATAGCAACGCAGATGAGGATGTTAGTTAAAAATATTTTCATGTGCCTTATTATTTAAATAAGGCATATAAGTCTAAAAATATTTTTATATTCCCAAGTTTATGTCTAACTTAATGCTAACTATGAAAAGATGGCGATACGTTCACACTTTCCTTTCAGCGGTTTCGGAGATTTTTGTTCATTCCACCATGTTGGAAGACATTAGGAATTATTCTAATTGTGCTTATATCCTAAGCACGTGACACACACACACACACACACACACAAAGCAAATGACGAAGCGCTCTTTACTTTCTTTTCCTTCTATCTTTCTATTCCTTTTTTCTAATTTATTTTCTTTCTTTTTATTTTTTATTTTATTCTTTTTCCTCTTTCTTTTTTATTTATTTCCTTTCTTTTCCTTCTTTCTTTTTCTTTCTTTTACTTCTTTCTCTCTTTTTCTTTCTTTTCATTATTTCTATTTCTTTTCATTGTTTTTTATTTCTTTTTTTTTTTTTTTTTTTTATTTTCCTTCTTTTTTTTCTTTTCTTTTTCTTTTCTTTTGTATTTTTCTTCTTTTTTCTTCTTTTTTTTCTTTCTTTCTTTTCTTTCCTTCTTTTCTTCTTTTCTTTTCGTTCTTTTTTCTTTTTCTTTTCTTTTCTTTTTTTTTTTTCCTTCTTCTTTTTCTTTTTTTTCTTTTTTTTTCTTTTCTTTCTTCGGTTTCATCTCTTTTCGTTTTTCTTTTGTTCCTTAATTTCTTTTTTTTTCCTTCTTTTTTAAACTTTTTTTTTTACAATTTTTTTTTTTCTTTTTACTTCGGTTTCATCTCTTTTCAGTTTTTTTTTTTTTTTTTTTTTTTCTTTTTTTATTTTCTTCATTTTTTTCTTTCTTTCCGAATCCTTTTGTTAAATCATTTAAACTTTTTTTTCTTTAATTTCTTTCTTTTCATTTTATCCCTTATTTCAAATCGAATGTTTTTTGGTGATTTTTTCAGTTTTTTTTCTTTTTTTTTTCCTTCTTTCTTTCTTTTTTATTTTCGTTTTGTCTCTCTTCTTTTTTTCTTTACTTCCTCTTTTTCTACGTTGCATATTCTTTCTTTCTTTATACTGTTTGGCCTCTTCATAAATTTTATCTTTTCCTTCTTTACAAATCTTTATCTTTTCTTTCTTTCTTTTTCTTTTTATCCCTTTCTTTTCTTGTTTCTTTCTTTCTTTCTTTCGTCTATTTTGTCTTTCTTCTTTATTTTGAGTGATTCTTTCTTTCTTTCTTTCTTTCATTTCTTTCCTTCTTTCTTTCTTTTTTCTTTTTTTCTTTGGTTTTGTCTCTCTTCTTTTTTCTTTCCTTCCTCGCAATTATTCTACGTTGCATGATTCTTTCTTTCTTTATACTGTTTGGCCTCTTCATAAATTTTATCTTTTCCTTCCTTTACAAATCTTCTATCTGGTGTTCTTTCTTTCTTTCTTTCTTTCTTTCTTTCTTTCTTTCTTTCTTTCTTTCTTTCTTTCTTTCCGACTCATTGTTGTATCACTTTTCTTTAGTTTCTTCATATCTTTGTTTCTTTCCTTACTTACAACTATTATATGTTACAGTATTCTTTGTTTGTTTGTCTCTTTCTTTCTTTCCATATCTTGTCTGAGTACAATTCTTTGTGTGCTTAACTGCGCATGCGTGTTTATTCGCGTGTATTTGTATATATGAATGCCTACGTATATATGTGTGCATAGGTGTCTGTATGTATCTTATTAGTTTATATATAGCGCATCCTTCATTAATGTTTTCCGTTGTGCAATATATAAAGTTGTAAAACTATACTTGTTAGCGCGTGTCTAGTTATCTGCGTATTTCCTTCCATGTATATATGTGTGTTTCTCCATGTATGTGGCTGTTTTTACGTGCGTCTGTGAGTGTAGGTTATTAGTTGCTAAGGACAGTGGGACTGTAGGCCTAGCTGGGGTTTTCAAGACTCTTCATAATAGCTTTGTGTTCGTCATTTCTCTTAACAGTTAACCAACAACTCGACAAGTGCCGCTTTCCGTTATCGAGAGACCGTTTGCTTTTTTTCTCCTTCCCCTAAGCTAACTACATTGTCATCGGTGACGCCAACGCACCCGTATAACCACTTGTAACAACCTGTTGTGAAAGGTTAATTTTAATTTGACATAAACTAGAACTCATTTGCCATTCAAGTAACAAATGGTCAATTGAGTTTCCTAAATTGATGAATGATTTTGCGGACGGAAGTTTTAAGTTTTCGGACCTATTATATTTCCTGTGGATAGGCGCTATTGTCACGGTAACATTCCGGAAGCGGAAATCGGCGCCCTATGTTCGATTACCTATCGATTTATTTGCTTTCGTGAAGATACCTTTGAAAAGATATGAATCCAACTCCTATCCAGGCTCCCAACTATGGGTTAAATAGTTCGGCAAATTGGGAGTAGAATCAAGAGGATAAGAATGTAAGAAGTGAGTTCCTTGTTCCTGTGGTTTCTTGTGTCGGAAACAGGAAATGGATGTGCAGCATGACGTAACGGTCCGGAATGAGAAATCAGAGAGCCGAGTTCGAATTCCAGTCAGGTTCGTTACATTCACATACGCGCAAATACCGTTAAGCAGGGGTGAATCTATCTCTTCTCTCCCAGCTCTGTGTTAAATAACAGGATATACCGGATCTGATAGCGTTGGTTGGCAATCCGTCTACTAAAAAAAAAGAAACGGCAACCTACTGCGGGAATAACTTCTGCCGAGTCAGTAATGAATCGAAAGTGACGCTATCTTCCAAACGTGTATCACTCATGACACTTGATTCGAAATTTTTTTTAATTTGCTTTTAAAGAAAAGAAGTGGCCAAATTGCTGAGTAATCTAAAACATATCGAAATTAATAAGGGGATTAATAGAGATGCTTTACTGTGGTAACTGGACACACCCTTTGGAACAATTCGATGACCGAAACCTCACCAGGGGTCTTATGTACCATGAAGCACAAAGCTGATACCATAGTAGCCTCATATTCACAGGCAACTCTCCGAGGAGCGAAATCAGTATTACACTAACTTTATGGTTTTTCGTAATCTTTTTAACCATTTCACCCCAAGCAAGGCATGAGTGCCACTAGCACGCAGGGGGTTACAGAGAGTGAAAGTGGGAGAAAAGAGGCGTGTTTGAAGAAAGGATAAAGAGAAGGACAGGGATAAAGATCAAGGCATCAGAAAATGTCGACTGACATTACATTTAAATTTTTGAAGATTATGGTTAGCTCCACTGTTTGGATGTGCGAGAGAAGAAGCTGTCGGAGTAGAAGAGGCAGTTACATGTAACTGTTTCGAAAGTAAAATTCATGAGACCCAGATGCCAATCTAGTAGTATGCTTAAATTCATACAGTCGGGACACAAGTGAAAATAGCTTGTTGATGCCATGAAAATATTTGTAGAAAAGACAGAGGGAAGCCACATCACGACAGATAGAAATTGACTGCAGTCAAAATGCCAGGTCAGGACCTATTATATTGCATATCCGTCTTTGGATTTTGTCGAGAACCTCGAGATGAACAGCGGGAGCACCAGGTCATATATGGTAACAGTATTCATTACAATGACCAATGGCAGATTTGAACGATGGACTCAGGCGAAGTAAACCTTCTGTTGCGACGGAGAGAACTAAATTTCCTTGCGCTAGATGCAGCTGTTGATTCAATGTAGTTGTTTCCCCTCAGGTCAATGGAATACGTGAGGCCAAGAAGCCACAGAGAGACGCCCTGGTGTTGAGCATCAGTTATGCTTATAGGAGGCAGGTTTCTCTATGATGGGTAAATGAGAGTAGTTTCGTTTTGAAGGCATTACAATTTGCAAACCATTTCCTTCCCCAATCAACCACAGATTGGAGGCCCTTTTCGGAAGAAGATTAAAGAAATCTGCATATATGTCATGTTCAAATTCTCCAATCAATAGATTAAATACTGATATCAACTAAAACAATGAGGAGATAATTAATTGAAAATTGTAAAAGCATTCTGTTAAATGTCTGTTGGGGCATCATCTAACAATTATGACGAAATTTTTGTTACTTTCTGAAACGTGTTAGCGTAGTTAGGTTCAAGGACTGACCAGACTATGAATGTGTGTCTACGATCCTTCTGATCAAGTTACGACCTTCCAAATTTCAAGGTCGTCATTTTGCGATTAAAAAAAAAACAAAAACAACAAAAAAAAACAAAAAAACAAAAACGTTGAAATTCATCCATGTGAAACAATATAAAATGATTACAGAAATTCAGCATAAATTCTTCAACGAAGAGATTACGTAAGTGATTACTTGGACAAATTATTCTCTCGTGACTTATTCCAAAAGACATAAAAATACATCCAGCTGTCAATCCTGACAGGAGGAAGTAAGCATAGCATATATTTATTAAATGTAAGTTTCGATTAAAATAACGAGATCTGTGTAATTATGTCCCTGGAACTACGTTTATCAATAGGTTCATAGCGTATAAATAAAATATGCGTCATTTTATATTTTTAATTTCGCGTGTTTCAGAGTGATATATTGATATTTTTTGCTTTCCAGATGCATTTGTAGATTCTTTTAAGCTAAAAATATAAAAACGCTTTTTTTTGTCTATGCAAGCAGAGTAAGTATTCACTCTGTCCATCCACTAGGACGAGATGTGACACAATGTCTATATTTAGGTGGGGACCCGAGCGCGTACACCCGGGAAAGGAACAAAAATTCCCCTCAACCCCGCAACCGTACGTTGCACTGGCTTCGGTGCGAGCACCGATCCGTACCTCTGGTGCAATGGGAGGGCACGGCATAGGGCAGCTGTTCCCCAGGGCTGGGCCCCTCTCAGTATTATTTTCTCAGTTTCCCCTCTTTCCTTTGACAGAGAAGGTGTTGAGCGCACTCTGTCCAACTGAGAGATGATAAGTAAACGTGTACCTACTAAAAAAAGAGTAATTTGCATACTATGCAAGCAGAGTAACACGCTCATTTCATCCAGTCTTGAAGAAAAACGTCCACAGAATGCAGAAATTACGGGAAGGTCGTTTTCTGCTCCATTTTCGAATCATGAGTAGTGCACACCGACCCCCGAGAACTGGACCCAGCCCGTTACGATACAGCACTAGCACAATACCAACTGTACTGTCGGTGATGGAGAGGTAACGATGAGACTCGATATAGAGCCGCTCTTCACAAATTCTGCGGTATAACTCACCCGAGATACCATTACGCATAGGACCGTGCCCCCACGAGCCACGACTACTGTCCCCAAGCCGCTCCATCCAGAGCATTAGAAGCTTGTTCAAGCAAGGATTTACAAGTGATAGAAATTATTAGGAAGATTTGAGATAATCATAATTAAGTAATTCATCGAGTCTAGAAGATATATATATATATATATATATATATATGTGTGTGTGTGTGTGTGTGTGTGTGTGTGTGTGTGTGTGTGTGTGTGTGTGTGTGTATATATATATATATATATAATATGTTTTTGTTTAAAAATATGATTCCTTCGCTACATAAGAGTTCTCATGTTTCAAAAGGACACATGGCACAGTGGAGAAAGGCGTTGGTTAGAGCCAGTGACAGACCCAAAGAAAGTGAGTTCAATACCTGGTTAAGGCAGTGGAGAACTTTCAGAGGGAAAATTAGCAGGAGATAACTGATAACTGACATCCATCAAAACATGGCACGTGGAACTAGAACGATCTACCCTAGTGATCGAAATAAAGGGTTCAGTTCGAAATTCCAACCACCTGAAGAAGGCCGGAGCGTACAACGGCCGAAACGTTGTGACAATTATGGCGACAAAGATGAGGACAATAGTCCGATTAATGTAAATACTATATATATATATATATATATATATATATATATATATATATATATATATATATATATATATATGACTAATTGATGGCGCGCTTCTTTAGGACTTCTTCAGCGCATGAGATCATAAAGGAAGAAACTAGGCACAAGAAAACATACATTTTCGCAATATTCTTCTTTATATAAACATATGTATGGTTATCTCATATATATATATATATATATATAATTTTATAAAACCTCTTCCCTTTAAGTCTGATAACTTCCACCCTCTTCTGACCAGTCTGATAACTTCCACCCTCTTCTGAGCAGTCTGATAACTTCCACCCTCTTCTGACCAGTGTCTCGTGCCTTTCGTCTGACTGAAAAATTGAAATGGTTAAATTCTGTATTATTTTTTCGATGATTTTTTTTTGTAGCTGTCACAGTTAAATTTCTCATGCCGACACGAACTCAGTCTATATACCGGGGATGAATAAGACTGACGAATTTTTCTTCGGTTGAAATAAGCCAATTCCCCATATGAGGTAATTTTTGTTTTTTTTTTTTGGAGTAGAAGAGACGGTTTATTTGACAGTTTCAACTGTGAAAGTGTGAGAGCGAGATGCCAGCCTCGTTGAGCACTTAAATTCATGAAGTCTGGGAACCAGCGAAAGTAGCTCATCGGAGCAGTTACCGTGAAAGTATTTGTAAAAAAGACAGAGGTAGGCAACGGTATGTCTGTGAGAGAGCGACTGCAGACGAGATGCCAGATCAGGGCCAATTACATTGCATATCCGTCTCTGGATTTTATCAAGGACCTTGAGACAAACAGAAGGGGTTCCAGACTATATATGGTAGCAATACTCCATGCAAGGATGAATGGGTGATTTGTGTACTAATTATTTGCTCTGTAATAATAAATACATTATTAGCACACACACACACACACACACACACACACACACACACACACACACACATATATATATATATATATATATATATGATTGTACAAAAAATTATCCGGTTATTACATTATTTTTCTGTAATTTTCGCATTAATCATTGCAAATTTCATTTGTGCAATTTGTCTCCTGAAATGACGTTAATAAAACAGTTTAATATATGAATTGATGACAAATTTGAGAGAAATAATTATTTTCTTCCCATAATTAAAAGTATTGCCGTATAATGACTTTTACATCAGTATTCAAATCACATTGCTCATATTTACTAGAAGGTCCTTTGGGGCCGATTATCGCAAATAGATGTTGTCACAAGCCTTTTGCATCTCATCTGCAAGATCTTGTAAACATGGTTCGATGCAGAATCGCTCAACGCTTTTAAGATTCAATGGTATCCGTTTATAAACATTAATTTTCCGTTTGTGCCATAAATTTTTCACTGAAATTTGTGTTCCCGCGATGGAGACGCCCATTCCATTTTTTTATTCGGTCGAGTTAGCTCGGATATTCATGTGTCTATCACACCAACCATCACGGTCCAGCATCAGCGTTTAAAAGGAGGTATTCTGTGTTATAATATAGCTGATTAGTGTAGGTGGTTGCTGGGCGACCAACTTGTTTTTCTCTATGGATAGGGGGTCCATAACTGTAGATCATTCGCAAGTTCTTGCTTTGCTTGCCAGTCATTGTCGTGCAAAAATATTGTAGAAATATCAAGTATGGGTCCATGGCGTTGTGATTTTGTTGGATATTGTCTCCATTTAATGCAAAGTATAGCTCTCAGCATCCAATTGTAAGTTCCGTCGAGTTTAAGTATAGTTCCAATAGAACTTTCGAAATGGTTTTAAAAGATTATCGTCGTCGTCGGCATCCGTCCTTCTCGAAAGATGATGGAGTAGAGCGGTGCGCCACGAGCCTGGGCGGGATATATGGAGAACTAGGGCTGCCCAGACGTCTAGTTCCCCTTCTCAGCCTTGCTAGCAGAGTCCAAAGAAGAGGAGAAACCAATAGAATTTGATACCAGCGCAGCTGCAGGAGTTGCCGGAAGGTAGAACAGAGTGCCGTCCATCCGCCTTAGGGGATCCACTCCGGGTTTGAATTCAGAGTTGTCCTTCTACTAAACCTGTTGCCATCCAAGGCTATAGAACCCAGTCTGTCCTGCTATTTTACCCATAGCTGAAGGGAGAAGATGATTCACACTTTTCCCAAGGGTATTAACATGTAAGGGAATGTAATGGATTCGACTGGAACTCGAACTCGGCTCTCCGATTCCTCAATCCAAGCCGCTATCCATTACTCCTTCTCGTCTGTCTTTTGCTACAAAGGATCACTGAGATTCACAATCTGATGCTTCTTCGTGACTTCTCGTTTAAAAGATTATATTTAGGGATAAAGAACATCCATAATACGCATATTCCATTACCCTAAATATAACCTTTATAAACCATATTCGAAATATATTTAAGGTTATTATTGTATTGGAAATATGTCCCAGCTGGATAGGAGAGGTTAAAATATTTCTCGTATGTATGGAGTTATATTTCCCCGATACCATTTTGTATATCAGCGTTCTGAATGTACATGCCACCATTAGCCCATGAACACAAAAGCGAGCGAATATAGTCACTTGTTGCACTCCATATCATTATGCAAGATTTTGTGCCTGTGTGTTGGGGTTGGAGGAGAAAGAAATAACTTGCATCGATGCTGAACATGTTCTCATCCCAGATCACTAGTGAACAGCATTTCATTCTGTGAGTGACGCTCTCCTGGTAACACTGGAGCTGTGCACGTTTTAAGTAGAAATCAACCAAACTTACCCTTTTGACCTGCTACATTAAAACGATTCCCAGTCGACTCTGTTGATAATCCTCGGATCACCTTTGCTCGTATGAAAGACGTATAGTCTGTCCTTGATCCTTTTGCAATGAGCCAATTAAGTCGTCCGAAATTTTAGATCATGATTACTGCATCACGTCCAACATGCAGAGAAATTCTCTGAAAGAGTCACCCAGATTCGCAATCTGATTCCTCTTCGTGATTTCTCGTTTGTCCTTTCCTTCGTGATTTTGCTTCTGATTCCTCTTCACAATGATTTCTCGTTTTTCTCGTTTGTCTTTTTGCTAAAGGATCACCCCCGATTCACAATCTGATTCCTCTTCGTGATTTCTCGTTTGTCTTTTTTGCTATAAAGCTATTCACAATCTAATTCCTCTTCGTGATTTCTCGTTTGTCTTTTGCTATCTCACCCCGATTCCTCTTCTTGATTTCTCGTTTGTCTTTTGCTATAAAGGATCACCCCGATTCACAATCTGATTCCTCTTCGTGATTTCTCGTTTGTCTTTTTGCTATAAAGGATCACCCCTGATTCACAATCTGATTCCTCTTCGTGATTTCTCGTTTGTCTTTTTTGCTATAAAGGATCACCCCCGATTCACAATCTAATTCCTCTTCGTGATTTCTCGTTTGTCTTTTGCTATAAAGGATCACCCCGATTCACAATCTGATTCCTTCGTGATTTCTCGTTTGTCTTTTGCTATAAAGGATCACCCCTGATTCACAATCTGATTCCTCTTCGTGATTTCTCGTTTGTCTTTTGCTATAAAGGATCACCCCCGATTCACAATCTAATTCCTCTTCGTTATTTCTCGTTTGTCTTTTGCTATAAAGGATCACCCCCGATTCACAATCTAATTCCTCTTCGTGATTTCTCGTTTGTCTTTTGCTATAAAGGATCACCCCCGATTCACAATCTAATTCCTCTTCGTGATTTCTCGTTTGTCTTTTGCTATAAAGGATCACCCCCGATTCACAATCTGATTCCTCTTCGTGATTTCTCGTTTGTCTTTTGCTATAAAGGATCACCCCCGATTCACAATCTAATTCCTCTTCGTTATTTTCTCGTTTGTCTTTTTTATAAAGGATCACCCCGATTCACAATCTAATTCCTCTTCGTGATTTCTCGTTTGTCTTTTTGCTATAAAGGATCACCCCGATTCACAATCTAATTCCTCTTCGTTTGATTTCTCGTTTGTCTTTTGCTATAAAGGATCACCCCGATTCACAATCTAATTCCTCTTCGTGATTTCTCGTTTGTCTTTTTATAAAGGATCACCCCCGATTCACAATCTGATTCACTCGTTTGTCTTTTGCTATAAAGGATCACCCCGATTCACAATCTAATTCCTCTTCGTTATTTCTCGTTTGTCTTTTTTTGCTATAAAGGATCACCCCGATTCACAATCTAATTCCTCTTCGTGATTTCTCGTTTGTCTTTTGCTATAAAGGATCACCCCGATTCACAATCTAATTCCTCTTCGTGATTTCTCGTTTGTCTTTTTGCTTCGGATCACCCTGATTCACAATCTCCTTTCGTGATTTCTCGTTTGTCTTTAAAAGGATCACCCCGATTCACAATCTAATTCCTCTTCGTTATTTCTCGTTTGTCTTTTGCTATAAAGGATCACCCCGATTCACAATCTAATTCCTCTTCGTGATTTCTCGTTTGTCTTTTGCTATAAAGGATCACCCCGATTCACAATCTGATTCTCTTCGTGATTTCTCGTTTGTCTTTTTGCTATAAAGGATCACCCCGATTCACAATCTAATTCCTCTTCGTGATTTCTCGTTTGTCTTTTGCTATAAAGGATCACCCTTTCTCGATTGTCTTTTGCATAAAGGATAATTCCTCTTTCGTGATTTCTCGTTTGTCTTTTTTATAAAGGATCACCCCCGATTCACAATCTAATTCCTCTTCGTTATTTCTCGTTTGTCTTTTGCTATAAAGGATCACCCCCGATTCACAATCTAATTCCTCTTCGTGATTTCTCGTTTGTCTTTTGCTATAAAGGATCACCCCCGATTCACAATCTGATTCCTCTTCGTGATTTCTCGTTTGTCTTTTGCTATAAAGGATCACCCCCGATTCACAATCTAATTCCTCTTCGTGATTTCTCGTTTGTCTTTTGCTATAAAGGATCACCCCGATTCACAATCTAATTCCTCTTCGTGATTTCTCGTTTGTCTTTTGCTATAAAGGATCACCCCCGATTCACAATCTAATTCCTCTTCGTGATTTCTCGTTTGTCTTTTTATAAAGGATCACCCCGATTCAAATCTATTCCTCTTCGTGATTTCTCGTTTGTCTTTTTTGCTATAAAGGATCACCCCGATTCACAATCTAATTCCTCTTCGTTTTCGTTGTCTTTTTGCTATATTTCTCGTTTGTCTTTTGTCTTTTGCTATAAAGGATCCCCCCAATCTGATTCCTCTTCGTGATTTCTCGTTTGTCTTTTGCTATAAAGGATCACCCCTGATTCTCTAATTCCTCTTCGTGATTTCTCGTTTGTCTTTTTGCTATAAAGGATCTGATTCCTCTTCGTGATTTCTCGTTTGTCTTTTGCTATAAAGGATCACCCTCGATTCACAATCTGATTCCTCTTCGTGATTTCTCGTTTGTCTTTTGCTATAAAGGATCACCCCCGATTCACAATCTAATTCCTCTTCGTGATTTCTCGTTTGTCTTTTGCTATAAAGGATCACCCCCGATTCACAATCTGATTCCTCTTCGTGATTTCTCGTTTGTCTTTTGCTATAAAGGATCACCCCCGATTCACAATCTGATTCCTCTTCGTGATTTCTCGTTTGTCTTTTGCTATAAAGGATCACCCCCGATTCACAATCTAATTCCTCTTCGTGATTTCTCGTTTGTCTTTTGCTATAAAGGATCACCCCCGATTCACAATCTAATTCCTCTTCGTTATTTCTCGTTTGTCTTTTGCTATAAAGGATCACCCCGATTCACAATCTAATTCCTCTTCGTGATTTCTCGTTTGTCTTTTTTAAGTATAAAGGATCACCCCGATTCACAATCTGATTCCTCTTCGTGATTTCTCGTTTGTCTTTTTGCTATAAAGCTTCCTCAATTTCTCGAAATTCACAATCTCGTTTGTCTTTTGTCTTTTGCTATAAAGGATCACCCCGATTCACAATCTAATTCCTCTTCGTGATTTCTCGTTTGTCTTTTGCTTCACCCCGATTCACAATCTGATTCCTCTTCGTGATTTCTCGTTTGTCTTTTGCTATAAAGGATCACCCCTGATTCACAATCTCCTCTTCGTGATTTCTCGTTTGTCTTTTGCTATAAAGGATCACCCCTGATTCACAATCTGATTCCTCTTCGTTATTTCTCGTTTGTCTTTTGCTATAAAGGATCACCCCGATTCACAATCTGATTCCTCTTCGTGATTTCTCGTTTGTCTTTTGCTATAAAGGATCACCCCGATTCACAATCTGATTCCTCTTCTTTCTCGTTTGTCTTTTTGCTATAAAGGATTTTCACAATCTAATTCTTTTTTCTCGTTTGTCTTTTTGCTAAAAGGATCACCCCCGATTCACAATCTGATTCCTCTTCGTTATTTCTCGTTTGTCTTTTTGCTATAAAGGATCACCCCGATTCACAATCTGATTCCTCTTCGTGATTTCTCGTTTGTCTTTTTGCTATAAAGGATCACCCCGATTCACAATCTGATTCCTCTTCGTGATTTCTCGTTTGTCTTTTGCTATAAAGGATCACCCCTGATTCACAATCTAATTCCTCTTCGTTATTTCTCGTTTGTCTTTTGCTATAAAGGATCACCCCGATTCACAATCTGATTCCTCTTCGTGATTTCTCGTTTGTCTTTTGCTATAAAGGATCACCCCCTGATTCACCTCTTCATGATTCACAATCTTTTGCTATAAAGGATCCCCTGATTCTCTCCTCTTCGTGATTTCTCGTTTGTCTTTTGCTATAAAGGATCACCCCCGATTCAATCTAATTCCTCTTCGTTATTTCTCGTTTGTCTTTTTGCTATAAAGGATCACCCCCGCGATTCACAATCGTTCCTCTTCGTTATTTCTTTTGTCTTTTCTATTTGCTATCTAATTTCGTTTGTCTTTGCTAAGGATCACCCCCGATTCACAATCTAATTCCTCTTCGTGATTTCTCGTTTGTCTTTTGCTATAAAGGATCACCCCGATTCACAATCTAATTCCTCTTCGTGATTTCTCGTTTGTCTTTTGCTATAAAGGATCACCCCTGATTCACAATCTGATTCCTCTTCGATTCCTCTTTGTCGTTATTTCTCGTTTGTGATTTCTTTTGCTAAAAAGGATCACCCCGATTCACAATCTAATCCTCTTCGTTATTTCTCGTTTGTCTTTTGCTATAAAGGATCACCCCTGATTCTCTGATTCCTCTTCGTGATTTCTCGTTTGTCTTTTTTGCTATAAAGGATCACCCCCGATTCACAATCTGATTCCTCTTCGTGATTTCTCGTTTGTCTTTTGCTACAAAGGATCACCCGCGATTCACAATCTGATTCCTCTTCGTGATTTCTCGTTTGTCTTTTGCTATAAAGGATCAGCCCCGATTCACAATCTGATTCCTCTTCGTTATTTCTCGTTTGTCTTTTGCTATAAAGGATCACCCCCGATTCACAATCTGATTCCTCTTCGTTATTTCTCGTTTGTCTTTTGCTATAAAGGATCACCCTGATTCACAATCTGATTCCTCTTTTGTCTTTTGCTATTATTTTCTCGTTTGTCTTTTTTTTGCTATAAAGGATCACCCCCGATTCACAATCTAATTCCTCTTCGTGATTTCTCGTTTGTCTTTTTGCTATAAAGGATCACCCCTGATTCACAATCTGATTCCTCTTCGTGATTCACAAAAGGATCTGATTCAATCCTCTTCGTGATTTCTCGTTTGTCTTTTTGCTATAAAGGATCACCCCTGATTCACAATCTGATTCCTCTTCGTGATTTCTCGTTTGTCTTTTATAAAGGATCACCCCTGATTCACAATCTGATTCCTCTTCGATTTCTCGTTTGTCTTTTGCTATAAAGGATCACCCCTGATTCACAATCTAATTCCTCTTCGTGATTTCTCGTTTGTCTTTTGCTATAAAGGATCACCCCGATTCACAATCTAATTCCTCTTCGTGATTTCTCGTTTGTCTTTTGCTATAAAGGATCACCCCTGATTCACAATCTAATTTCTTTCGTGATTTCTCGTTTGTCTTTTGCTATAAAGGATCACCCCTGATTCACAATCTAATTCCTCTTCGTGATTTCTCGTTTGTCTTTTGCTATAAAGGATCACCCCTGATTCACAATCTAATTCCTCTTCGTTATTTCTCGTTTGTCTTTTGCTATAAAGGATCACCCCGATTCAAATCTGATTCCTCTTCGTGATTTCTCGTTTGTCTTTTGCTATAAAGGATCACCCTGATTCACAATCTGATTCCTCTTCGTTTTTCTTTTTGTCTTTTGCTATAAGGATCACCCCGATTCACAATCTAATTCCTCTTCGTTTTCGTTTGTCTTTTGCTCGATTTCTAATTCCTCTTCGTCTCGTTTGTCTTTTTGCTATAAAGGATCACCCCGATTCACAATCTGATTCCTCTTCGTGATTTCTCGTTTGTCTTTTTTATAAGGATAAAGGATCACCCCTGATTCACAATCTAATTCCTCTTCGTGATTTCTCGTTTGTCTTTTGCTATAAAGGATCACCCCGATTCACAATTGATTCTTCGTTATTGTCGATTTAAATCTGATCACAATCCTCTTCGTTATTTCCTTTGTCTTTTTGCGTGATTTTCACAATCTGATTTGTTCTCCTCTTCGTGATTTCTCGTTTGTCTTTTTGCTATAAAGGATCACCCCGATTCACAATCTGATTCCTCGTTTTTTCGTTTGTCTTTTTGCTCACAATCTAATTCCTCTTCGTGTTTGATTCTTTTTTCTCGTTTGTCTTTTGCTATAAAGGATCACCCCTGATTCACAATCTGATTCCTCTTCGTTATTTCTCGTTTGTCTTTTTGCTATAAAGGATCACCCCTGATTCACAATCTGATTCCTCTTCGTTATTTCTCGTTTGTCTTTTGCTATAAAGGATCACCCCTGATTCACAATCTAATTCCTTATTTCTTTGTCTTTTGTGATTTCTCGTTTTCTTCGTTTTTCTCGTTTGTCTTTTGCTAAAGGATCACCCCCGATTCACAATCTGATTCCTCTTCGTGATTTCTCGTTTGTCTTTTTGCTATAAAGGATCACCCCTGATTCACAATCTAATTCCTCTTCGTGATTTCTCGTTTGTCTTTTTGCTATAAAGGATCACCCCGATTCACAATCTGATTCCTCTTCGTTATTTCTCGTTTGTTTTTTGCTATAAAGGATCACCCCCGATTCACAATCTAATTCCTCTTCGTGATTTCTCGTTTGTCTTTTTGCTATAAAGGATCACCCCCGATTCACAATCTAATTCCTCTTCGTTATTTCTCGTTTGTCTTTTTGCTATAAAGGATCACCCCGATTCACAATCTGATTC
The DNA here is from genome assembly GCA_903632075.3 of Acanthosepion pharaonis. Taxonomy (NCBI): domain Eukaryota; kingdom Metazoa; phylum Mollusca; class Cephalopoda; order Sepiida; family Sepiidae; genus Acanthosepion; species Acanthosepion pharaonis. The sequence continues at coordinate 3,293,590 of CAHIKZ030004577.1, read as the reverse complement.
CTCTTCGTGATTTCTCGTTTGTCTTTTGCTATAAAGGATCATCACCCTGATTCCTCTTCCTCTTCGTGATTTCTCGTTTGTCTTTTTGCTATAAAGGATCACCCCTGATTCACAATCTAATTCCTCTTCGTTATTTCTCGTTTGTCTTTTGCTATAAAGGATCATAAATCTAATCACCCTGATCTAATCTGATTCTCTTCGTTTTCGTTTGTCTTTTGCTATAAAGGATCACCCTCTCGTTCACAATCTGATTCTCTTCGTGATTTCTCGTTTGTCTTTTGCTATAAAGGATCACCCCGATTCACAATCTAATTCTCTTCGTTTTCTCGTTTGTCTTTTGCTATTTCACCCCTGATTCACAATCTGATTCCTCTTCGTCTTTTTGTCTTTTGCTATAAAGGATCACCCCGATTCACAATCTGATTCCTCTTCGTGATTTCTCGTTTGTCTTTTTGCTATAAAGGATCACCCCGATTCACAATCTGATTCCTCTTCGTTATTTCTCGTTTGTCTTTTGCTATAAAGGATCATTTCCCTTTTTGATTCATTCAATCTGATTCCTCTTCGTGATTTCTCGTTTGTCTTTTGCTATAAAGGATCACCCCGATTCACAATCTGATTCCTCTTCGTTATTTCTCGTTTGTCTTTTGCTATAAAGGATCACCCCGATTCACAATCTGATTCCTCTTCGTGATTCCTTTTTTTCGTGATTTCTCGTTTGTTTTTTTTTGCTATAAAGGATCACCCCTGATTCACAATCTAATTCCTCTTCGTTTCGTTATTTCTCGTTTGTCTTTTGCTATAAAGGATCACCCTGATTTCTGATTCTTTCGTGATTTCTCGTTTGTCTTTTGCTATAAAGGATCACCCCGATTCACAATCTGATTCCTCTTCGTTATTTCTCGTTTGTCTTTTTTGCTATAAAGGATCACCCCGATTCACAATCTGATTCCTCTTCGTGATTTCTCGTTTGTCTTTTGCTATAAAGGATCACCCCTGATTCACAATTTCTCGTTTGTCTTTTGCTATAAAGATTCCTCTTCTCGTTTGTTATTTCTCGTTTGTCTTTTTTGTCTTTGCTAAAGGATCACCCCGATTCACAATCTAATTCCTCTTCGTGATTTCTCGTTTGTCTTTTTTGCTATAAAGATCACCCCCGATTCACCCCCGATTTGTCTTTTTGCTACACCCCGATTCACAATCTGATTCCTCTTCGTGATTTCTCGTTTGTCTTTTGCTATAAAGGATCACCCCGATTCACAATCTGATTCCTCTTCGTTATTTCTCGTTTGTCTTTTGCTATAAAGGATCACCCCGATTCACAATCTGATTCCTCTTCGTTATTTCTCGTTTGTCTTTTTGCTATAAAGGATCACCCCGATTCACAATCTAATTCCTCTTCGTTATTTCTCGTTTGTCTTTTTGCTATTCACCCCGATTCACAATCTGATTCTTCGAATTTCTCTTCGTGATTTCTCGTTTGTCTTTTTTTGCTATAAAGGATCACCCCGATTCACAATCTAATTCCTCTTCGTTATTTCTCGTTTGTCTTTTTGCTATAAGGATCACCCCTGATTCACAATCTAATTCCTCTTCGTTATTTCTCGTTTGTCTTTTGCTATAAAGGATCACCCCTGATTCACAATCTGATTCCTCTTCGTTATTTCTCGTTTGTCTTTTGCTATAAAGGATCACCCCCGATCACCCGTCTTCGATTTCTCGTTTGTCTTTTTGCTATAAAGGATCACCCCGATTCACAATCTGATTCCTCTTCGTGATTTCTCGTTTGTCTTTTTTGCTATAAAGGATCACCCCGATTCACAATCTAATTCCTTTCGTTATTTCTCGTTTGTCTTTTTGCTATAAAGGATCACCCCGATTCACAATCTAATTCCTCTTCGTGATTTCTCGTTTGTCTTTTGCTATAAAGGATCACCCCCTTTCACAATCTGATTCCTCTTCGTGATTTCTCGTTTGTCTTTTTGCTATAAAGGATCACCCCCGATTCACAATCTGATTCGTGATTTCTCGTTTGTCTTTTTGCTATAAAGGATCACCCCGATTCACAATCTAATTCTCTTCGTTTTTTCTTTTTCTTTTTGCTATAAAGGATCACCCCGATTCACAATCTAATTCCTCTTCGTTATTTCTCGTTTGTCTTTTGCTAAAGGATAATTCAGGATCAATTCCTCTTCGTTATTTCTCCGTTGATTTTGCTATAAAGGATCAATTCACTAATTCCTTTCGTTTGTCTTTTGCTATAAAGGATCACCCCGATTCACAATCTAATTCCTTTTCGTTATTTCTCGTTTGTCTTTTTTGCTATAAAGATCACCCCCCGATTCACAATCTGATTCCTCTTCGTTATTTCTCGTTTGTCTTTTTGCTATAAAGGATCACCCCGATTCACAATCTAATTCCTCTTCGTGATTTCTCGTTTGTCTTTTGCTATAAAGGATCACCCCGATTCACAATCTAATTCCTCTTTTCGTTATTTCTCGTTTGTCTTTTTGCTATAAAGGATCACCCCGATTCACAATCTGATTCCTCTTCGTGATTTCTCGTTTGTCTTTTGCTATAAGGATCACCCCGATTCACAATCTGATTCTCTTCGTGATTTCTCGTTTGTCTTTTGCTATAAAGGATCACCCCTGATTCACAATCTGATTCCTCTTCGTTATTTCTCGTTTGTCTTTTTGCTATAAAGGATCACCCCCGATTCACAATCTAATTCCTCTTCGTGATTTCTCGTTTAATCTTTTTGCTATAAAGGATCACCCCTGATTTCTCCTCTTCGTTTTTCTCGTTTGTCTTTTGCTATAAAGGATCACCCCCGATTCACAATCTAATTCCTCTTCGTTATTTCTCGTTTGTCTTTTGCTATAAGGATCAAAGATTCTCTTCGTGATTTCACCCCAATTCACAATCTGATTCCTCTTATTTCGTTTGATTTTTGCTCGTTTGTTCTTTCGTGATTTCTCGTCTGTCTTTTGCTATAAAGGATCACCCCGATTCACAATCTGATTCCTCTTCGTTATTTCTCGTTTTCTTTTGCTTATTTCTCAATCTGATTTGTTTCTTTCTTTTTTGCTATAAAGGATCACCCCTGATTCACAATCTGATTCCTCTTCGATTCTCGTTTGATTTCTCGTCTGTCTTTTGCTAATCTGATTCCTCTTCGTTATTTCTCGTTTGTCTTTTGCTATAAAGGATCACCCCCGATTCACAATCTGATTCCTCTTCGTTATTTCTCGTCTGTCTTTTGCTATAAAGGATCACCCCGATTCACAATCTGATTCCTCTTCGTTATTTCTCGTTTGTCTTTTGCTATAAAGGATCACCCCCCGATTCACAATCTAATTCCTCTTCGTTTTTCGTTTGTCTTTTGCTATAAAGGATCTCGTTTGTCCCTGATTCACAATCTAATTCCTCTTCGTGATTTCTCGTTTGTCTTTTGCTATAAAGGATCACCCCCGATTCAAATCTGATTCTTTTCGTTATTTCTCGTTTGTCTTTTTTGCTATAAAGGATCACCCCGATTCACAATCTGATTCCTCTTCGTGATTTCTCGTTTGTCTTTTTGCTATAAAGGATCACCCCGATTCACAATCTAATTTCTCTTTGTCTTTTTTTATTTCTCGTTTTTCTCGTTTGTCTTTTTGCTATAAAGATCACCCCGATTCACAATCTAATTCCTCTTCGTTATTTCTCGTTTGTCTTTTGCTATAAAGGATCACCCCGATTCAATCTAATCTCTTCGTTATTTCCTTTGTCTTTTGCGTGATTCACAATCTTCGTTTCGTTTGTCTTTTGCTATAAAGGATCACCCCGATTCACAATCTAATTCCTCTTCGTTATTTCTCGTTTGTCTTTTTCCTGCTCGTAAGGATCACCCCCGATTCACAATCTGATTCCTCTTCGTTATTTCTCGTTTGTCTTTTGCTATAAAGGATCACCCCCGATTCACAATCTGATTCCTCTTCGTTATTTCTCTTTTGTCTTTTGCTATAAATCTATCACCCCTGATTCACAATCTGATTCCTCTTCGTTTCGTTTCTCGTTTGTCTTTTTGCTATAAAGGATCACCCCGATTCACAATCTGATTCCTCTTCGTGATTTCTCGTTTGTCTTTTTTGCTATAAAATCTGATCACCCCGATTTCTAATTCCTCTTTTTTCTCATTTGTCTTTTGCTATAAAGGATCACCCCGATTCACAATCTAATTCCTCTTCGAGATTTTCTCGTTTGTCTTTTGCTATAAAGGATCACCCCTGATTCACAATCTGATTCCTCTTCGTTATTTCTCGTTTGTCTTTTGCTATTTTTCTGATTCCTATCTTTTTATAAAGGATCAAAGGATCACCCCTGATTCACAATCTGATTCTCGTTTGTCTTTTGCGTAAAGATTTCTCGTTTGTCTTTTCGTTTTTGTCTTTTGCTATAAAGATCACCCCGATTCACAATCTGATTCCTCTTCGTTATTTCTCGTTTGTCTTTTGCTATAAAGGATCACCCCGATTCACAATCTAATTCCTCTTCGTTATTTCTCGTTTGTCTTTTTGCTATAAAGGATCACCCCCGATTCACAATCTGATTCCTCTTCGTTATTTCTCGTTTGTCTTTTTGCTATAAAGGATCACCCCTGATTCACAATCTAATTCCTCTTCGTTATTTCTCGTTTGTCTTTTTGCTATAAAGATCACCCCCGATTCACAATCTGATTCCTCTTCGTGATTTCTCGTTTGTCTTTTTTGCTATAAAGGATCACCCCCTCGATTCACAATCTGATTCCTCTTCGTTATTTCTCGTTTGTCTTTTGCTATAAAGGATCACCCCGATTCACAATCTAATTCCTCTTCGTGATTTCTCGTTTGTCTTTTTTTTGCTATAAAGGATCACCCCCCAATTCATTTTCCTCTTCGTTTTTCTCGTTTGTCTTTTTTTTGCTATAAAGATCACCCCTGATTCACAATCTGATTCCTCTTCGTTATTTCTCGTTTGTCTTTTTGCTATAAAGGATCCCTCTGATTCCTCTTCGTGATTTCTCGTTTGTCTTTTTGCTAAAAGGATCACCCCGATTCACAATCTAATTCCTCTTCGTTTCTCGTTTGTCTTTTGCTATAAAGATCACCCCGATTCACAATCTGATTCCTCTTCGTGATTTCTCGTTTGTCTTTTGCTATAAAGGATCACCCCGATTCAATCTGATTCCTCTTCGTTTTTCTCGTTTGTCTTTTGCTATAAAGGATCACCCCCGATTCACAATCTAATTCCTCTTCGTTATTTCTCGTTTGTCTTTTGCTATAAGGATCACCCCGATTCACATCTAATTCCTCTTCGTGATTTCTCGTTTGTCTTTTGCTAAAAGGATCACCCCCGATTCAATCTATTCCTCTTCGTTTTCTCGTTTTCTTTTGCTATAAAGGATCACCCCCGATTCACAATCTAATTCCTCTTCGTGATTTCTCTCTTTTGCTATAAAGTCACCCCCCGATTCTCGTTTGTCTTTTCTCGTTTGTCTTTTTTGCTAAAGGATCACCCCTAATTCACAATCTGATTCCTCTTCGTTATTTCTCGTTTGTCTTTTTTTGCTATAAAGGATCACCCCTGATTCACAATCTAATTCCTCTTCGTTATTTCTCGTTTGTCTTTTTGCTATAAAGGATCACCCCGATTCACAATCTTCGTGATTCGTTTGTCTTTTGCTATAAAGATTTCTCACAATTTTCCTCTTCGTGATTTCTTTTGTCTTTTGCTAAAAGGATCACCCCGATTCACAATCTAATTCCTCTTCGTTATTTCTCGTTTGTCTTTTTGCTATAAAGGATCACCCCCGATTCACATCTGATTCCTCTTCGTGATTTCTCGTTTGTCTTTTTGCTATAAGGATCACCCCGATTCACAATCTAATTCCTCTTCGTGATTTCTCGTTTGTCTTTTGCTATAAAGGATCACCCCGATTCACAATCTGATTCCTCTTCGTTATTTCTCGTTTGTCTTTTGCTATAAGGATCACCCCGATTCACAATCTGAATTCCTCTTCGTTATTTCTCGTTTGTCTTTTGCTATAAAGGATCAGGATTCACATCTGATTCCGTGATTTCTCGTTTGTCTTTTGCTATAAAGGATCACTGATTCACAATCTTTCCTCTTCGTGATTTCTCGTTTGTCTTTTTGCTATAAAGGATCACCCCCGATTCACAATCTAATTCTCTTCGTGATTTCTCGTTTGTCTTTTGCTATAAAGGATCACCCCGATTCACAATCTGATTCCTCTTCGTTTCTCGTTTGTCTTTTTGCTATAAAGGATCACCCCGATTCACAATCTGATTCCTCTTCGTGATTTCTCGTTTGTCTTTTGCTATAAAGGATCACCCTGATTCACAATCTGATTCCTCTTCGTTATTTCTCGTTTGTCTTTTGCTATAAAGGATCACCCCGATTCACAATCTGATTCCTCTTCGTTATTTCTCGTCTTTTTATTGTCACCCCGATTTTCACAATCTATTTCTCGTTTGTCTTTTTCTAAAAGGATCACCCCTGATTCACAATCTGATTCCTCTTCGTTATTTCTCGTTTGTCTTTTTTGCTATAAAGGATCACCCCTGATTCACTATCTAATTCCTCTTCGTGATTTCTCGTTTGTCTTTTTTGCTATAAAATCTGATCACCCCTTTTTGCTATAATCACCCGCGATTCACAATCTGATTCCTCTTCGTTATTTCTCGTTTGTCTTTTGCTATAAAGGATCACCCCCGATTCACAATCTGATTCCTCTTCGTTATTTCTCGTTTGTCTTTTGCTATAAAGGATCACCCCCGATTCACAATCTGATTCCTCTTCGTGATTTCTCGTTTGTCTTTTGCTATAAAGGATCACCCCCGATTCACAATCTAATTCCTCTTCGTTATTTCTCGTTTGTCTTTTTGCTATAAAGGATCACCCCGATTCACAATCTGATTCCTCTTCGTGATTTCTCGTTTGTCTTTTTTTACTATAAAGGATCACCCCCGATTCACAATCAATTCCTCTTCGATTTTCTCGTTTGTCTTTTTTGCTGCTAAAAGGATCACCCCCGATTTCTCTTCGTTATTTCGTTTGTCTTTTGCTATAAAGGATCACCCCGATTCACAATCTGATTCCTCTTCGTTATTTCTCGTTTGTCTTTTTGCTATAAAGGATCACCCCGATTCACAATCTGATTCTCGTTTGTCTTTTGCTATAAAGGATCACCCCAGATTCACAATCTTTCCTCTTCGTTATTTCTCGTTTGTCTTTTTGCTATAAAGGATCACCCCGATTCACAATCTGATTCCTCTTCGTTATTTCTCGTTTGTCTTTTTGCTATAAAGGATCACCCCGATTCACAATCTGATTCCTCTTCGTGATTTCTCGTTTGTCTTTTTTGCTATAAAGGATCACCCCTGATTCACAATCTAATTCCTCTTCGTTATTTCTCGTTTGTCTTTTTGCTATAAAGGATCACCCCTGATTCACAATCTGATTCCTCTTCGTGATTTCTCGTTTGTCTTTTTGCTATAAAGGATCACCCCGATTCACAATCTAATTCCTCTTCGTGATTTCTCGTTTGTCTTTTGCTATAAAGGATCACCCCGATTCACAATCTAATTCCTCTTCGTTTTCTCGTTTGTCTTTTGCTATAAAGGATCACCCCCCGATTCACAATCTAATTCCTCTTCATTATTTCTCGTTTGTCTTTTTGCTATAAGGATCACCCTGATTCACAATCTAATTCCTCTTCGTGATTTCTCGTTTGTCTTTTGCTATAAAGGATCACCCCTGATTCACAATCTGATTCCTCTTCGTGATTTCTCGTTTGTCTTTTTGCTATAAAGGATCACCCTGATTCACAATCTGATTCCTCTTCGTGATTTCTCGTTTGTCTTTTTTTGCTATAAAGGATCACCCCCGATTCACAATCTAATTCCTCTTCGTGATTTCTCGTTTGTCTTTTTAAAGGATCACCCCCGATTCTGATCTGATTCCTCTTCGTGATTTCTCGTTTGTCTTTTGCTATAAAGGATCACCCCGATTCACAATCTGATTCCTCTTCGTGATTTCTCGTTTGTCTTTTGCTATAAAGGATTCATTCCTCTTTGATTTCTCGTTTCTTTTGATAAAGGGATCCTCTTCACAATCTATTCCTCTTCGTTTTCTCGTTTTTTTTGCTATAAAGGATCACCCCGATTCACAATCTGATTCCTCTTCGTTATTTCTCGTTTGTCTTTTGCTATAAAGATCACCCCGATTCTTCTCGAATTCCCCTTTGAGATTTCTTCGTTTGTCTTTTTTTGCTAAAGGATCAAAGGATCCTCTTCGTGATTTCTCGTTTGTCTTTTGCTATAAGGATCATTCACAATCTGATTCCTCTTCGTGATTTCTCGTTTGTCTTTTTGCTATAAAGGATCACCCCGATTCACAATCTGATTCCTCTTCGTGATTTCTCGTTTGTCTTTTTTATAAAGCTATAAACAATCACCCCCGATTCACAATCTGATTCCTCTTCATTATTTCTCGTTTGTCTTTTGCTATAAATGATCACCCCGATTCACAATCTGATTCCTCTTCGATTTCTCGTTTGTCTTTTGCTATAAAGGATCACCCCTGATTCACAATCTAATTCCTTTCGTTATTTCTCGTTTGTCTTTTTGCTATAAAGGATCACCCCGATTCACAATCAATTCCTCTCTTCGTGATTTCTCGTTTGTCTTTTGCTATAAAGGATCACCCCCGATTCACAATCTAATTCCTCTTCGTGATTTCTCGTTTGTCTTTTGCTATAAAGGATCACCCCGATTCACAATCTGATTCCTCTTCGTGATTTCTCGTTTGTCTTTTGCTATAAAGGATCACCCCGATTCACAATCTAATTCCTCTTCGTTATTTCTCGTTTGTCTTTTGCTATAAAGATCACCCTGATTCACAATCTAATTCCTCTTCGTTATTTCGTTCGTTTGTTTTGCTATAAAGGATCACCCCGATTCACAATTCCTCTTCGTTGTTTCTCTCTTGTCTTTTGCTAAAGATCACCCCCGATTCACTATCCTAATTCCTCTTCGTGATTTCTCGTTTGTCTTTTTGCTATAAAGGAATCTAGATTCCTTTCGTTATTTCCGTTTGTCTTTTTGCTATAAAGATCACCCCTGATTCACAATCTGATTCCTCTTCGTGATTTCTCGTTTGTCTTTTTGCTATAAAGGATCACCCCCGATTCACAATCTAATTCCGTTTGTCTTCGTTATTTCTCGTTTGTCTTTTCTCGTTTGTCTTTTTGTTAAAGGATCACCCCATTCACAATCTGATTCCTCTTCGTGATTTCTCGTTTGTCTTTTTTGCTATAAAGGATCACCCTCGATTCACAATCTGATTCCTCTTCGTGATTTCTCGTTTGTCTTTTTGCTATAAAGGATCACCCTGATTCACAATCTGATTCCTCTTCGTTATTTCTCGTTTGTCTTTTGCTATAAAGGATCACCCCTGTCTTTTTGATTCACAATCTAATTCCTCTTCGTGATTTCTCGTTTGTCTTTTGCTATAGGATCACCCCTGATTCACAATCTGATTCTCTTCGAGATTTCTCGTTTGTCTTTTTGCTATAAAGGATCACCCCGATTCACAATCTAATTCCTCTCTTCGTTATTTCTCGTTTGTCTTTTTGCTATAAAGGATCACCCCAATTCATCCCTGATTTCTCGTTTGTCTTTTGCTATAAAGGATCACCCCTGATTCATAATCTGATTCCTCTTCGTTGTTTCTCGTTTGTCTTTTGCTATAAAATCTGATTCCTCTTCGTGATTTCTCGTTTGTCTTTTGTTAAGGATCCCCCGATTCACAATCTAATTCCTCTTCGTTATTTCTCGTTTGTTTTTTTGCTATAAAGGATCACCCCGATTCACAATCAATTCCTCTTCATTATTTCTCGTTTTGTCTTTTTGCTATAAAGGATCACCCCCCGATTAACAATCTAATTCCTCTTCGTGATTTCTCGTTTGTCTTTTTGCTATAAAGGATCACCCCTGATTCACAATCTGATTCCTCTTCGTTATTTCTTTGTCGTTTGTCTTTTTCCTCTTCGAGATTTCTATTTGTCTTTTTGCTAAAAGATCTTTGATTCTACAATCTGATTTTTCGTTATTTCTCGTTTGTCTTTTGCTATAAAGGATCTTCCCTGATTCACAATCTGATTCCTCTTCGTGGTTATAAAAGGATTCTTCGTTTGTCTTTTTTCTCATTTATTTTTTGCTATAAAGGATCACCCCGATTCACAATCTAATTCCTCTTCGTTATTTCTCTCGTTTGTCTTTTTTTGCTATAAATCACCCCCCGATCACAATCCCTTGATTTCACAATCTGATTCCTTTGTCTTTTGCGGATTATTTCTCGTTTGTTTGTCTTTTGCTATAAAGGATCACCCCCCATTCACAATCTGATTCCTCTTCGTTATTTCTCGTTTGTCTTTTTTGCTATAAGGGATCACCCCCGATTCACAATCTGATTTCTCTTGTCGTTATTTTCTCTGATTCTGTCTTTTGTCTATTTGCTGCAAAGGATCACCCCGATTCAAATCTGATTCCTCTTCGTTATTTCTCGTTTGTCTTTTTACTATAAAGGATCCCCATTCCCTATTCGTCTTCGTTATTTCTCGTTTTGTCTTTTTGCTAATCTTCGATTCACAATCTGATTCCTCTTCGTGATTTCTCGTTTGTCTTTTTGGATCACCCCGATTCGTCTAATTAATTTCTCGTTTGTCTTTTGCTATAAAGGATCACCCTGATTCACAATCTGATTCCTCTTCGTGATTTCTTTGTCTTTTGCTATAAGGATCCCCGATTCACAATCTGATTCCTCTTCGTTATTTCTCGTTTGTCTTTTGCTACAAGGATCACCCTGATTCACAATCTAATTCCTCTTCATTGATTTCTCGTTTGTCTTTTGCTATAAAGGATCACCCCCGATTCACAATCTGATTCCTCTTCGTTATTTCTCGTTTGTCTTTTTTGCTATAAAGGATCACCCCGATTCACAATCTAATTCCTCTTCATTATTTCTCGTTGTCTTTTTCTATAAAGGATCACCCCGATTCACAATCTGATTCCTCTTCGTTTTGTCTTTTTGCTATAAGGGATCACCCCCGATTCACAATCTGATTCCTCTTCGTGATTTCTCGTTTGTCTTTTGCTATAAACCTCCGGATCTAATTTCCCTCGTTTGATTAAAGGATCACAATCTGATTCCTCTTCGTGATTTCTCGTTTGTCTTTTGCTATAAAGGATTCACCTGATTCCTGATTCGTTTGTCTTTTGCTATAATCTGATTCACAAATCTAGTTCGAGATTTCTCGTTTGTCTTTTGCTATAAAAGATCACCCCCGATTCACAATCTAATTCCTCTTCGTTATTTCTCGTTTGTCTTTTTGCTATAAAGGATCACCCCGATTCACAATCTAATTCCTCTTCGTTATTTCTCGTTTGTCTTTTACTATAAAGGATCACCCCGATTCACAATCTGATTCCCTCTTCGTTATTTCTCGTTTGTCTTTTTTGCTATAAAGGATCACCCCGATTCACTATCCTGATTCACAATCTGATTCCTCTTCGTTATTTCTCGTTTGTCTTTTTTCTATAAAGGATCACTATCTGATTCCTCTTCGTGATTTCTCGTTTGTCTTTTGCTATAAATGATCACCCCGATTCACAATTTCCTTTTCATTATTTCTCGTTTGTCTTTTTGCTATAAGGATCACCCCGATTCACAATCTAATTCCTCTTCGTTATTTCTCGTTTGTCTTTTGCTATAAAGGATCACCTCCGATTCACAATCTGATTCCTCTTCGTTATTTCTCGTTTGTCTTTTTACTATAAAGGATCACCCCTTGATTCACAATCTGATTCCTCTTCGATTTCTCGTCTGTCTTTTGCTATAAAGGATCACCCCCCGATTCACAATCAAATTCCTCTTCGTGATTTCTCGTTTGTCTTTTTGCTATAAAGGATCACCCCCAATTCACAATCTAATTCCTCTTCGTTATTTTCTCGTTTGTCTTTTTGCTATAAAGGATCACCCCGATTCACAATCTGATTCCCACTTCGTTAATTCACTATCTGATTCCTCTTCGTGATTTCTCGTTTGTCTTTTTGCTATAGAGGATCACCCCGATTCACAATCTGATTCCTCTTCGTTATTTCTCGTTTGTCTTTTGCTATAAAGGATCACCCCGATTCACAATCTGATTCCTCTTCGTTATTCTCGTTTGTCTTTTTGCCTATAAAGGATCACCCCGATTCTATTGATTCCTCTTCGTGATTTCTCGTTTTGTCTTTTTTGCTGATCACCCTCGATTCTTCGAGATTCCTCTTCGTTATTTCTCGTTTGTCTTTTGCTATAAAGGATCACCCCGATTCACAATCTGATTCCTCTTCGTGTTTTCTCGTCTGTCTTTTGCTATAAGGATCACCCCGATTCACAATCTAATTCCTCTTCGTTATTTCTCGTTTGTTTTTGCTTCACCCCGATTTTGCCTATTTCTCGTAAAAGGATCACCCCAATTTCTCTGATTCATTTCTCTCGTTTCGTCTGTTTTTGCTAATCTGATTCTCTTTCTCTTCGTGATTTCTCGTTTGTCTTTTTGCTATAAAGGATCACCCCGATTCACAATCTGATTCCTCTTCGTGATTTCTCGTTTGTCTTTTGCTATAAATGATTCACCCTCTTCGATTTCTCGTTTGTCTTTTTGCTATAAAGGTCACCCCGATTCTCTAATTCTTTTCGTTATTTCTCGTTTGTCTTTTTTATAAAGGATCACCCCGATTCACCTCTTCAGTTATTTCTCGTTGTCTTTTTGCTATTCATTCAATCTGATTCCTCTTCGTGATTTCTCGTTTGTCTTTTGCTATAAAAGGATCACCCTGATTCACAATCTAATTCCTCTTCGTTTGTCTTTTGCTATTCACCCCCGATTCACTCGTTTGTCTTTTCTTTTTTGCTATAAAGATCACCCCATTCACAATCTGATTCCTCTTCATTATTTCTCGTTTGTCTTTTTTACTATAAAGGATCACCCCGATTCACAATCTGATTCCTCTTCGTGATTTCTCGTTTGTCTTTTTTATATAAAGGATCACCCCTTCATTCTGATTCCTCTTCGTTATTTCTCGTTGTCTTTTTGTATAGGATCAATTCTCTTCGTTATTTCTCGTTTGTCTTTTGCTATAAGGATCCACCCTGATTCACAATCTGATTCCTCTTCGTGATTTCTCGTTTGTCTTTTGCTATAAAGGATCTTCCCTGATTCACAATCTGATTCCTCTTCGTTATTTCTCGTTTGTCTTTTGCTATAAAGGATCACCCGATTCACAATCTGATTCTCTTCGTTATTTCTCGTTTGTCTTTTTGCTATAAAGGATTCACAATCTAATTCCTTTTTCGTTATTTCTCGTTTGTCTTTTGCTATAAAGGATCACCCCCGATTCACAATCTGATTCCTCTTCGAGATTCGTTGTCTTTGCTTAAAGGATCACCCCCGATTCACTATCTGTTCCTCTTCATGATTTCTCGTTTGTCTTTTTTGCTAAAAAGGATCACCCCGATTCACAATCTGATTCCTCTCGTTATTTCTCGTTTGTCTTTTGCTATAAAGGATCACCCCTGATTCACAATCTCCTCTTCGTTATTTCTCGTTTGTCTTTTGCTATAAAGGATCACCCCGATTCACAATCTAATTCCTCTTCGTTGTTTCTCGTTTGTCTTTTGCTATAAGGATTCACCTCTTCCTTTCGTCTGATTCACCCCCCGATTCAAATCTGATTCCTCTTCGTGATTTCTCGTTTTTGCTTTTTGCTATAAAGGATCCTGATTCACAATCTGATTCTCTTCGTTATTTCTCGTTTGTCTTTTGCTATAAAGGATCACCCCGATTCACAATCTGATTCCTCTTCGTTTTCTCGTTTGTCTTTTGCTATAAAGGATCACCCTGATTCACAATCTGATTCCTCTTCGATTTCTCGTTTGTCTTCGTCTTCGTTGTTTGTCGTTGTCTTTTGCTATAAAGGATCACCCCAGATTCACAATCTAATTCCTCTTCGTGATTTCTCGTTTGTCTTTTGCTATAAAGGATCACCCCCGATTCAAATCTGATTCCTCTTCGTTATTTCTCGTTTTTGTCTTTTTTGCTATAAAGGATCACCCTGATTCACAATTTCTAATTTGTCTTTTGCTTCGTTATTTCTCGTTTGTCTTTTTGCTATAAGGATCACCCCCGATTCACAATCTAATTCCTCTTCGAGATTTCTCGTTTGTCTTTTGCTATCAAAGGATCCCCTTCAGATTCACAATCTGATTCCTATTCGTTCCTCTTCGGCGATTTCTCGTTTTGTCTTTTTACATAAAAAACCCCCGATTCACAATCCTAATTCCTCTTCATTTGTCTTTTGCTATTCACCCCGATTCTCGTTTGTCTTTTTACTATAAAGATCACCCCGATTCACTATCACAGTTCCTCTTCATTCTCGTTTGTCTTTTGCTATATCTTTCTCGTGATTTCTCGTTTGTCTTTTTGCTATAAAAGGATCATTCCCCTGATTCACAATCTGATTCCTCTTCACCCCGTTATTCCTCTTCGTTTGTCTTTTTGCTATAAAGGATCACCCCGATTCACTATCTGATTCCTCTTCGTTATTTCTCGTTTGTCTTTTGCTATAAGATCACCTCCGATTCCCCTAATTCAATCTCTTCGTTATTTCTCGTTTGTCTTTTTGCTATAAAGGATCCCCGATTCACAATCTAATTCCACTTCGAGATTTTCTCGTCTGTCTTTTGCTATAAAAGGATCACCCCGATTCACAATCTGGTTCCTCTTTCGTGATTTCTCGTTTGTCTTTTTGCTATAAATATCACCCCTGATTCACAATCTAATTCCTTTTCGTTATTTCTCGTTTGTCTTTTGCTATAAAGGATCACCCCCGATTCACAATCTAATTCCTCTTCGTGATTTCTCGTTTGTCTTTTTTTGCTATAAAGGATCACCCCCCGATTCACAATCTGATTCCTCTTCGTTATTTCTCGTTTGTCTTTTGCTATAAAGGATCACCCTGATTCAAAATCTAATTGCTCTTCGTTATTTCTCGTTTGTCTTTTTTGCTATAAAGGATCACCCCATTCTCTTCGTGTTTTTCTCGTTTGTCTTTTGCTATAAAGATCACCCGATTCACAATCTAATTCCTCTTCGTTTCTCGTTTGTCTTTTGCTATAAATGATCACCCCGATTCACAATTAATTCTCTTCGTGATTTCTCGTTTGTCTTTTGCTATAAAAGATCACCCCGATTCACAATCTAATTCCTCTTCGTGATTTCTTTTGTCTTTTTGCTATAAAGGATCACCCCCTGATTCACAATCTGATTCCTCTTCGTGATTTCTCGTCTGTCTTTTTGCTATAAAGGATCACCCGCGATTGTCTCGTTTTGTCTTTGCTATAAAGGGATCACCCCCGATTCACAATCTGATTCCTCTTCGTGATTTCTCGTTTGTCTTTTGGCTATAAATCTGGATCACCCCCGATTCACAATCTAATTCCTCTTCGTGATTTCTCGTTTGTCTTTTTGCTATAAATAGTCACCCCCGATTCACAATCTGATTCCTTTCAAGTGATTTCTCGTTTGTCTTTTGCTATAAAAAAGATCACCCCGATTCACAATCTGATTCCTCTTCCGAGATTTCTCGTTTGTCTTTTTACTATAAAGGATCACCCCTGATTCACAATCTGATTCCTCTTCGTTATTTCTCGTTTGTCTTTTGCTATAAGGATCACCCCGATTCACAATCTGATTCCTCTTCGTTATTTCTCGTTTGTCTTTTGCTATAAAGGATCACCCCGATTCACAATCTGATTCCTCTTCGTTATTTCTCGTCTGTCTTTTGCTATAAAGGATTCACAATCTAATTCCTCTTCGGCGATTTCTCGTTTGTCTTTTTGCTACAAAGGATCACTCTCTTTCCTCTTCGTGATTTTCTCGTTTGTCTTTTTGCTATAAGGGATCACCCCTGATTCACAATCTAATTCCTCTTTCGTTATTTCTCGTTTGTCTTTTGCTATAAAGGATTCTGTTATTCCTCTTCGTTATTTCTCGTTTGTCTTTTTGATTTCACAATCTGATTCCCCTTCGTTATTTCTCGTTTTGTCTTTTGCTATAAAGATCACCCCGATTCACAATCTAATTCCTCTTCGTTATTTCTCGTTTGTCTTTTTTATATAAAGGATCACCCCAATTCACCCCAATCTAATTCCTCTTCGTTATTTCTCGTTTGTCTTTTGCTATAGGGATCACCCCCGATTCACAATCTGATTCCTTTTCGAGATTTCTCGTTGTCTTTTTTGCTATAAAAGATCACCCCGATTCACAATCTAATTCCTCTTCGTTATTTCTCGTTTGTCTTTTGCTATAAAGGATCACCCCGATTCACAATCTGATTCCTCTTCGTGATTTCTCGTTTGTCTTTTTTGCTATAAATGATCACCCCCTGATTCACAATCTAATTCCTCTTCGAGATTTCTCGTTTGTCTTTTTGCTACAAAGATCATCCCCGATTCATAATCTGATTCTTGTTCTTCGTGATTTCTCGTTTGTCTTTTACTAAAGGATCACCCCGATTCACAATCTAATTCCTCTTCGTGATTTCTCGTCTGTCTTTTGCTATAAGGATCACCCCGATTCACAATCTGAGTTCCTCTTCGAGATTTCTCGTTGTCTTTTGCTATAAAGGATCATCCCGATTCTATCAATCCTCTTCGTTATTTCTCCTTTGTCTTTTTTGTATAAAGGATCCACCCCGATTCACAATCTAATTCCCTCTTCTTTATTTCTCGTTGTCTTTTGCTATAAAGTATCACCCCCCGATCACCCCCGATTTCTCGTTTGTCTTTTGCTGGATCACCCCCGATTCCTGCTTCCTCTTCGTGATTTCTCATTTGTCTTTTTTGCTATAAAGGATCACCCCGATTCACAATCCAATTCCTCTTCGTGATTTCTCGTTGTCTTTTGCTATAAAGGGATCACCCCGATTCACAATCTGATTCCTCTTCGTTATTTCTCGTTTGTCTTTTGCTATAATCACCCGATCACCCCGATTCACCCCGATTCATCTGATTCCTCTTGTTATTTCTCGTTTGTCTTTTTGCTATAAAGGATCCCCGATTAACTATCTAATTCCTCTTCGTTATTTCTCGTTTGTCTTTTTGCTATAAAGATCACCCCGATTCACAATCTGATTCCTTTTCGAGATTTCTCGTTTGTCTTTTGCTATAAAGGATCACCCTGATTCACATCTGATTCCTCTTCATTATTTCTCGTTTGTCTTTTTTGCTATAAAGGATCACCCCCAGATTCACAATCTAATTCCTCTTCGTGATTTCTCGTTTGTCTTTGCTATAAAGGATCACCCCGATCACAATCTGATTCCTTTCGTTATTTCTCGTTTGTCTTTTGCTATAAAGGATCACCCCCGATTCACAATCTAATTCCTCTTCGTGATTTCTCGTTTGTCTTTTTGCTATAAATCACCCCGGTTATTTCTCGTTTGTCTTTTGCTACCCCCGATTCACAATCTAATTCTTCTTCGTGGTTTCTCGTTTGTCTTTTGCTACAAGATAATTCACAATCCTGGATTCACCCCCGATTAATTCTAATCTAATTCCTCTTCGTGATTTCTCGTTTGTCTTTTTTGCTTTATAAAGGATCACCCCGATTCACAATCCGATTCCTCTTCGTTATTTCTCGTTTTGTCTTTTTTATATGAAGGATCACCCCGATTCTGATCAATCTCTTCGTCATTTTCTCGTTTTGTCTTTTTGCTATAAAGGGATCACCCCTGATTCACAATCTAATCCTCTTCGTGATTTCTCGTTTTGTCTTTGCTAAGAACCCCGATTCTGGATTTCACCCTGATTCACAATCTGATTCCTTTCGAGATTTCTCGTTGTCTTTTATATAAAAGGATCACCCCCGATTCACAATCTAATTCTTCTTCATTTTTCTCGTTTGTCTTTTTGCTATAAAGGATCTTCGATTCACAATCTGATTCCTTTCGTTATTTCTCGTTTGTCTTTTGCTAAAGGATCACCCCCGATTCCTCTTCATTGTTTCAAAAGGATCACCCCGATTCACAATCTTTACGTTCGTTATTTCTCGTTTGTCTTTTTGCTATAAAAATTATCACCCCCGATTCATTAATCTAATTCCTCTTCGTGATTTCTCGTTTGTCTTTTTTGCACCCTTCATAGCATTTCTCGTTTGTCTTTTGCTATAAAGGATCGATTCACAATCCCTGATTCCTCTTCGTGATTTCTCGTTTGTCTTTTGCTATAAGGATCACCCCGATTCACAATCTGATTCCTCTTCGTTATTTCTCGTTTGTCTTTTGCTCACCCCGATTGAAGGATTCCTCTTCGTTATTTCCCTTTGTCTTTTTATTCACAATCTAATTCTCTTCGTTTATTTCTCGTTTGTCTTTTTGCTATAAAGGATCACCCCAGTTAACTATCTAATTCCTCTTCGGATCACCCCCCGATTCACAATCTAATTACTTTTCGTTATTTCTCGTTTTGTCTTTTTGTTAAAGGATCACCCCGATTCACAATCTGATTCCTCTTCGTTATTTCTCGTTTGTCTTTTGCTATAAATGATCACCCCTGATTCACAATCTGATTCCTCTTCGTGATTTCTCGTTTGTCTTTTTTGGATCTATAAAGGGACCCCGATTAACAATCTGATTCCTCTTCGTGATTTCGTTTGTCTTTTTGCTATAAAAGGATCACCCTCGATTCTGAAATCTCCTCTTCGAGATTTCTCGTTTGTTTTTTGCTATAAAGGATCACCCCGATTCACAATCTGATTCCTCTTCGTTATTTCTCTCGTTTGTCTTTTTGCTATAAAGGATCACCCCCCTGATTCACAATCTGAGTTCTCTTCAGATTTCTCGTCTGTCTTTTGCTATAAAGGATCACCCCCCGATTCAAATCTGGTCCTCTTCGTGATTTCTCGTTTGTCTTTTGCTATAAAGGATCACCCTGATTCACAATCTAATTGCTCTTCGTTATTCTCGTTTGTCTTTTGCTATAAAGGATCACCCCGATTCACAATCTGATTCCTCTTCGTTATTTCTCGTTTGTCTTTTGCTATAAAGGATCACCCCCGATCACAATCCTAGTTCCGTTGTTTCTCGTGATTTTTGCTATAAAGGATCAATTCTGATTCCTCTTTTCGTTATTTCTCGTTTGTCTTTTGCTATAAAGGATCACCCCTGATTCATTTCTGAATCTGATTTCCGTTTGTCTTTTGCGTTATTCACAATCTCTCTTGTCTTTGTCTTTTGCTATAAAGGATCACCCCCGATTCACAATCTAATTCCTCTTCGTTATTTCTCGTTTGTCTTTTGCTATAAGGATAAAGGATCACCCCGATTCACAATCTGATTCCTCTTCGTGATTTCTCGTTTGTCTTTTAAAGGATCCCCCCGATTCCCAATCTGATTCCCTTTTTTTCTCGTTTGTCTTGATCTCATTTCTAATTCCTCTTGATTTTCTCGCTTTTGCTACAAGGATCACCCCCGATTCACAATCTGATTCCTCTTCGTTATTCCTCTTTGCTGTGATTTCTAATTCCTCTTCATTTTTTCTCGTTTGTCTTTTGCTATAAAGGATCACCCCGATTCACAATCTGATTCCTCTTCGTGATTCATCTTCGGATTCCTCTTCGTTATTTCTCGTTTGTCTTTTTTGCTGTGAAGGATCCACCCCGATTCACAATCTGATTCCTCTTCGTTATTTCTCGTTTGTCTTTTTGCTACAAGATTAACACTAATTCCTCTTCGTGATTTCTCGTTTGTCTTTTGCTGAAGAGATTTTGATTCTGATCTGATTCTTTCGAGATTTCTCATTTGTCTTTTTGCTATAAAGGATCTTCCCCGATTCCCTCTTTATTTATTTCTCGTTTGTCTTTTTGCTATTCACCCCGATTCACAATCTAATTCTCTTTGTAATTTCTCGTTTGTCTTTTTTACTATAAAGACACCCAATTCTGTCTGATTCCTCTTGAGATTTCTCGTTGTCTTTTTTGCTATAAGATCACCCAATTCATCTAATTCCTCTTTGAAATTTCTCATTTGTCTTTTGCTATAAAATCTTGATTCACAATCTAATTCCTCTTTGTAAATTTCTGTTTGTCTTTTGCTATAAGGATCACCCAATTCACAATCTAATTCCTCTTCGTTATTTCTCGTTGTCTTTTACTAGGATCACTTCTGGATTCACAATCTAATTCTCTTCGTTATTTCGTTTTGTCTTTTTTGCTAAAATGATCACCCCTGATTCACAATCTACTTCTCTTCGTGATTTCTCGTTTGTCTTTTTTGCGATAAAGATCATCCCCGATTCACAATTTTATTCTTGTTCGTGATTTCTCGTTTGTCTTTTTGCTATAAAGGATCACCCTGATTCACAATCAATTCCTCTTCGTGATTTCTCGTTTGTCTTTTGCTATAAAGGATCACCGCGATTCACAATCTGATTGCTCTTCGTTATTCTCGTTTGTCTTTTGCTATAAAGGATCACCCCGATTCACAATCTAATTCCTCTTCGTTATTTCTCGTTTTGTCTTTTGCTGTAAAGGATCACCCCTGATTCTAATCTGATTCCTCTTCTTGATTTTCTCATTTGTCTTTTACTATAAAGGATCACCCCCGATTCTGTCTGATTCGTCTTCGTTATTTCTCGTTTGTCTTTTTTTTGCTATAAGATTCACTATCTGATTCCTCTTCGTGATTTCTCGTTTGTCTTTTTGCTAAGAAGGGATCACCCCGATTCACAATCCCAATTACTTTTCGTTATTTCTCGTTTGTCTTTTGCTAAGGGATCTTACATTCTGTCTGATTCCTCTTCGTGATTTCTCGTTTGTCTTTTATATAAAGATCACCCCGATTCTACAATCAATTCCTCTTCGTTATTTCTCGTTTGTCTTTTTTGCTGAGATCACCCTCGATTCTTAAAATCTGTTCTCTTCGTGATTTCTCGTTTGTCTTTTGCTATAAAGGATCACCCCGATTCACAATCTAATTCCTCTTCGTGTTTTCTCGTTTGTCTTTTGCTAAAGGATCACCCCGATTCTGTCTAATTCTCTTCGTTATTTTCGTTTTGACTTTTTGCTATAAGGGTCACCCCGATTCAATCTGATTCCTCTTCATTATTTCTCGTTTGTCTTTTGCTATAAAGGATCACCCCGATTCACAATCTAATCTCTTCGTTATTTCTCTGTCTTTGCTATGATTTTAACTCGTCTGTCTTTTTGCTGTAAAAGATCACCCCAATTCACAATCTGATTCCTTTTCGAGATTCTCATTTGTCTTTTGCTATAAAAGATCACCCCTGATTCACAATCTAATTCTCTTCGTTATTTCTCGTTTGTCTTTTGCTATAAAGGATCACCCCGATTCAATAATTCCTCTTCGTTATTTCTCGTTTGTCTTTTTGCTATAAAAGATCACTCTAATTCACAATCTAATTCCTCTTCGTGATTTCTCGTTTGTCTTTGCTACAAAGATCATCCCCGATTCATAATCTGATTCTTGTTCGTGATTTCTCGTTTTGTCTTTTTTGCTACAAAGATCACCCCGATTCACAATCTAATTCCTCTTCGTGATTTTCCTCGTTTGTCTTTTGCTATAAAGGATCATCCCTGATTCACAATCTGATTCGTCTTCATTATTTCTCGTTTGTCTTTTTTGCTACTCAAGGATCACCCCGATTCACTATCAATTCCTCTTCAGATTTCTCGTTTGTCTTTTGCTATAAAGGGATCACCCCATTCACAATCTTACTTTTCATTATTTCTCGTTTTCTTTTTTACTTTATAAAGGATCACCCCGATTCACAATCTCGTGATTTCTCGTCTGTTTTTGCTATAAAGGATCTGCCCAAATTCACTATCTGATTCCTCTTGTGATTTCTCGTTTGTCTTTTGCTATAAGATCACCCCCGATTCTAATTCTTTCGTTATTTCTCGTTTGTCTTTTTCTCAAGGATCCACCCCGATCCTCTGATTCCTCTTCGTCTCGTTTTCTTTTGCTATAAAGGATCTTCGATTCCAATCTAAATTCCTCTTCATTATTTCTCGTTGACTTTTTGCTATAAAGGATCACTGATTCTAAATTCCTCTTCGGATTTCTCGTCATCTTTGCTATAAGGATCTTCGATTCACTATCAGTTCCTCTACGTGATTTCTCCGTTTGTCTTTTGCTATAAGGATCCGCCCCCCCGATTCACAATCTAATTACTTTTTCGTTATTTCTCGTTTGTCTTTGCTATAAAGGATCACCCGATTCTAATCTGATTCCTCTTCGATTCTCGTCTGTCTTTATATAAAGGATCACCCCCGATTCACTATCTGATTCCTCTTCGTGATTTCTCGTTTGTCTTTTTGCTAAATAGTCACCCCGATTCACAATCCTATTTACTTTCGTTATTTCTCGTTTGTCTTTTTGCTATAAAGGATCACCCCCGATTCACAATCCTAATTCCCTTTGACTTTTTGCTATAAAGGATTCCCCGATTCTGATTTCTCGTTTGTCTTTTGCTTTAAAGGATCACCCACGATTCTCTTCAATCTGATTCCTCTTCGTTATTTCTCGTTTGTCTTTTTGCTATAAAGGATCACCCTCGATTCAAAAATCTGATTCCTTTTCTTTCTTTGTCTTTTGTGGATTTTCTCACTATCTGATTTGTCTTTGTCTTTTTGCTATAAATGATCACCCCGATTCACAATCTTTAATTCTCTTCGTTATTTCTCTTTTCCTTTGTCTTTTTTTCTCGTTTGATAAAGGATCACCCCCGATTCACAATCTAATTCCTCTTCGTTATTTCTCGTTTGTCTTTTTTGCTAAAGGATCACCCCTGATTTCGATTCAACAATCTGATTCCTCTTCGTGATTTCTCGTTTGTCTTTTGCTATAAAGATCACCCCGATTCACTATCTGATTCCTCTTCGTGATTTCTCGTTTGTCTTTTTTTGCTATAAAGGATCACCCCGATTCACAATCTAATTCCTCTTCGTTATTTCTCGTTTGTCTTTTGCTATAAAGGATCACCCCCCAATTCACAATCTAATTCCTCTTCGTTATTTCTCGTTTGTCTTTTGCTATAAATCGATTCACAATCTAATTCTCTTCGATTTCACTATCTGATTCACAATCTGATTCTCTTCGTGATTTCTCGTTTGTCTTTTTGCTATAAGGATCACACCCCCTGATTCTCCTTCTAATTCCTCTTCGTTATTTCTCGTTTGTCTTTTTGCTATAAAGGATCACCCCTGATTCACAATCCTAATTCCTCTTCGTTATTTCTCGTTTGTCTTTTTTGCTAAAGATCACCCCCGATTCTAAAATTCCTCTTCGTGATTTCTCGTTTGTCTTTTGATTCACAATTCACAATCTCCTCTTCGTGATTTCTCGTTTGTCTTTTGCTATAGGGTCTGATTCTGTCCAGTTTGCTCGTTTGATCATCCTCTGATTCACAATTACTGATTCCTCTTCGTTTCTCGTTTGTCTTTTTGCTATAAAGGATCACCCCTGATTCACAATCTAATTCCTCTTCGTGATTTCTCGTTTGTCTTTTGCTATAAAGATCACCCCTGATTCACAATCTAATTCCTCTTCGTTATTTCTCGTTTGTCTTTTGCTATAAAGGATCACCCCGATTCACAATCTAATTCCTCTTGATTTCTCGTTTGTCTTTTGCTATAAAAGGATCACCCCCAATTCACAATCTAATTCCTCTTCGTGATTTCGTTTGTCTTTTGCTATAAAGGATCACCCCGATTCACAATCTGATTCCTCTTCGTGATTTCGTTTGTCTTTTTTTGCTATAAAGGATCACCCCCTGATTCACAATCTGATTCCTCTTCGTGATTTCTCGTTTGTCTTTTTTGCTATAAAGATCACCCCCGATTCACAATCTAATTCCTCTTCGTGATTTCTCGTTTGTCTTTTTGCTACAAAGGATCACCCCGATTCACAATCTGATTCTTTTCTTCGTGATTTCTCGTTTGTCTTTTGCTATAAAGGATCACCCCTGATTCACAATCTAATTCCTCTTCGTTATTTCTCGTTTGTCTTTTGCTATAAGGATCACCCCCGATTCACAATCTAATTCCTCTTCGTTATTTCTCTTGTCTTTTGCTATAAGGATCACCCCCAATTCACAATCTAATTCCTCTTCGTTTTGTCTTTTGCTATAAAGGATCACCCCCTCTTCGTGATTCACAATCTGATTCTCTTCGTGATTTCTCGTTTGTCTTTTTGCTAAAAGATCACCCCGATTCACAATCTAATTCCTCTTCGTGATTTCTCGTTTGTCTTTTTGCTATAAAGGATCATCACCCCCGATTCACAATCTGATTCCTCTTCGTTATTTCTCGTTTGTCTTTTGCTATAAAGGATCACCCCTGATTCAATTCTGATTCCTCTTCATTATTTCTCGTTGTCTTTTGCTATAAAGGATCACCCCCTGATTCACAATCTAATTCCTCTTCGTTATTTCTCGTTTGTCTTTTGCTATAAAGGATCACGTTCTGCCTCCGATTAACCATCTCGTTGTTTTTGCTCTTTCGTGATTTCTCGTTTGTCTTTTTGCTATAAAGGATCACCCCTGATTCACAATCTGATTCCTCTTCGTGATTTCTCGTTTTGTCTTTTGCTATAAGGATCACCCCCCGATTCACAATCTGATTCCTCTTCGTTATTTCTCGTTTGTCTTTTTATAAAGGATCACCCCTGATTCACAATCTGATTCCTCTTCGTTATTTCTCGTTTGTCTTTTTGCTATAAAGGATCACCCCTGATTCACAATCTAATTCCTTTTGCTTCATCCTCGTTATTTCTCGTTTGTCTTTTTGCTATAAAGGATCACCCCCGATTCACAATCTGATTCCTCTTCGTGATTTCTCGTTGTTTTTGCTATAAGGATCACCCAATTCACAATCTGATTCCTCTTTCGATTTATTTCTCGTTTGTCTTTGCTATAAAGGATCACCCCAATTCACTAATTCTCTTCGTTATTCTCGTTTGTCTTTGCGTGATTTCACAATCTAATTTGTCTTTTTTCTTTTTGCTATAAAGGATCACCCTGATTCACAATCTAATTCCTTTCGTTATTTCTCGTTTGTCTTTTTTGCTATAAGGATCACCCCTGATTCAAATCTAATTCCTCTTCGTTATTTCTCGTTTGTCTTTTGCTAAAGGATCACCCCCTGATTCACAATCTGATTCCTCTTCGTTATTTCTCGTTTGTCTTTTGCTATTTCTGATTCACTATCTGATTCCTCTTCGTCTTTTGTCTTTTGCTAAAAGGATCACCCCGATTCACAATCCAATTCCTCTTCGTGATTTCTCGTTTGTCTTTTGCTATAAAGGATCACCCTAATTCACAATCTAATTCCTTTCGTGATTTCTCGTTTGTCTTTTTTTCTCGTTATAAAGGATCACCCCCTGATTCACAATCTAATTCCTCTTCGTTTGTCTTTTGCTATTTCTCGTTTGTTTGTCTTTTGCTATAATCAGATCACCCTCTTCAGATTCACAATCTGTCTTTTTCCTCTTCATACAATCTGTTTCTCGAGATTTCGTTTGTCTTTTTTGCTATAAAGGATCACCCCGATTCACAATCTAATTCCTCTTCGTTATTTCTCGTTTGTCTTTTTTGCTATAAAGGATCACCCCGATTCACAATCTAATTCCTCTTCGAGATTTCTCGTTTTTGTCTTTTGCTATAAAGGATCACCCCATTCCAATTTCTCGTTTGTCTTTTTGCTAAATTCCCTCACAATCTCGTCTTCGTGATTTCTCGTTTGTCTTTTTTGCTATAAAGGATCACCCCCTCTTTGATTCACAATCTGATTCGCTCTTCGTGATTTCTCGTTTGTCTTTTTGCTATAAAGGATCACCCCAATTCACAATCTAATTCCTCTTCGTTATTTCTCGTTTGTCTTTTGCTATAAAGGATCACCCCCCGATTCACAATCTAATTCCTCTTCGTTATTTCTCGTTTGTCTTTTTGCTATAAAGGATCACCCCCGATTCACAATCTGATTCCTCTTCGTGATTTCTCGTTTGTCTTTTTGCTATAAAGGATCACCCCTTCACAATCTGCTTTCTCTTTGTCTTTTTGCTAAGATTTCTTTCGTTTGTCTTTTTGCTACAATCTGATTCACA
The DNA here is from genome assembly GCA_903632075.3 of Acanthosepion pharaonis. NCBI lineage: Eukaryota > Metazoa > Mollusca > Cephalopoda > Sepiida > Sepiidae > Acanthosepion > Acanthosepion pharaonis. Next base: position 3,267,320 of record CAHIKZ030004577.1, on the reverse strand, counting down.
ATCTTTCCTCTTCAAGATTTTCTCGTTTGTCTTTTGCTATAAAGGATCACCCCCCGATTCACAATCTAATTCCTCTTCGTTATTTCTCGTTTTGTCTTTTGCTATAAAGGATCACCCCCGATTCACAATCTGATTCCTCTTCGTTATTTCTCGTTTGTCTTTTGCTATAAAGGATCACCCCGATTCACAATCTAATTCCTCTTCGTTATTTCTCGTTTGTCTTTTTGCTATAAAAAGGATCACAATCTATTCTGATTTCTCAATCTGATTCCTCTTCGTGATTTCTCGTTTGTCTTTTGCTATAAGGATCACCCAATCCGTTGATTCACGTTTGTCTTTGCTATAAGATTTCCTTTTGCTTCACCCCCGATTCATTTCTCGTTTTCTCGTTTGTCTTTTGCTATAAAGGATCACCCCCTTGATTCACAATCTAATTCCTCTTCGTTATTTCTCGTTTGTCTTTTTGCTATAAAGGATCACCCTATGATTCCTCTTCGTGATTTCAATCTGATTCCTCTTCGTTTCGTTTCTCGTTTGTCTTTTGCTATAAAGGATCACCCTCGATTAACAATCTGATTCTCTTCGTGATTTCTCGTTTGTCTTTTGCTATAAAGGATCACCCCTGATTCACAATCTTTCTCGAGTTATTTCTCGTTTGTCTTTTGCTATAAAGGATCACCCCCCCTGATTCACAATCTGATTCTCTTCGTTATTTTCGTTTGTCTTTTTGCTATAAAGGATCACCCGCGATTCACAATCTGATTCCTCTTCGTGATTTCTCGTTTGTCTTTTGCTTTAAAGGATCACCTCTGATTCACAATCTGATTCCTCTTCGTTATTTCCTCGTTTGTCTTTTTGCTATAAAGGATCACCCTGATTCACAATCTATTCATTCCTCTTCGTTATTTCGTTTGTCTTTTTTGCTATAAAGGATCACCCCTGATTCACTATCTGATTCCTCTTCGTTATTTCTCGTTTGTCTGTCTTTTGCTATAAAGGATCACCCCCCCTGATTCACAATCTGTTATTTCTCGTTTGTCTTTTGCTTTCACCCCTGATTCACTATCTGATTCCTCTTCGTTTTTCTCGTTTGTCTTTTGCTATAAAGGATCACCCCGATTCACAATCTGATTCCTCTTCGTGATTTCTCGTTTGTCTTTTGCTATAAAGGATCACCCCAGATTCACAAAATCCTGATTGCTGCTTCGTGATTTCTCGTTTGTCTTTTGCTATAAAGGATCACCCCCTGATTCACAATCTAATTCCTCTTCGTGATTTCTCGTTTGTCTTTTGCTATAAAGGATCACCCCGATTCACAATCTGATTCTCTTCGAGATTTCTCGTTTGTCTTTTTGCTATAAAGGATCACCCCGATTCACAATCAATTCCTCTTCTTCTCGTTTCTTTTTTGCTATAAAGGATCACCCCGATTCACAATCATTCCTCTTCGAGATTTCTCGTTTTGTCTTTTTGCTAAGGATCACCCCGATTCACAATCTGATTCCTCTTTCGAGATTTCTCGTTTGTCTTTTGCTATAAAGGATCACCCCTTGATTCACAATTCCTCTTCGTGATTTCTCGTTTGTCTTTTGCTATAAAGGATCACCCCGATTCACAATCTGATTCCCTCTTCGTGATTTCTCGTTTGTCTTTTGCTATAAGGATCACCCCCCGATTCACAATCTGATTCCTCTTCGTTTCTCGTTTGTCTTTTTGCTATTTCACCCCTGATTCTGAATGATTCATCTTCGTGATTTCTCGTTTGTCTTTTTGCTATAAAGGATCACCCCTGATTCACAATCTAATTCCTCTTTTGTGATTTCTCGTTTGTCTTTTTGCTATAAGATCACCCCGATTCACAATCCTGATTCCTCTTCGTTATTTCTCGTTTGTCTTTTTGCTATAAGGATCACCCCCGATTCACAATCTAATTCCTCTTTGTTTGTTTCTCGTTTGTCTTTTGCTTTTATAAAAGGATCACCCCGATTCTGTCTAATTTCCTCTTCATTCATTTCTCGTTTGTTTGTCTTTTGCTATAAAGGATCTACGATTCTAATCTGATTCCTCTTCGAGATTTCTCGTTTTGTCTTTGCTATAAAGGATCACCCCCGATTCACAATCTAATTCCTCTTCGAGATTTCTCGTTTGTCTTTTTGCTATAAGATCACCCCTGATTCACAATCTAATTCCTCTTCGTGATTTCTCGTTTGTTTTTGCGATAAAGGATCACCCCCGATTCACAATCAATTCTCTTCGTGATTTCTCGTTTTCGTTTGTCTTTTTAGCTATAAAGGATCCCCCCTTTTCACAATCTGATTCCTCTTCGTGATTTCTCGTTTGTCTTTTGCTATTTTCTCTGATTGCTCTTCGTCTTTGTCTTTTATATAAAGGATCTTGATTCTGTCTAATTCCTTCGTTGTTCTCGTTTGTCTTTGCTATAAGGATCACCCCGATTCACAATCTGATTCCTCTTCGTGATTTCTGTTTGTCTTTTTTGCTATAAAGGGATCAAATTTTCGATTCACAATCTGATTCCTCTTCGTTATTTGTCGTTTGTCTTTTGCTATAAGGATCACCTCCTGATTCACTATCTAATTCCTCTTCGTGATTTCTCGTTTGTCTTTTGCTATAAGGATCTTGATTCACAAATCTAATTACTTTTCGTTATTTCTTTGTCTTTTGTTCACCCCGATTCACAATCTGATTCCTTCTTTTTGTCGTTTGTCTTTTGCTATAAAGGATCACCCTTGATTCCACTATCTGATTCCTCTTCGTGATTTCTCGTTTGTCTTTTTGCTATAAAAGGATCACCCCATTCACAATCAATTACTTTTCGTTATTTCTCGTTTGTCTTTTGTTATAAAGGATCACCCCTTGATTAACAATCTGATTCTCTTGATTTCTCGTTTGTCTTTTGCTATAAAGGATCACCCTCGATTCACAATCTGATTGCTCTTCGTGATTTCTCGTTTGTATTTTTACTGTAAAGGATCACCCCGATTCACAATCTAATTCTCTTCGTTATTTCTCGTTTGTCTTTTGCTGTTCCACAATCTGATTCACTCGATTTGATTCCTCTTCGTTTCTCGTCGCCTTTTTGCTATAAGGATCACCCCGATTCACAATCTGATTCCTCTTCGTGATTTCTCGTTTGTCTTTTTGCTATAAAGGATCACCCTCGATTCACAATCTGATTGCTCTTCGTGATTTCTCGGTTTGTCTTTTGCTATAAAGGATCACCCCCTTTGATTCACAATCTAATTCTCGTTCTTTCTCGTTTGTCTTTGCTATAAAGGATCCCCCTGATTCACAATCTGATTCCTCTTCAGAGATTTCTCGTCTGACTTTTTGCTATAAAGGATTCACCCCGATTCACAATCTGATTCCCTCTTCGTGATTTCTCGTTTGTCTTTTTTGCTACAAAGGATCACCCTTGATTCACAATCTGATTCCTCTTCGTGATTTCTCGTTTTTGTCTTTTGCCTATAAAGGATCACCCCTGATTCACAATCTGATTCGTCTTCGTTGTTTTCGTTTTGTCTTTTGCTATAAAGGATCCACCCTGATTCACTATCTGATTCCCTCTTCGTGATTTCTCGTTTGTCTTTATTTCGTTTGTCTTTAAGGATCACCCCGATTCACAATCTGATACTTTTCGTTATTTCTCGTTTGTCTTTTGCTATAAAGGATCACCCCTGATCTATCACAATCTGATTCCTCTTCGTTATTTCGTTTGTCTTTTGCTATAGCGATCTTCGATTCACAATCTAATTCTTTTCGTTATTTCTCGTTTGTCTTTTGCTATAAAGGATCACCCCTGATTAACAATCTGATTCTCTGTGATTTCTCGTTTGTCTTTTGCTATAAAGATCACCCCGATCTATTCCTCTTCGTGATGTTTCTCGTTTGTCTTTTTGCTATAAAGATCACCCTCAATTCACAATCTGTTCCTCTTCGTGATTTCTCGTTGTCTTTTGCTATAAGAGATCACCCCAATTCACGGTCTAATTTCCTCTTCATAATTCTCATTTGTCTTTTGCTACAAAAGATCACCCCATTCTAATCTAATTCCTCTTCATTGTTCTCGTTTTTGTCTTTTGCTAAAAAATCACCCCGATTCATCTAATTCCTCTTCATTTATTTCTCTTGTCTTTTTGCTATAAAAGATCACCCCAATTGTCCCTAATTCCTCTTCATTATTTCTCGTTTGTCTTTTTGCTATAAAGATCACCCCATTTCCCAATTTCCTCTTCGTATTTCTCTTTGTTTTTTATAAGATCACCCCGATTACAATCTGATTCTCTTCGTGATTCCTTTTGTCTTTTGCTATAAAAGATCACCCATTCACAATCTATTCCTCTTCATTATTTCTCGTTTGTCTTTTTTTGCTACAAAGATCACCCCGATTCTGTCTAATTCCCCTCTTCGTGATTTCTCGTTTGTCTTTTTATAAAAGATCACCCCAAATTAAATCATTCCTCTTCATGTGATTTCTCGTTTGTCTTTTGCTATAAAAAGATCACCCCAATTCTGTCTAATTCCTCTTCGTTATTTCTCATTTGTCTTTTGCTATAAGATCACCCAATTCACTATCAATTCCTCTTCATTATTTCTCATTTTGTCTTTTTGCTATAAAAATCACCCACCAATTCTGTCAGTTCTCTTCAATTTCTCATTTGTCTTTTTGCTATAAAGATCACCCAATTCTGTCTGATTCCTCTTCGTTATTTCTCATTTGTCTTTTTGCTAAAGTCACTCCCATTCTGTCTATTCCTCTTCATGATTTCTCATTTTCTCTTTTTGCTATAAAGATCACCCCATTCACAATCTGATTCCTCTTCGTGTTTTCTCATTTGTCTTTTTGCTATAAAGATCTGCCCCCATTCGTCTAATTCCTCTTCGTGATTTCTCATTTGTCTTTTTTGCTATAAAGATCACCCCGATTCACAATCTAATTCCTCTTCCAATTTCTCGTTTGTCTTTTTTGCTATAAAGGATCTTCAATTCACAATCTAATTCCTCTTCGAATTTCTCATTTGTCTTTTGCTATAAGATCACCCCCGATTCTAGTCTAATTCCTCTTCGTGTTTCTCGTTTTGTCTTTTGCTGTAAATCTTCCCCGATTCACAATCTGATTCCTCTTCGTGATTTCTCATTTGTCTTTTTGCTATAAAGTCACCCCGATTCTAATCCAATTCCTCTTCATTGTTCTCATTTTGTCTTTTTACTATAAAAATCACCCCAGTTCTGTCTCCCTTCCTTTGTTATTTCTCGTTTTGTCTTTTGCTATAAGATCACCCCGATTCTGTCCTGATTCTCTCTTCATTGTCTCGTTTGTCTTTTGCTATAAGTCACCCCATTCAATACAATTCCTCTTCATGATTTCTCGTTGTCTTTTGCTATAAAGATCACCCCGATTCATCTAATTCCTTTTAACAATTTCTCATTTTGTCTTTTTGCTATAAAGACCACCCAATTTACAATCTAATTCCTCTTCGAATTTCTCATTTGTCTTTTTTGCTAAAAGGATCACCCCCGATTCACAATCTAATTCCTCTTCATGATTTCTCGTTTGTCTTTTGCTATAAGGATCACCCCCGATTCACAATCTAATTCCTCTTCATTTCTCGTTTTGTCTTTTTTGCTATAAAAGATCACCCCGATTCTAATCAATTCACCTCTTCAGAATTTCTCATTTGTCTTTTTGCTCGAGATCACCCCCATTCACAATCTAATTCCTCTTCGTAATTTCTCGTTTGTCTTTTTGCTATAAAGGAGATCACCCCGATTCACAATCTAATTCCTCTTCGTATTTCTCATTTGTCTTTTGCTATAAAAGATCACCCCAATTCTGTCTAATTCTCTTGGCAATTTCTCGTTTGTCTTTTGCTATAAAAGATCACCCCCGATTCTGTCAATTCCTCTTTATTTCTCATTTGTCTTTTTGCTACAAAGATCACCCGCAATTCTAATCTGGTCCTCTTCATTATTTCTCATTTGTCTTTTTGCTATAAAATCTTGATCACCCCGATTCACAATCTAATTCCTCTTCATTATTTCTCATTTTGTCTTTTTGCTATAAAGATCACCCCCGATTCACAATCTAATTCTCTTCGTGATTTCTCGTTTTTCTTTTTGCTATAAAGGATCACTCCCCGATTCACAATCCTGATTCCTCTTCCATTTTTTCGTCTGTTTTTTGTCTTTTGCTACCGAAATCCATTCCTCTTCATTATTTCTCATTTGTCTTTTCTCAAAAGGTCCTTGATTTCTCGTTTGTCTTTGTTCTCATTTGCTTTTGCTATAAAGATCACCCCATTCTACAATCTAATTCCTCTTCATTATTTCTCGTTTGTCTTTTGCTATAAAGGATCACCCCGATTCACAATCCCAATTCCTCTTCGTTATTTCTCGTTTGTCTTTTGCTATAAGGATCTTTGATTCCTCTCTAATTCCTCTTCCTTGATTCTCTCATTTGTCTTTTATAAAGATCACCCCATTCTAATCTAATTCTTTTCATTATTTCTCATTTGTCTTTTTGTTATAAAAGATCACCCCCGTGCTAATCTAATTCCTCTTCGTAATTTCTCATTTGTTTTTTTGCTATAAGATCACCTCATTCTAATCAATTCCTCTTCATTATTTCTCATTTTGTTTTTTATAAAGATCACCCAATTCTAATCTAATTCCTCTTCATGATTTCTCATTTGTCTTTTTGCTATAAGATCACCCCAATTCACAATCTGATTCCTCTTCCGAATTTCTCGTTTGTCTTTTTGCTAAAAAGGATCTTTGATTCACATTCAATTCCTCTTGTGATTTCTCGTTTGTCTTTTGCTATAAAGATCACCTCATTCACAATCTAATTGCTCTTCGTTATTTCTCATTTGTCTTTTACTATAAAGATCACCGATTCACAATTCTGTCTGATTCCCCTTCGTTATTTCTCATTTTGTCTTTGCTATAAGATCACCCCCGATTCAATCTAATTCCTCTTCGGCATTTCTCGTTGTCCACTTTTGCTATAAAGATCCCACTAAATTCACTATCTGATTCCTCTTCATTTCTCGTTTTGTCTTTTGCTAAAAAGATCACCCCATTCAATCTAATTCCTTTTCATTATTTCTCGTTTTGTCTTTTACTTTATAAAGGATCACCCATTCTGAAAATCTGATTCCTCTTCGTGTTTTTCTCGTTTTTGTCTTTTGCTATAAAGGATCACCCCGATTCACAATCTAATTCCTCTTCATTATTTCTCGTTTGTCTTTTATATAAGATCACCCCGATTCTAATCTGATTCACTCTTCAATTTCCTCTTTTTGCTCAAGGATCTTGATTCACTATCAATTCACTCATGATTTCTCATTTTGTCTTTTGCTATAAAGGATCACCCCGATTCACAATCTAATTACTTTCGTAAATTTTCGTTTGTCTTTTGCTATAAGGATCACCCCAATTCTGTCTAATACCTTTCATTATTTCTCGTTTTGTCTTTTGCTATAAGATCACCCCCGATTACAATCTAATTTCCTCTTCGTGATTTCTCGTTTTGTCTTTTTGCTATAAAAGAATCACCCCGATTACACAATCTAATTCCTCTTGTGATTTCTCGTTTGTCTTTTGCTATAAAGGATCCCCCAATTCACAATCTAATTCCTCTTCTTCGTTATTTCTCTTTTTTGTCCTTTTCACCCCAAAGATCTTGATTCTTTCATTTGTCTTTTATTCCTCTTCCAATTTCTCATTCTCGTGTCTTTTTGCTATAAAAATCACCCCAATTCTGTCTGATTCCTCTTTGCCAATTTCTCATTTGTCTTTTTATAAAGCTATAAAAGAATTCACAATCTAATTCCTCTTCGTGATTTCTCATTTTGTCTTTTTGCTATAAAATCACCCCGATTCTGTCTAAATCCCTCTTCTCATTATTTCTCGTTTTGTCTTTTTGCTATAAGTCTCACCCCATTCACAATCTAATTCCTCTTTGTGATTTCTCATTTTGTCTTTTTGCTATAAAGATCACCCCGATTCACAATCTGATTCCTCTTCGTGATTTCTCGTTTGTCTTTTTGCTACAAGATCACCCCGATTCACAATCTAATTCCTCTTCGTTATTTCTCGTTTTGTCTTTGCTATAAGGATCACCCCAATTCACAATCTGATTCATCTTCGTTATTTCTCGTTTGTCTTTTTTATATAAGTTTACCCCGATTCACTATCTGATTCTCTTCGTGATTTCACTATCCTGATTCTGTGATTTCTTTTGTCTTTGCTATAAAAGAGATCACCCCGATTCACAATTCCTTACTTTTCGTTATTTCTCGTTTTGTCTTTTTGCTATAAGAGATCACCCCAATTCTAAAAAAGATCACCCCGATTCACAATCTAATTCCTCTTCATTCCTCTTCGATTTCTCGTTTGTTTGTCTTTTGCTTCATAAATTCCTCTTCATTATTTCTCGATCACCCCGATTCACAATCTAATTCCTCTTCGTTATTTCTCGTTTGTCTTTTTTGCTATAAAGGATCACCCCCCGATTCACAATCTAATTCCTCTTCGTTATTTCTCACCCCGATTAACAATTTGTCTTTTGCTATAAATCTGTTCCTCTTCGTGATTTCTCGTTTGTCTTTTGCTATCACCCCGATTCACAATCTGATTCCTTCTCTTTGTCGTTATTTCTCGTTTGTCTTTTGCTATAAAGGATCACCCCTTCGTTATTCACAATCTGATTCCTCTTCCTCTTCGTTTCTCGTTTGTCTTTTTTTTGCTATAAAGGATCACCCCGATTCACAATCTGATTCCTCTTCGTGATTTCTCGTTTGTCTTTTTGCTTCACCCCCCGATTCACAATCTGATTCCTCTTCGTGATTTCTCGTTTGTCTTTTTCCTCTTCTTATAAAGTTTGTCCTTTGCTTTGATCACCCCGATTCACAATCTAATTCGTCTTCGTTATTTCTCGTTTGTCTTTTGCTATAAAGGATCACCCCGATTCTGTATCTGATTCCTCTTCGTGATTTCTCATTTGTCTTTGCTATAAAGGATCACCCCCGATTCACAATCTAATTCCTTCGTTTGTCTTTTTGCTTGTTCAATTCCTTTCGTGATTTCTCATTTGTCTTTTGTAAAAATCACCCCCGATTCACAATCTAATTCCTCTTCGTGATTTCTCGTTGTCTTTTTGCTATAAAGTTCACCCCGATTCCCATCTGATTTCCTTTGTTATTTCTCGTTTGTCTTTTGCTATAAGGATCACCCGATTCTGATTTCCTCTTCGTTGTTTCTCCTTTGTCTTTTGCTATATAAAGGATCACCCCGATTCTACAATCTAATTCCTCTTCATTGTACATTATTTCTCATTCACAATCTAATTCCTCTTCGTTTTCTTTTGTCTTTTGCTACAAGGATACTTGATTCACAATCTAATTCCTCTTCGTGATTTCTCGTTTGTCTTTTGCTATAAAGTCACCCCCATTCCTCTTCGGTAAGAGATCACCCCGATTCGTCTATTCCTCTTCGTTATTTCTCGTTTGTCTTTTGCTATAAAGATCACCCCAGTGCTATCTAATTCCTCTTCGTGATTTCTCGTTTGTCTTTTACAAAAGTCTAATTCACTCTTTCTTTTCGATTTCTCGTTTGTCTTTTTGCTATTTTCTCTAATTTTTCGTTGTTTCTTTTGTCTTTGCTATAAAGATCACCCCCGATTCACAATCTAATTCCTCTTCGTTATTTCTCGTTTGTCTTTTTGCTATAAAGGATCACCCAATTCACAATCTAATTCCTCTTCATTTCTCATTTCTCGTTTTGTCTTTTTGCTGTCTAATTCACCCCGATTCACAATTTCTCATTCCTCTTTTGCTATAAGGGTTTTCTCTCTTCATCTTTTTTTTGCTAAAAAAATCACCCCCATTCACAATCTAATTCCTCTTCGTGTTTCTCGTTTGTCTTTTTGCAAAAAATCACCCCAATTCTAATCTAATTCCTCTTCGTAATTTCTCATTTGTCTTTTTTATATAAAAGATCACCCCATTACATCTATTCCTCTTCATTATTTCTCATTTGTCTTTTGCTATAAATCTTCCAATTACAATCATTCCTCTTCGTGATTTCTCTGTTTGTCTTTGCATTCACCCCAATTCATCAATTCCTCTTCGTGATTTCTCGTTTGTCTTTTTGCTAAAGATCAAAAAATCTAATTCCTCTTCATGTCAATCTATTGTCTTTTCTGTTATTTCACCCCGTTTTGTCTTTTGCTATTCGTTATTTCTCGTTTGTCTTTTTATGTAAAGAGATCCTGAATTCCTCTTCGTGATTTCTCATTTGTCTTTTGCTATAAAGATACTGATTCACAATCTAATTCCTCTTCGTTATTTCTCATTTTGTCTTTTGCTACAAAGATCACCCCCAATTCAATCTAATTCCTCTTCGTGATTTCTCGTTTGTCTTTTATATAAAAGATCTTTGATTACAATCTAATTCCTCTTCGTTTTTTCTCGTTTGTCTTTTTACTATAAAGATCACCCCGATTCTGTCTAATTCCTCTTCGTTATTTTCTCATTTGTCTTTTTACTATAAAGATCACCCCAATTCATCTAATTCCTCTTCATGTTTTCTCATTTGTCTTTTGCTATAAAGGTCACCCCATTCACTATCTAATTCCTCTTCATTATTTCTCATTTGTCTTTTGCTAAAAGATCACCCCCGATTCTAATTCCTCTTCAATTTCTCGTTTGTCTTTTTGCTATAAAGATCACCCCCATTCTATCTGATTCCTCTTGTGATTTCTCGTTTGTCTTTTTGCTATAAAGATACCCCAGATTCGTTATCCTCATTTCCTCTTTTGTATATTTCTCGTTTTGTCTTTTTACTATAAAGATCTCTGTCTTTCACAATCTAATTACTTTTCGTGATTTCTCGTTTTCTTCGTGTCTTTTTTTTGCTATAAAGAGATCACCCCGATTCACAATCTGATTCCTCTTCGTTATTTCTCGTTTGTCTTTGCTATAAAGGATCACCCAATTCTAATCTAATTCCTCTTCTTTGGCTTATTTCGTTTTTGTCTTTTGCTATAAAAGATCACCCCAATTCTACAATCTGATTCCTCTTCGTTATTTCTCGTTTGTCTTTTGCTATAAAAATCACCCCGATTCTAATCTATTCTCTTCATTGTTCTCGTCTGTCTTTTGCTATAAAAGATCGTTTTGTCTTTTTCCTATAAATTTCTCTTGTCTGTCTTTATAAAAATCACCCAGTAATCTAGTACTTTTCATTATTTCTCGTTTGTCTTTTTGCTATAAAGATCACCCCGATTCTGTCTGGGCCTCTTCGTGATTTCTCGTCTGTCTTTTGCTATAAAGATCACCCCAATTCTATCTGATTCCTCTTCATTATTTCTCGTTTGTCTTTTGCTATAAATAATCACCCCCGATTCATCTATTTCCTCTTTTATTTCTCATTTGTCTTTTGCTATAAAGGATCACCCCAATTCTGTCTAATTCCTCTTCGTGATTTCTCATTTGTCTTTTTGCTATAAGAATCACCCCAATTCATCTAATTCTCTTCATTGTTCTCATTTGTCTTTTTGCTATAAAAGATCACCCCAATTCTGTCTAATTCCTCTTCGAATTTCTCGTCTGTCTTTGCTATAAAGATCACCCCCGATTCTGTATCTGATTTCTCTTCGTATTTCTCATTTGTCTTTTTGCTACAAAGATCACCCCAATTCTGTCCCAATTCCTCTTCATTTTTCATTTTTCTTTGCTATAAGAATCACCCCGATTCAATCTAATTCCTCTTCATTATTTCTCGTTGTCTTTTTATATAAAAGGATCACCCCATTCACTATCTGTTCCTCTTCGTGATTTCTCGTTTTGTCTTTTTGCTATAAAGATCACCCCGATTCACAATCTATTTACTTTTTCGTTATTTCTCGTTTGTCTTTTGCTATAAAGGGATCACCCCGATTCTGTCTATTCCTCTTCGTGATTTCTCGTTTGTCTTTTTTGCTATAAGATCACCCCGATTCACAATCAATTCCTCTTCATTATTTCTCGTTTGTCTTTTTGCTACAAAAGATCACCCTCGATTCAATCGATTCCTCTTCGTGATTTCTCGTTTGTCTTTTGCTATTCACAATCTGATTCCTCTTCGTGTTTTTCTTTCATTGTCTTTTCTCATTACAATCTAATTCCTCTTCATTATTTCTCGTTTGTCTTTTTTGCTACAAAAGTCACCCCAATTCTGTCTGTTCTTCCTCTTCGTATATTTCTCGTTTGTCTTTTGCTATAAGAATCAATTCTCTTCAATTCTAATCTTTTTACTATAAAGATACCCCCATTCGTCTTCATTATTTCTCATTTGTCTTTGCTATAAAAGAGATCACCCCAATTCACTATCTGATTCCTCTTCGTGATTTCTCGTCTGTCTTTTGCTATAAAGAGATCACCCAAATTTCATAAAGAACCTTCATTACTTTTCTCATTTCTCTTTTGTCTTTTTGCTATAAGAGATCACCCCGATTCACAATCTGATTCCTCTTCGTGATTTCTCGTTTGTCTTTTGCTATAAAGATCACCCCATTCTGTCTATTCCTCTTCATTATTTCTCGTTTGTCTTTTGCTATAAAGATCACCCTCGATTCACAATCTGATTCCTCTTCGTAATTTCTCATTGTCTTTTGCTATAAAAATCACCCAATTCACTATCTGATTCTCTTCGTTGATTTCTCATTTTGTCTTTTGTATAAAAAGATCACCCCATTCTAATCTATTCCTCTTCATTATTTCTCGTTTTGTCTTTTTGCTATAAAAGATCACCCCAATTCTGTCTATTCCACTTCAATTTCTCGTATGTCTTTTTTGCTATAAAGATCACCCCGATTACTATCTGATTCCTCTTCATGATTTCTCGTTTGTCTTTTGCTATAAATAATCACCCCCGATTCTAATCTATTTCCTCTTCGTTATTTCTCGTTTGTCTTTTGCTATAAGTCACCCCATTCTATCTAATTCCTCTTCGTGATTTTCTCGTCTTTTTTTGCTACAGATCACCCTCGATTCTGTCTATTCCTCTTCATTATTTCTCATTTGTCTTTTTGCTATAAAATCACCCTCATTCACAATCTAGTTGCTCTTCGTTATTTCTCGTTTTGTCTTTTTTGCTAAAAGATCACCCCAATTCACAATCTGATTCCTCTTCGTGTTTTCTCGTTTGTCTTTTTTTATAAAGGATCACCCCGATTCACAATCTAATTCCTCTTCGTTATTTCTCATTTGTCTTTTGCTATAAAGATCCACCCCGATTACAATCTGATTCCTCTTCAAATTCTCGTCTGTCTTTTTTACTATAAAGATCACCCCCATTCACTATCTATTCCTCTTCGTGATTTCTCATTTTGTCTTTTGCTATAAATTCTGTCTAATTCCCTATTCATTATTTCTCAATTCTTTTGTCTAGTACTTCTTCATTGTTCTCATTTGTCTTTTTGCTATAAATATTTTATTCTAATCTAATTCCTCTTCGTGATTTCTCGTTTGTCTTTTGCTATAAAATCACCCCAATTCACTGTCTAATTCCTCTTCCGTTTTCTCGTTTGTCTTTTGCTATAAAGATCACCCCATTCACAATCTCTATTCCTTTTCATTTTCTCATTTGTCTTTTTGCTATAAAGATCTTTTAATTCTGTCTAATTCTCTTCATTATTTCTCGTTTGTCTTTTGCTATAAAGATCACCCCAATTCTGTCTCTAATTCCTCTTCATTATTTCATTTTGTCTTTTGCTACAAAAGATCACCCCGATTTCAATCTGATTCTCTTCGTGATTTCTCGTTTTTGTCTTTTGCTATAAAAGATCACCCCCGATTCATCTGATTCCTCTTCAAAATTTCTCGTTTTGTCTTTTTGCTCCCCCCGTAAAATCTAATTTTTTTTCACAATCTAATTTCTCTTCGTTTTTCTTTTTTTGCTATAAAGAATCACCCCCGATTCTGTCTAATTCCTCTTCGAATTTCTCGTTTGTCTTTTGCTATAAAGATCACCCCGATTCACTATCTGATTTCACTTCGTGATTTCTCATTTGTCTTTTTTGCTATAAAGAATCACCCCGATTACAATCTAATTCCCCTTTCATTATTTTCTCGTTTTGTCTTTTGCTATAAAGAATCACCCCAATTCTGTCTAATTCCTCTTCATTATTTCTCGTTTGTCTTTTTACTATAAAAGGATTCTTTGATTCACAATTCACTAATTCCTCTTCGTGATTTCTCATTGTCTTTTTTTGCTATAAAAGATCATCCCCGATTCACAATCTAATTCCTCTTCATGATTTCTCATTTGTCTTTTACTATAAAGATCACCCCCCATTCACAATCTAATTCCTCTTCGTTTATTTCTCGTTTGTCTTTTTTGCTATAAAGATCACCCCGATTACAATCTAATTCCTCTTCCTTATTTCTCATTTGTCTTTTGCTATAAGGATCACTGATTCTAATCTAATTCCTCTTCGTTATTTCTCGTTTGTCTTTTGCTATAAAGGATCTCTAATTCCCTTCATTTATTTCTCATTTGTCTTTTGCTAATTCCTCTTTCGTGATTTCTCATTTGTCTTTTGCTATAAGGATCACCCCAATTCACAATCTATTCCTCTTCATTATTTCTCGTTTGTCTTTTGCTATAAAGATCATCCCAATTCACAATCTAATTCCTCTTCGTGATTTCTCGTTTGTCTTTTTGCTATAAAGATCACCCCAATTTCTCGTTTGTCTTTTTTGCTAAAAGATCTAATTCTCTCTTCAATTTCTCATTTGTCTTTTAAAAGATCACCCCCATTCATCTGATTCCTCTTCATTATTTCTCCTTTGTCTTTTGCTATAAAGATCACCCCAATTCTGTCAATTCCTCTTCTTTATTTCTCATTTGTCTTTTGCTATAAAGATCTTCCCCAATTCTAATCTAATTCCTCTTCATTATTTCTCATTTGTCTTTTACTATAAAGATCACCCCAATTCTAATCTAAATTCCTCTTCGTTATTTCTCATTTGTCTTTTGCTATAAAGATCACCCCGATTCTAATCTAATTCCTCTTCATGATTTCTCATTTGTCTTTGCTATAAAGATCACCCCCGATTCTGTCTAATCAATTCCTCTTCGTTATTTCTCGTTTGTCTTTTTCTAAAGATCACCCCAATTTCAATCTAATTCCTCTTCATTATTTCTCGTTTGTCTTTTTGCTATAAAGATCACCCCCGATTCTGTCTAATTCCTCTTCATTATTTCTCGTTTGTCTTTTTTATAAAGATCACTTGATTCACAATCTAATTCCTCTTCATTATTTCTCGTTTGTCTTTTTGCTACAAAAGACACTTGATTCCCAATCAATTTCTCTTTTTTCTCGTTTGTCTTTTGCTAAAAGATCTTAAATTCTGTCTAATTCCTCTTCATTATTTCTCATTTGTCTTTTGCTATAAAGATCACCCCCATTCTGTCTCTAATTCCTCTTCATTATTTCTCATTTGTCTTTTGCTATAAAGATCACCCCATTCACAATCTAATTCCTCTTCGTGATTTCTCATTTGTCTTTTGCTATAAAAAGACCACCCCAATTCACAATCTAATTCCTCTTCAATTTCTCATTTGTCTTTTTGCTATAAAGATGCCCCGATTCAATCTAATTCCTCTTCATTATTTCTCATTTGTCTTTTTGCTATAAAGATCACCCCCCGATTCACAATCTATTCCTCTTCATTATTTCTCGTTTGTCTTTTTTGCTAAAATCACCCCAATTCACAATCTGATTCTCTTCGTGATTTCTCGTTTGTCTTTTGCTATAAAGATCACCCCGATTCACAATCTAATTCCTCTTCGTATTTCTCGTTTGTCTTTTTTATAAAGGATCATCCCGATTCATCTCTAATTCCTCTTCGTTATTTCTCGTTTGTCTTTTGCTAAAGGATCACCCCGATTCACAATCTAATTCCTCTTCGTTATTTCTCGTTTTGTCTTTTGCTATAAAGATCACCCCGATTCTGTCTAATTCCTCTTCGTTATTTCTCGTTTGTCTTTTTGCTATAAGATCCTCCCATTCAATCTAATTCTCTTCGAATTTCTCATTTGTCTTTTGCTATAAAGATGCCCCGATTCACAATCTAATTCCTCTTCATTATTTCTCGTTTGTCTTTTTAAAGATGCCCCCGATTCTGAATTCCTCTTCATTTCTCGTTTGTCTTTTGCTATAAAGATCATTCTGTCTGATTCCTCTTCGTGATTTCTCGTTTGTCTTTTGCTATAAAGATCACCCCCGATTCACTATCTGATTCCTCTTCATTATTTCTCGTTTGTCTTTTATAAAGAGATCACCCCGATTCTGTCTGATTCTTTTCATTATTTCTCGTTTTTGTCTTTTGCTATAAGATCACCCCCGATTCACAATCTAATTCCTCTTCGTTATTTCTCGTTTGTCTTTTTGCTATAAAGGATCACCCCGATTCACAATCTGATTCCTCTTCATTTTCTCATTTGTCTTTTTGCTATAAAGGATCACCCCCGATTCTGTCTAATTCCTCTTCGTTATTTCTCATTTGTCTTTTGCTATAAAGATCACCCCAATTCTGTCTAATTCCTCTTCATTATTTCTCATTTGTCTTTTTGCTAAAGATCACCCCAATTTACAATCAATTCCTCTTCGTTATTTCTCATTTGTCTTTTTGCTATAAAGATCACCCCATTCATCTATTCCTCTTCATGTTATTTCTCATTTTGTCTTTGCTATAAAGATCACCCCATTCTATCTAATTCCTCTTCATTATTTCTCGTTTGTCTTTTTTATAAAGAGATCACCCCGATTCACAATCTAATTCCTCTTCGTGATTTCTCATTTGTCTTTTGCTATAAGGATCACCCCCATTCTAATCTGATTCTCTTCGTTCTCATTTGTCTTTTGCTATAAAGATCACCCCAATTCTAATCCTCTTCATTATTTCTCGTTTGTCTTTTTGCTATAAGAGATCACCCCGATTTCTCTCTTCGAATTTCTCGTCTGTCTTTTGCTATAAAGGATCACCCCATTCACAATCTAATTCCTCTTCGTTATTTCTCGTTTTGTCTTTTTACAAGGATCAGATTCACTGATTCCTCTTCGATTTCTCGTTTTGTCTTTGCTAAAAGATCTGCCCCCGATTCACAATCTGATTCCTCTTCATTATTTCTCGTTTGTCTTTTTTATAAGGATCACCCCCGATTCTGTCTAATTCCTCTTCAAGTATTTCTCGTTTGTCTTTTTGCTATAAATCAGATTCTGTCTAATTCCTCTTCATTATTCTCATTTGTTTTTGCTAAAGATCCCCATTCTGTCTAATTCCTCTTCAATTTTCATTTTGTCTTTTGCTATAAAGATCACCCCATTCTAATCTAATTCCTCTTCATTATTTCTCATTTGTCTTTTGCTATAAAAGATCTTATTCTGTCATTCCTCTTCGTGATTTCTCATTTGTCTTTTGCTACAAAGATCACCCCCATTTCAATCTAATTCCTCTTCGTTATTTCTCGTTTGTCTTTTTTGCTATAAAGATCACCCCAATTCTGTCTAATTCCTCTTCCTTGATTTCTCATTTGTCTTTTGCTATAAAAGATCACCCCAATTCACAATCTAATTCCTCTTCATTATTTCTCGTTTTGTCTTTTTGCTATAAAGATCACCCCCATTCACAATCTAATTCCTCTTCATTATTCTCGTTTGTCTTTTTGCTATAAAGATCACCCCATTTCACAATCTAATTCCTCTTCAATTTCTCGTTTTGTCTTTTTGCTATAACAATCTGGTGCCTTCGTGATTTCTCATTTGTCTTTTACTAATCAATTCCTCTTCATCCTTTTCATTTCTCGTTTTTGTCTTTTTTATAAAGATCACCCCCGATTCACAATCTAATTCCTCTTCGTTATTTCTCATTTGTCTTTTGCTATAAAGATCACCCCCATTCTGTCTAATTCCTCTTCATGTTCTCATTTTGTCTTTTGCTATAAAGATCATTTCTCGTCTGGCTCATTTCTTTTTGCTAAAGATCACCCCAATTCTGTCTAATTCCTCTTCATTATTTCTCATTTGTCTTTTTTGCTATAAAGATCACCCCCAATTCACTAATTCCTCTTCCTTATTTCTCTTTGTCTTTTGCTATAAGATCACCCCAAATTCAATCTCTTCATTATTTCTCGTTTGTCTTTTTTATAAAAGATCACCCTCCAATTCACAATCTAATTCTCTTCATTATCGTCTGTCTTTTGCTATAAAGATCACCCCAATTACAATCTAATTCCTCTTCATTTTTTCTCGTCTGTCTTTTGCTATAAGATCACCCCCGATTCACAATCTGATTCCTCTTCGTTATTTCTCGTTTGTCTTTTGCTAAAGATCACCCCAATTCTAATCTAATTCCTCTTCATTATTTCTCATTTGTCTTTTGCTATAAAAGATCCCCAATTCACTGTCTAATTCCTCTTCATAATTTTCTCATTTTGTCTTTTTTGCTATAAATAATCACCCCCATTCACAATCTAATTCCTCTTCAATTTCTCATTTGTCTTTTGCTATAAAGATCACCCCAATTCACAATCTAATTCTCTTCATATTTCTCGTTTGTCTTTTTTTTACTATAAAGATCACCCCCATTCAATCTGAATTCCTCTTCATTAATTTCTCGTTTGTCTTTTTTTTGCTATAAAGATCACCCCATTCTAATCTAATTCCTCTTCATTATTTCTCGTTTGTCTTTTGCTATAAAGAGATCACCCCATTTCTCTAATTCCTCTTCGTTATTTCTCGTTTGTCTTTTGCTATAAAGATCACCCCGATTCACAATCTAATTCCTCTTCGTGATTTCTCGTTTGTCTTTTTTTTGCTAAGGATCACCCCATTCTGTCTAATTCCTGATTCTCTTCGTTATTTCTCTAATTTGTCTTTGCTATAAAGATCACCCCCCGATTCTGTCTAATTCCTCTTCATTTATTTCTCGTTTGTCTTTTGCTATAAAGATCACCCCGATTCTGTCTAATTCCTCTTCATGATTTCTCGTTTGTCTTTTTTGCTATAAAAGATCACCCCCGTTCTGTCTAATTCCTCTTCATTATTTCTCATTTGTCTTTTGCTATAAAGATCACCCCAATTCACAATCTAATTCCTCTTCATGATTTCTCATTTGTCTTTTGCTATAAAAGATCACCCCAATTCTGTCTAATTCTCTTCGTTATTTTCTCATTTGTCTTTTGCTATAAAGATCTTTTGATTCTGTCTAATTCCTCTTCGTTATTTCTCGTTTGTCTTTTTGCTATAAAGATCACCCCAATTCTGTCTAATTCCTCTTCAAAATTTCTCATTTGTCTTTTGCTATAAAGATCACCCCATTCAATCTGATTCCTCTTCGTGATTTCTCGTTTGTCTTTTGCTATAAAGATCACCCCGATTCACAATCTAATTCCTCTTCGTTATTTCTCGTTTGTCTTTTGCTATAAAGATCACCCCAATTCTAATCTGATTCCTCTTCATTATTTCTCGTTTGTCTTTTGCTATAAAGGATCTTTTTCACTATCTATTCACTCACATTTTGTCTTTCTAAATTCTTCTTCGTTATTTCTCGTTTGTCTTTTTGCTATAAAGATCACCCCGATTCTGTCTAATTCCTCTTCGTTATTTTCTCGTTTGTCTTTTTATATAAAAGATCACCCCCAATTCAATCTAATTCCTCTTCATTATTTCTCGTTTGTCTTTTGCTATAAAGATCACCTCCACATTCACAATCTTTGCTATTCCCTCTTCATTCCTCTTGTTTTCTCATTTGTCTTTTGCTATAAAGATCACCCCCGATTCACAATCTAATTCCTCTTCATTATTTCTCATTTGTCTTTTGCTATAAAAGATCACCCCATTCACAATCTAATTCCTCTTCATTATTTCTCATTTGTCTTTTGCTATAAAGATACCCCCCAATTCACTATCTAATTCCTCTTCAATTCCTCTTCTTTTTGCTATAAGAGATCACCCCCATTTCTCATTTGTCTTTTTTGCTATAAAGATCACCCCAATTCTAATCTAATTCCTCTTCATTATTCTCATTTGTCTTTTTCTATAAAAGTCACCCCATTCTGTCTAATTCCTCTTCATTGTTTCTCATTTTGTCTTTTGCTATAAAGATCACCCCCTGTCTAATTCCTCTTCGTGATTTCTCTTCGTTTTTTTCTTTTGCTATAAAAAGATCACCCCCGATTCACAATCTAATTCCTCTTCGTTATTTCTCGTTTTGTCTTTTTTTGCTAAATTGAGATCACCCCCATTCTAATCTATTCCTCTTCATTATTTCTCGTTTGTCTTTTTGCTATAAGATCACCCCCGATTCACAATCTAATTCCTCTTCGTGATTTCTCGTTTGTCTTTTTGCTATAAAAGATCACCCCCGTTACAATCTAATTCTCTTCGTTATTTCTCATTTGTCTTTTTTTGCTATAAAGAGATCACCCCATTCTGTCTGATTCCTCTTCAATTTCTCGTTTGTCTTTTGCTATAAGGATCACCCCCCGATTCTCTAATTCCTCTTCGTTATTTCTCGTTTGTCTTTTTATAAAGATCACCCCAATTCTGAATTCCTCTTCGTGATTTCTCATTTTTTCTTTTGCTATCACCCCGATTTGTCTATTCCTCTTCATTTTCTCTTTTCTTTTACTATAAAATCACCCCAATTCTGTCTAATTCCTCTTCGTATTTCTCGTTTGTCTTTTTTGCTATAAAGATCACCCCCCCGATTCTGTCTATTCCTCTTCATTATTTCTCATTGTCTTTTGCTATAAAGATCCCCCCATTCACAATCTAATTCCTCTTCATTATTCTCGTTTGTCTTTTGCTATAAAGATCACCCCCCATTCACAATCTAATTCCTCTTCGTTATTTCTCATTTTGTCTTTTTTTGCTATAAGGATCACCCCAATTCACAATCTAATTCCTCTTCGTGATTTCTCGTTTTGTTTTTTTTTTGCTATAAAGATCACCCCCGATTCACAATCTGATTCCTCTTCGTTATTTCTCGTTTGTCTTTTGCTATAAAGATCACCCCGATTCACAATCTAATTCCTCTTCGTTATTTCTCGTTTGTCTTTTGCTATAAAGATCACCCCGATTCTCTAATTCCTCTTCGTGTTTCTCGTTTGTCTTTTGCTACAAAGGATCACCCCCATTCACCTTTCCTCTTCAATTTCTCATTTGTCTTTTGCTATAAAAGATCTTCCCATTCTAATTCCTCTTCGTGATTTCTCGTTTGTCTTTTTTGCTATAAAGATCACCCCAATTCTAATCTAATTCCTCTTCATTATTTCTCATTTGTCTTTTGCTATAAAGATCACCCCCATTCACAATCTAATTCCTCTTCATTATTTCTCATTTGTCTTTTTGCTATAAAGATCACCCCCCGATTCTGTCTAATTCCTCTTCATTATTTCTCGTTTGTCTTTTGCTATAAAGATCACCCCAATTCTGTCTAATTCCTCTTCATTATTTCTCATTTGTCTTTTGCTATAAAGATCACCCCGATTCTAATCTAATTCCTCTTCATTATTTCTCGTTTGTCTTTTGCTATAAAGATCACCCCAATTCACAATCTAATTCCTCTTCATTATTTCTCGTTTGTCTTTTTGCTATAAAGATCACCCCCGATTCTGTCTAATTCCTCTTCGTTATTTCTCGTTTGTCTTTTGCTATAAAGGATCTGCCCGATTCTTTTTGCTCTAATTCCTCTTCACAATGATTTCTCGTTTGTCTTTTTTGCTATAAGGATCACCCCGATTCACAATCTAATTCCTCTTCATTATTTCTCGTTTGTCTTTTTGCTAAAGATCACCCCGATTCTAATCTAATTCTCTTCGTGATTTCTCATTTGTCTTTTTACTATAAAAGATCACCCCATTCTGTCTAATTCCTCTTCGTAATTTCTCGTTTGTCTTTTGCTATAAAGATCCCCAATTCAATCTAATTCCTCTTCATTAATTTCTCATTTGTCTTTTTGCTATAAAGATCACCCCATTCTGTCTAATTCCTCTTCATTATTTCTCATTTGTCTTTTTTTGCTATAAAGATCACCCCAATTCTGTCTAATTCCTCTTCATGATTTCTCATTTGTCTTTTGCTATAAAGATCACCCCAATTCTGTCTAATTCCTCTTCGTGATTTCTCATTTGTCTTTTGCTATAAAAAGATCACCCCCGATTCTGTCTAATTCTCTTCATTATTTCTCGTTTGTCTTTTTTGCTATAAAGATCACCCCCATTCTGTCTGATTCCTCTTCGTTATTTCTCGTTTGTCTTTTTACTATAAAGATCACCCCCGATTCTGTCTAATTTCTCTTCGTGATTTCTCGTTTGTCTTTTTGCTATAAAGATCACCCCCGATTCACAATCTAATTCCTCTTCATTTTTCTCGTTTTGTCTTTTTGCTATAAAGGATCACCCCATTCACAATCTGATTCCTCTTCGTTATTTCTCATTTGTCTTTTTTGCTATAAAGATCACCCCGATTCACAATCTAATTCCTCTTCGTTATTTCTCGTTTGTCTTTTGCTATAAAAAGATCACCCCAATCTAATTCCTTTCACATTCTCGTTTCCTCTTCATTATTTCTCATTTTGTCTTTTGCTATAAAGATCACCCCAATTCTGTCTAATTCCTCTTCGTGATTTCTCGTTTGTCTTTTGCTATAAAGATCACCCCAATTCTAATCTAATTCCTCTTCGTTATTTCTCATTTTGTCTTTTTGCTATAAAGATCACCCCGATTCTGTCTAATTCCTCTTCATTATTTCTCATTTGTCTTTTTGCTATAAAGATCACCCCCATTCTAATCTAATTCCTCTTCATTATTTCTCGTTTGTCTTTTTGCTATAAAAAGATCACCCCATTCTGTCTAATTCCTCTTCGTTATTTCTCGTTTGTCTTTTTTTGCTATAAAGATCACCCCCGATTCTGTCTGATTCCTCTTCGTTATTTCTCGTTTTGTCTTTTTGCTATAAAGGATCCCCGATTCAATCTAATTCCTCTTCATTATTTCTCGTTTGTCTTTTGCTATAAAGGATCACCCCATTCACAATCTAATTCCTCTTCATTATTTCTCGTTTGTCTTTTTTTTTTTTTGCTATAAAGATCACCCCCGATTCACAATCTAATTCCTCTTCATTATTTCTCATTTGTCTTTTTTATAAAGATCACCCCCGATTCTGTCTAATTCCTCTTCATTATTTCTCATTTGTCTTTTATATAAAAATCACCCCCGATTCAATTCCTCTTCATAATCTAATTCCCCTTCATTATTTCTCGTTTGTCTTTTTGCTAAAAGATCACCCCATTCACAATCTAATTCCTCTTCATTATTTCTCGTTTGTCTTTTTATAAAAGATCACCCCATTCTGTCTAATTCCTCTTCGTAATTTCTCATTTGTCTTTTGCTATAAAGATCACCCCAATTCAATCAATTCCTCTTCATTATTTCTCATTTGTCTTTTGCTATAAAGATCACCCCAATTCAATCTAATTCTCTTCAATTTCTCATTTTGTCTTTTGCTATAAAGATCACCCCCGATTCAATCTAATTCCTCTTCGTTATTTCTCGTTTGTCTTTTTTGCTAAAAGATCACCACCCATTCCTGATTTCAATTCTGATTCCTCTTCTATAAAAGAGATTTCTCGTTTTGTCTTTTTGCTATAAAGAAGATCACCCCGATTCATCAATTCTCTTCATTATTTCTCGTTTGTCTTTTTGCTATAAGATCCCCCGATTCACAATCTAATTCCTCTTCGTTATTTCTCATTTGTCTTTTTAAAGATATACCCAATTCTGTCTAATTCCTCTTCATTATTTTCTCGTTTGTCTTTTTTTGCTATAAAGATCACCCCGATTCTGTCTAATTCCTCTTCATGATTTCTCATTTGTCTTTTTGCTATAAAGATCACCCCATTCACAATCTAATTCCTCTTCATTATTTCTCGTTTGTCTTTTGCTATAAAAATCACCCCATTCTGTCTAATTCCTCTTCATTATTTCTCATTTGTCTTTTTTATAAAGGATCACCCCATTCTGTCTGATTCCTCTTCTTTATTTCTCATTTTGTCTTTTTTGCTATAAAGGATCACCCCAATTCTGAATCTAATTCCTCTTCATTATTTCTCGTTTGTCTTTTTGCTATAAAAGATCACCCCAATTCACAATCTCATTCCTCTTCGTGATTTCTCGTTTGTCTTTTGCTATAAGATCACCCCGATTCTGTCTGATTCTCTTCATTATTTCTCGTTTGTCTTTTTTGCTATAAAGATCTCCCCAAATTCATCTAATTCCTCTTCATTATTTCTCGTTTGTCTTTTGCTATAAAGATCACCCCCCATTCACATCTAATTCCTCTTCGTGATTTTCTCGTTTGTCTTTTGCTATAAAAAGATCACCCGCGATTCTAATCTCCCATTCCTCTTCGTGATTTCTCATTTGTCTTTTGCTATAAAAAGATCACCCCAATTCTGTCTAATTCCTCTTCGTTATTTCTCGTTTGTCTTTTTTGCTATAAGATCACCCCAATTCTGTCTAATTCCTCTTCGTTATTTCTCATTTTGTCTTTTTTGCTACAAAGATCATCCCATTCTGTCTAATTCTCTTCGTTATTTCTCATTTGTCTTTTTTACTATAAAGAATCACCCCATTCACAATCTAATTCCTCTTCGTTATTTCTCATTTGTCTTTTTACAAAAGCTAATTCTGTCTAATTGCTCTTCAGTTTCTCGTTTTGTCTTTTTTATAAAAGATACCCCCGATTCTGTCTAATTCCTCTTCATTATTTCTCGTTTGTCTTTTGCTATAAAGATCACCCCGATTCACAATCTAATTCCTCTTCATTATTTCTCGTTTGTCTTTTGCTATAAAGATCACCCCGTTTCTATCTAATTCCTCTTCGTGATTTCTCATTTGTCTTTTTGCTATAAAGATCACCCCGATTCTGTCTAATTCCTCTTCGTGATTTCTCGTTTGTCTTTTTTGCTATAAAGAGATCACCCCGATTCTGTCTAATTCCTCTTCACATTATTTCTCGTTTGTCTTTTGCTATAAGATACTGATTCACAATCTGATTCCTCTTCATTATTTCTCGTCTTTTGCTATAAAGGTCACCCCAATTACTATCTGATCCTCTTCGTTATTTCTCATTTGTCTTTTGCTAAGGATCACCCCCATTCACAATCTAATTCCTCTTCATTATTTCTCGTTTGTCTTTTGCTGTAAAAGTCACCCCGTTTAACTATCTAATTCCTCTTCGTGATTTCTCGTTTGTCTTTTGCTACAAAAGATCACCTCGATTCCCCTCATTTTATTTTGCTATAAAAGATCACCCCGATTCACAATCTAATTCCTCTTTATTTATTTCTCATTTTGTCTTTTTGCTGTAAAGATCACCCCATTCTGTCTAAATCTCTTCGTGTTCTCATTTGTCTCTTTTTGCTATAAAGATCACCCCCGATTCTGTCTAATTTCCTCTTCAAATTTCTCATTTGTCTTTTGCTATAAAGGGTCACCCCGATTCACAATCTGATTCCTCTTCGTGATTTCTCTTTTGTCTTTTTGCTATAAAGGACCCCAATTCACAATCTAATTCCTCTTCGTTTATTTCTCATTTGTTTTTTTTTTTTGCTATAAAGATCACCCCGATTCACAATCTGATTCCTCTTCGATTATTTCTCGTTTGACTTTTTTTGCTATAAAGGATCACCCCATTCACAATCTAATTCCTCTTTGTTATTTCTCGTTTGTCTTTTGCAAAGATTCACCCAATTCACAATCAAATTCCTCTTCCTTAATTTCTCGTTGTCTTTTTCTACAAAGATCTTGATTCACAATCAATTCCTCTTC
Organism: Acanthosepion pharaonis; assembly: GCA_903632075.3. Classification (NCBI taxonomy): domain Eukaryota; kingdom Metazoa; phylum Mollusca; class Cephalopoda; order Sepiida; family Sepiidae; genus Acanthosepion; species Acanthosepion pharaonis. Next base: position 3,241,418 of record CAHIKZ030004577.1, on the reverse strand, counting down.
TTTCTCGTTTGTCTTTTTGCTATAAAGGATCACCTCCATTCACAATCATTCCTCTTCATTATTTCTCGTTTGTCTTTTGCTATAAAGGACAATCTAGTACTTTTGTTCCCCTTTGCTATTCACCCCCGATTCACAATCTGATTCCTCTTCAATTTCTCGTTTGTCTTTTTTGCTAAAAGGTCACCCCGATTCACAATCCCAATTCCTCTTCATTATTTCTCTTTTGTCTTTTTGCTATAAAAGGAATCGACCATCTAATTCCTTTTCATTGTTTCTCATTTGTCTTTTGCTAAAAGATACCCCCGATTCACAATCTGATTCCTCTTTCGTGATTTCTCGTTTTGTCTTTTTTGCTATAAAGATCACCTCGATTCACAATCTGATTCCTCTTCGTGATTTCTCGTTTGTCTTTTGCTATAAATCTTCCCGATTCTGTCTAATTCCTCTTCATTGTTCTCGTTTGTCTTTTTGCTATAAAGGATCACCCCGATTCACAATCTAATTTCTCGTCTGTCTTTTGCTATAAAAGGATCACCCCATTCTCCCATTCCTCTTCGTTTCTCGTTTGCTTTTATAAAGATCACCCCGATTCTAATCTGATTCCTCTTCATTATTTCTCGTTTTGTCTTTTTACTATAAGATCACCCCGATTCACAATCTAATTCCTCTTCGTTATTTCTCGTTTGTCTTTTGCTATAAAAGATCACCCCCATTCTAATCTGAATTCCTCTTCGTTATTTCTCGTTTGTCTTTTGCTATAAAAGATCACCCCAAATTCTAATCTAATTCCTCTTCAAGGATTTCTCGTTTGTCTTTTACTATAAAGGTCACCCCGATTCTGTCTGATTCCTCTTCGTGATTTCTCATTTGTCTTTTTGCTATAAGAATCACCCCAATTCACCATCAATTCATCTTCATTTATTTCTCGTTTGTCTTTTGCTATAAAGATCACCCCAAATTCACTATCTAATTCTCTTCGTGATTTCTCATTTGTCTTTGCTATAAAGATCTTGATTCACAATCTAATTCCTTCATTATTTCTCGTTTGTCTTTTGCTATAAGATCACCCCAAATTCACAATCTAATTCTCTTCGTAAATTTCTGGTTTTGTCTTTGCTACCAAAGATACTTGATTCACAATCTGATTCCTCTTCATTATTTCTCATTTTGTCTTTTGCTATAAAGAGATCACCTCCGATTCTGATAATTCCTCTTCGTTGTTTCTCGTTGTCTTTTCTTCTATAAGATCACCCCGATTCTGTCATTCTCTTCGTGATTTCTCGTTTGTCTTTTTGCCACAAAGCTATTTCTCCGTTTTTTCACCAATCTAATTCCTCTTCGTCTTTTTACTTTTGCTATTCACCCCCGATTCAAATCTAATTCCTCTTCGTGATTTCTCGTTTGTCTTTTTGCTATAAGATCACCCCATTCATTCTGTCTAATTCCTCTTCGTGATTTCTCATTTGTCTTTTTTACTATAAAGATCACCCCCTCTTCATTATTTCTCGTTTGTCTTTTGCTATTCACAATCTAATTCCTCTTCGTTATTTCTCTTCCCCGATTAACAATCTGATTTCTCATTTGTCTTTTGCTATAAGGATAACAATTGATTCCTCTTCGTTGTTGTCGTTTGTCTTTTTGCTATAAAGGATCACCCCGATTCACTATCTCCTCTTCGTGATTTCTCGTTTGTCTTTGCTATAAAGGATCTATTCACAATCTGATTCTCTTCGTGATTTCTCGTTTGTCTTTTGCTATAAAGGATCACCCCGATTCACAATCTAATTCCTCTTCATGATTTCTCGTTTGTCTTTTTCTTTGCTATAAAGGATCACCCCCGATTCTAATCTAATTCCTCTTCGTTATTTCTCGTTTGTCTTTTGCTATAAAGAGATCACCCCCGATTACAATCATTCCTCTTCGTGATTTCTCGTTTGTCTTTTTTTGCTATAAAGGATCACCCCCGATTCTAAATTCCTCTTCGTTTGATTTCTCGTTTGTCTTTTTGTCTTTTGCTATAAAGGATCACAATCTGATTCCCCTTTAATTCTACAATCTAATTCCTCTTCGTGATTTTCGTTTGTCTTTTGCTATAAAGGATCACCCCCGATTCACAATCTGTTCTTCGTGATTTCTCATTTGTTTTTGCTATAAAGGATCACCCCCGATTCACAATCTAATTCCTCTTCGTTATTTCTCGTTTTGTCTTTTGCTATAAAGATCTCGTTTGTCTTTTGCTATAAGGGTCCCCCCGATTCACAATCTAATTCCTTTTGCTTCGTTCACAATCTGATTTCTCGTTTGTCTTTTTGCTATAAATGATCACCCCGATTCACAATCTAATTCCTCTTCGTTATTTCTCGTTTGTCTTTTGCTGAGATCACTCGATTTCTCATTTGTCTTTTTCCTATAAAGATCACCCCCCATTCCTCTTCGTGATTTCTCGTTTGTCTTTTTTTGCTAAAAGGATCTATTCATTCCTCTTCGTGATTTCTCGTTTGTCTTTTTTGCTATAAAGGATCACCCCCATTTCTCGTTTGTCTTTTTTGCTATAAGGATCACCCCCGATTCTATCTATTCCTCTTCGTGATTTCTCATTTGTCTTTTTGCTATAAAGATCACCCCGATTCACAATCTAATTCCTCTTCGTTATTTCTCGTTTGTCTTTTGCTATAAAGGATCACCCCGATTCACAATCTAATTCCTCTTCGTTATTTCTCATTTGTCTTTTGCTATAAAGGATCACCCCCCGATTCACAATCTGATTCCTCTTCGTGATTTCTCGTTTGTCTTTTTGCTATAAAGGATCCCCACCCCCGATTCACAATCTAATTCCTTTTCGTTATGTCTTTTTCTTTTTGCTATAAAGATCTTCCCCGATTCACAATCTGATTCCTCTTCGTGATTTCTCGTTTGTCTTTTGCTATAAAGGATCACCCCCGATTCACAATCTAATTCCTCTTCGTTATTTCTCGTTTGTCTTTTTTGCTATAAAGAGGATCACCCCCGATTCTACAATCTAATTCCTCTTCGTGATTTCTCGTTTGTCTTTTGCTATAAAGGATCACCCCCGATTCACAATCTAATTCCTCTTCGTTATTTTCCTCTTCATTTCTCGTCTTTTTTTGCTATAAAGGATCACCCCCGATTCACAATCAGTTTCTCTTCGTGATTTCTCGTTTGTCTTTTGCTATAAAGGATCACCCCCGATTCACAATCTAATTCCTCTTCATTATTTCTCGTTTGTCTTTTTGCTATAAAGGATCACCCCGATTCACAATCTGATTCCTCTTCGTTATTTCTCGTTTTGTCTTTTGCTATAAAGATCACCCCCGATTCACAATCTGATTCCTCTTCGTGATTTCTCGTTTGTCTTTTGCTATAAAAAGATCACCCCGATTCACAATCTGATTCCTCTTCGTGATTTCTCGTTTGTCTTTTTTGCTATAAAGATCACCCCCGATTCTGTCTAATTCCTCTTCGTTATTTCTCGTTTGTCTTTTGCTATAAAAGGATCACCCCGATTCACTATCTGATTCCTCTTCACAATTTTCTCGTTTGTCTTTTTCCTCACAATTAATTCTTTCATTATTTCTCGTTTGTCTTTTGCTATAAAGAGATCACCCCGATTCACAATCTGATTCCTCTTCGTGATTTCTCGTTTGTCTTTTGCTATAAGGATCTTTCACAATCTAATTCCTCTTCGTTATTTCTCGTTTGTCTTTTTGCTATAAAGGGTCACCCCCGATTCACAATCTGATTCCTCTTCGTTATTTCTCTTTGTCTTTTGCTATAAAGTCACCCCCGATTCTTTTCCTCTTCGTGATTTCTCGTTTGTCTTTTTTGCTGAGATAAGAATTCATTTCCCCTCTTCGTTATTTCTCGTTTGTCTTTTTGCTATAAAGGATCACCCCGATTCACTAATCTGATTCCTCTTCGATTCCTGATTTCTCGTTTGTCTTTTTGCTATAAAGGATCACCCCGATTCACAATCTAATTCCTCTTCGTGATTTCTCGTTTGTCTTTTTGCTATAAAGGATCCTCCGATTCACAATCTAATTCCTCTTCGTGATTTTCGTTTGTCTTTTTGCTATAAAAGATCACCCCCATTCTGATTCCTCTTCGTGATTTCTCGTTTGTCTTTTTGCTATAAGATCATCTTCTTCACTATCTAATTCCTCTTCGTGATTTTCTCGTTTGTCTTTTGCTATAAAGATCACCGATTCACAATCTAATTCCTTTTCATTATTTCTCGTTTGTCTTTTGCTGAAGATCACCCCGATTCACAATCTGATTCCTCTTGTTTTTTTCTCGTTTGTCTTTTTGCTATAAATGATCACCCCCGATTCACAATCTAATTCCTCTTCGTTATTTCTCGTTTGACTTTTTTTTACAAAAGGATCCTCCCGGTCACAATCTAATTCCTTTCTCGTCTGTCTTTTGCTATAAGGATCACTGATTCACTATCTGGTTCCTCTACGTGAGGATTTCTCGTTTGTCTTTTGCTATAAAGGATCACCCCGATTCACAATCTAATTCCCTCTTCGTGATTTTTCTCGTTTGTCTTTTTCTCGTCTATAAAGGATCACCCCGATTCACTATCTAATTCCTCTTCGTTATTTCTCGTTTGTCTTTTGCTATAAGGATTCAGATCACCCCCCTCTTTTCATTTTCTCATTTGTCTTTGCTATAAAGGATCCTCTTTCACAATCTGATTCCTCTCGTGATTTCTCTTTGTCTTTTGCTATAAAGATCACCCCGATTCACAATCTAATTCCTCTTCGTTATTTCTCGTTTGTCTTTTGCTATAAAGATCATCCCGATTCTGTCTGATTCCCTCGTGATTTCTCGTTTGCTTTTATATAAAGGATCTTTTGATTCACAATCTGATTCCTCTTCATTATTTCTCATTTTGTCTTTTTGCTTTAAAGATCACCCTGATTCACAATCTAATTCCTCTTCATTATTTCTCATTTGTCTTTTTGCTATAAAGATCACCCCGATTACAATCTAATTCCTCTTATTATTTCTCATTTGTCTTTTGCTATAAAAGATCACCCCAATTCTGTCAAATTCCTCTTCGTGATTTCTCGTTTGTCTTTTTGCTATAAAAGATCACCCCCGATTCTGTCCCAATTCCTCTTCATTATTTCTCATTCGTCTTTTGCTATAAAGATCACCCCAATTCACAATCTAATTCCTCTTCATTATTTCTCATCTTGTCTTTTGCTATAAAGATCACCCCAATTCACAATCTGATTCTCTTGTGATTTCTCATTTGTCTTTTTGCTATAAAGGATCACCCCCGATTCACAATCTGATTCCTCTTCAGATTTCTCGTTTGTCTTTTGCTATAAAGATCACCCCCCCCGATTCACAATCTAATTCCTCTTCGTTATTTCTCGTTTGTCTTTTGCTATAAAGGATCACCCCGATTCACAATCTGATTCCTCTTCGTTATTTCTCATTTGTCTTTTTGCTATAAAGGATCACCCCGATTCACTATCTATTCCTCTTCGTTATTTCTCATTTGTCTTTTTGCTATAAAGGATCACCCCCGATTCACAATCTAATTCCTTTTCGTTATTTCTCGTTTTTTCTTTTTGCTATAAAGGATCTTTTGCCCAAAGGGATCTGCCACGTTCACAATCTGATTCCTCTTCGTGATTTCTCGTTTGTCTTTTGCTATAAAGGATCACCCCCATTCAATCTGATTCCTCTTCGTTATTTCTCGTTTGTCTTTTGCTATAAAGGATCACCCCGATTTCACAATCTAATTCCTCTTCGTTATTTCTCGTTTGTCTTTTGCTATAAAGGATCACCCCCGATTCACAATCTAATTCCTCTTCGTGATTTCTCGTTTGTCTTTTGCTATAAAGGATCACCCCGATTCACAATCTGATTCCTCTTCGTTATTTCTCGTTTGTCTTTTGCTTTAAAGGATCACCCCGCTAATCTGATTCCTCTTCGGATCACCCCTTTGATTCACAATCTAATTCCTCTTCGTGATTTCTCGTTTGTCTTTTTGCTATAAAGGATCACCCCCGATTCACAATCTGATTCCTCTTCGTGATTTCTCGTTTGTCTTTTGCTATAAAGGATCACCCCCGATTCACAATCTGATTTCCTCTTCGTGATTTCTCGTTTGTCTTTTTTATACAAGATCCCCAATTCACAATCTAATTCCTCTTCGTGATTTCTCGTTTGTCTTTTTGCTATAAAGGATCACCCCCGATTCACAATCTAATTCCTCTTCGTGATTTCTCGTTTGTCTTTTTGCTATAAAGATCACCCCGATTCACAATCTGATTCCTCTTCGTGATTTCTCGTTTGTCTTTTGCTATAAAGGATCACCCCCGATTCGATTCATTTCTCGTTTGTCTTTTTTGCTATATCTGATTCCTCTTCGTGATTTCTCGTTTGTCTTTTTGCTATAAAGGATCACCCCCGATTCACAATCTGATTCCTCTTCGTGATTTCTCGTTTGTCTTTTTGCTATAAAGATCACCCCCCCGATTCACAATCTGATTCCTCTTCTTATTTCTCGTTTGTCTTTTGCTATAAAGGATCTTTGATTCTATCTCTAATTCCTCTTCGTGATTTCTCGTTTGTCTTTTTTGCTATAAAGGATCACCCCCACTATCACAATCTAATTCCTCTTTGTCTTTTACTATAAGGATTTCTCGTTTGTCTTTTTTTGCTATAAAGGATCACCCCCGATTCACAATCTAATTCCTCTTCGTTATTTCTCGTTTGTCTTTTTGCTATAAGGATCATCCCCGATTCACAATCTAATTCCTCTTCGTTATTTCTCGTTTGTCTTTTTGCTATAAAGGATCACCCCCGATTCACAATCTAATTCCTCTTCTTTTGTATATTTCTCGTTTGTCTTTTTGCTATAAAGGATCACCCTGATTCACAATCTAATTCCTCTTCGTTATTTCTCGTTTGTCTTTTTGCTATAAAGGATCACCCCGATTCACAATCTAATTCCTCTTCGTGATTTCTCGTTTGTCTTTTTGCTATAAAGGATCACCCCCCCTCTTCGATTCTAATTCCTCTTCGTGATTTCTCGTTTGTCTTTTGCTATAAAGGATCACCCCCGATTCACAATCTGATTCCTCTTCGTTATTTCTCGTTTGTCTTTTTTGCTATAAAGGATCACCCCCATTTCAATCTAATTCCTCTTCGTTATTTCTCGTTTGTCTTTTGCTATAAAGGATCACCCTGATTCACAATCTAATTCCTCTTCGTTATTTCTCGTTTGTCTTTTTGCTATAAAGGATCCCCCCGATTCACAATCTAATTCCTCTTCGTGATTTCTCGTTTGTCTTTTTTCTATAAAGGATCACCCCCGATTCACAATCTGATTCCTCTTCGTGATTTCTCGTTTGTCTTTTGCTATAAAGGATCACCCCTGATTCACAATCTAATTCCTCTTCGTTTTCTCGTTTGTCTTTTTTTGCTATAAAGGATCACCCTGATTCACAATCTAATTCCTCTTCATTTTCTCGTTTGTCTTTTTGCTATAAAGATCACCCCGATTCACAATCTGATTCCTCTTCGTTATTTCTCGTTTGTCTTTTTGCTATAAAGGATCACCCCGATTCACAATCTAATTCAATCGTTTGTCTTTTTGCCTTCTTCTGATTCCTCTTCGTTTTTCTCGTTTGTCTTTTTTGCTATAAAGGATCACCCCCCGATTCACAATCTAATTCCTCTTCGTTATTTCTCGTTTGTCTTTTTTATAAAGGATCACCCCATTTGTCTTTTGCTATTCACAATCTAGTTCCTCTTCGTTATTTCTCGTTTTGTCTTTTTGCTATAAAGGATCACCCCCGATTCACAATCTGATTCCTCTTCGTGATTTCTCGTTGTCTTTTGCTATAAAGATCACCCCGATTCACAATCTGATTCCTCTTCGTTATTTCTCGTTTGTCTTTTTGCTATAAAGGATCACTCCCGATTCACAATCTGATTCCTCTTCGAGATTTCTCGTCTGTCTTTTGCTATAAAAAGGATCACCCCGATTCACAATCCCATTCCTCTTCGTTATTTCTCGTTTGTCTTTTTTTTTGCTATAAAGGATCACCCCGATTCACCATCTCCTTCTTCTTCATTATTTCTCGTTTGTCTTTTTGCTATAAGGATCACCCCGATTCACAATCTGATTCCTCTTCGTTATTTCTCGTTTGTCTTTTGCTATAAAGGATCACCCCGATTCACAATCTGATTCCTCTTCGTTATTTCTCGTTTGTCTTTTTGCTATAAAGGATCACCCCGATTCAAAATTCCTCTGATTTCTCTTCTTTTTATTATTTCTCACACCTAATTTCTTCAGTTTCTTTTGCTATAAAAGGATCACCCCGATTCACAATCTGATTCCTCTTCGTTATTTCTCGTTTGTCTTTTGCTATAAAGGATCACCCCCCGATTCACAATCTAATTCCTCTTCGTTATTTCTCGTTTGTCTTTTGCTATAAGATCACCCCTGATTCACAATCTAATTCCTCTTCGTTATTTCTCGTTTGTCTTTTGCTATAAAGGATCACCCCCCGATTCACAATCTGGAATTCCTCTTCAATTTCTCGTTTGTCTTTTGCTATAAAGATCACCCCGATTCACAATCTAATTCCTCTTCGTTATGTCTCGTTTGTCTTTTGCTATAAAGGATCACCCCCGATTCACAATCTAATTCCTCTTCGTTATTTCTCGTTTGTCTTTTGCTATAAATGATCACCCCCGATTCACAATCTAATTCCTCTTCGTGATTTCTCGTTTGTCTTTTTTGCTATAAAGGATCACCCCCGATTCAAAATCTGATTCCTCTTCGTGATTTCTCGTTTGTCTTTTTTTATAAAAATCACCCCCCGATTCACAATCTAATTCCTCTTCGTTATTTCTCGTTTGTCTTTTGCTATAAAGGATCACCCCCAGATTCACAATCAATTCCTCTTCGTGGATTTCTCGTTTGTCTTTTTTTTTTGCTATAAAGGATCACCCCGATTCACAATCTAATTCCTCTTCGTGATTTCTCGTTTGTCTTTTTGCTATAAAAGATCACCCCCGATTCACAATCTAATTCCTCTTCGTGATTTCTCGTTTGTCTTTTGCTATAAAGGATCACCCCGATTCACAATCTAATTCCTCTTCGTGATTTCTCGTTTGTCTTTTTGCTATAAAGGATCACCCCGATTCACAATCTAATTCCTCTTCGTTATTTCTCGTTTGTCTTTTTGCTAAAAAGATCACCCCCCGATTCACAATCTAATTCCTCTTCGTGATTTCTCGTTTGTCTTTTTGCTACAAGGATCACCGCGATTCACAATCTGATTGCTCTTCGTGATTCTCGTTTGTCTTTTTGCTATAAAGATCACGATTCTGATCTAATTCCTCTTCGTTATTTCTCGTTTGTCTTTTGCTATAAAGGATCACCCCCGATTCACAATCTGATTCCTCTTCGTGATTTCTCGTTTGTCTTTTGCTATAAGAGATCTTGATTCACAATCTGATTCCTCTTCGTTGTTGTCGTTTGTCTTTTTGCTATAAAGGATCACCCCGATTCACTATCTAATTCCTCTTCGTGATTTCTCGTTTGTCTTTTTGCTATAAAGGATCACCCCGATTCACAATCTAATTACTTTTCGTTATTTCTCGTTTGTCTTTTGCTATAAAGAGATCACCCCGATTCACCAATCTGATTCCTCTTCGTTATTTGTCGTTTGTCTTTTTATAAGATCTTGATTCACTATCTGATTCCTCTTCGTGATTTCTCGTTTGTCTTTTTTGCTATAAAGATCACTGATTCACAATCTAATTACTTTTCGTTATTTCTCGTTTGTCTTTTGTATAAGGATCACCCCCGATTAAATCTGATTCCTCTTCGTGATTTCTCGTTTGTCTTTTTTTGCTATAAAGGATCACCCTCGATTCACAAATCTGATTGTCTTCGTTATTTCTCGTTTGTATTTTGCTCTAATTCCTCTTAAAGTTTGATCACCCCCCGATTCACTAATCTGATTCCTCTTCGTGATTTTCGTTTGTCTTTTGCTATAAAGGATCAAATTTCCCCGATTCACAATCTAATTCCTCTTCGTTATTTCTCGTTTGTCTTTTGGTATAAAGGATCACCCCTGATTCACAATCTGATTGCTCTTCGTGATTTCTCGTTTGTCTTTTTGCTATAAATCAAATCTTCGATTCACAATCTGATTCCTCTTCATTATTTCGTTTGTCCTTTTTGCTATAAAGATCATCTTCGATTCACAATCTGATTCCTCTTCGTGATTTCTCGTGTCTTTGCTATAAAGATCACCCCAATTCACAATCTGATTCCTCTTCGTGATTTCTCGTTTGTCTTTTTTTGCTACAAAGGATCACCCGATTCACAATCTAATTCCTCTTCGTTTGACTTTGTTATTTCTCGTTTGTCTTTTTTTGCTATAAAGGATCACCCCTGATTCACAATCTGATTATCTTCGTTATTTCTCGTTTGTCTTTTGCTATAAAGATCACCCCCGATTCACTATCTAATTCCTCTTCGTGATTTCTCATTTGTCTTTTTGCTATAAAGGATCACCCCGATTCACAATCTGATTCTTTTCGTTATTTCTCGTTTGTCTTTTTGCTATAAGGATCACCCCCAAATTCACTATCTGATTCCTCTTCAAATTCTTTGTCATTGTCTTTTTGCTATAAAGGATCCCCTGATTCACTATCTAATTCCTTTTCGTGATTTTCTCGTTTGTCTTTTTGCTATAAAGGATCCCCACCCCCGATTCACAAATCTGATTCCTTTTCGTTATTTCTCGTTTTGTCTTTTTGCTATAAAGATCACCCCCGATTAACAATCCCTGATTCCTCTTGTTATTTCTCGTTTGTCTTTTGCTATAAGGATCACCCTCGATTCACAATCTGATTCTCTTCGAGATTTCGTTTGTTTTTTGCTATAAAGGGATCACCCCCGATTGCAATCTGATTTCCTCTTCGTGATTTCTCGTTTGTCTTTTGCTATAAAGGATCACCCCCGATCTGATTCCTCTTCAATTTCACGTCTTTTTTTTGCTATAAGGATCGTTATTCCTCTTCGTTTGTTTTGTCTTTTTGCTATAAAGGATCACCCCTCGATTCACAATCTGATTCTCTTCGAGATTTCTCGTTTGTCTTTTGCTATAAAGGATCACCCCCGATTCACTATCTAATTCCTCTTCATTATTTCTTCGTTTGTCTTTTTGCTATAAATGATCACTTTTTTGATTCACAATCTGATTCCTCTTCGTTTCTCGTCTGTCTTTTGCTTATAAAGGATCACCCCGATTCACAATCTGATTCCTCTTCGTGATTTCTCGTTTGTCTTTTTGCTACAAAGGATCTACCCCGATTGCAATCTGATTCCTCTTCGTTATTTCTCGTTTGTCTTTTGCTATAAGGATCACCCCCGATTCACAATCTGATTCCTCTTCAGAGATTTCTCGTTTGTCTTTTGCTATAAGGATCACCCCGATTCACAATCTGATTCCTCTTCGTTATTTCTCGTTTGTCTTTTTGCTATAAGGATCACCCCCGATTCACAATCTAATTCCTCTTCGTGATTTCTCGTTTGTCTTTTTGCTATAAAGATCACCCCTGATTCACAATCTGATTCCTCTTCGAGATTTCTCGTCTGTCTTTTGCTATAAAGATCACCCCGATTCACAATCTAATTCCTCTTCATTATTTCTCGTTTGTCTTTTTTGCTATAAGGATCACCCCGATTCACAATCTGATTCCTCTTCGTGATTTCTCGTCTGTCTTTTTTGCTATAAAGGATCACCCCGATTCACAATCTGATTCCTCTTCGTTATTTCTCGTTTGTCTTTTGCTATAAAGGATCACCCCGATTCACAATCTGATTCCTCTTCGTGATTTCTCGTTTGTCTTTTTGCTATAAAGGATCCTCCGATTCACAATCCTAATTACTTTCATTATTTCTCATTTGTCTTTTGCTATAAAGATCACCCCGATTCTGTCGAATTCCTCTTCGTGATTTCTCATCTGTCTTTTGCTATTCACCCCAAATTCACTATCTGATTCCTCTTCGTTATTTCTCGTTTGTCTTTGCTATAAAGGATCACCGATTCACAATCTGATTCCTTTTCGTGATTTCTCTCATCTTTTTGCCAAAAGGATCACCCCCTGATTCACAATCTGATTCCTCTTTCAGATTTTTTTCGTTTGTCTTTTTGCTATAAAGATCACCCCCGATTCACAATTCAATTACTCTTCGTTATTTCTCGTTTGTCTTTTTTGCTACTAAAGGATCATTCACAATCTGATTCCTCGATTTCACAATCTGATTCACTATCTTTCCTCTACGTGAGTTTCTCTCGTTTGTCTTTTTGCTATAAGGATCACCCCGATTCACAATCTAATTTACTTTCGTTATTTCTCGTTTGTCTTTTGCTAAAGGGTCTGATTCACAATCTTGATTCTTCTGATTTCTCGTCTGTCTTTTACTATAAAGGATCACCCCAATTCACTATCTGATTCCTCTTACGTGATTTCTCGTTTGTCTTTTGCTATAAAGGATCACCCCTGATTCAATCATTTACTTTTCATTATTTCTCATTTGTCTTTTGCTATAAAGGATCACCCTGATTCACAATCGTTATTTCTCATTTTCTGTCTTTTTTATAAAGGATCACCCCGATTCACAATCTGATTCTCTTCATTATTTCTCGTTTGTCTTTTTGCTATAAAGGATCACCCCGATTCACAATCTACTTCCTCTTTCGTCTGTCTTTTTGCTATAAAGATCTTCGATTCGTTTTCCTCTTTTGTTTGTCTTTTTGCTACAAGGATCACCCCAATTCACAATCTGATTCCTCTTTCGTGATTTCTCGTTTGTCTTTTTTGCTATAAAGATCACCCCGGATTTACAATCTAATTCGTCTTCGTTATTTCTCGTTTGACTTTGCTATAAAGATCACCCCTGATTCACTATCTGATTCCTCTTCGTGATTTCTCGTTGTCTTTTTTCGAGATTTCTAATCTAATTACTCATTATTTCTCATTTGTCTTTTGCTATAAAGGATCCCCCTGATTCACAATCTGATTCTCTTCGGGATTTCTCATTTGTCTTTGCATCAAAGATCACCCCGATTCAATAATCTAATTCCTCTTTCGTTATTCTCATTTGTCTTTTGCTATAAAGAGATCACCCTCGATTCACAATCTGATTGCTCTTCGAGATTTCTCATCTTTTATATAAAGGATCACCCCCGATTCACTATCTGATTCCTCTTCGTGTTTCTCGTTTGTCTTTTGCTATAAATGATCACCCTTGATTCACAATCTATTTCCTTTTCGTTATTTCTCGTTTGTCTTTTGCTATAAAGGATCACCCCGATTCACAATCTGATTCCTCTTCCAGTGATTTCTCATTTGTCTTTTGCTATAAAGGATCACCCCGATTCACTATCAGTTCCTCTTCGTGATTTCTCATTTGTCTTTTGCTATAAAGATCACCCCGATTCACAATCTAATTACTTTTCGTTATTTCTCGTTTTGTCTTTTTGCTAAGATCTTGTTCATTTTCCTCTTCGTGATTTCTCGTCTGTCTTTTGCTATAAAGGATCACCCCGATTCACTATCTGATTCCTCTTCGTATTGATTTCCTCGTTTGTCTTTTGCTATAAGATCACCCCAGATTCACAATCTGATTACTTTTCGTTATTTCTCGTTTGTCTTTGCTATGATTTCACAATCTGTTCCTCTTCATGTTTTCTCGTTTGTCTTTTGCTATAAAAGATCACATTAATTCCTCTTCGATTTCTCGTTGACTTTTAATAAAGATGATTCACAATCTTTCCTTATTTCTCATTTGTCTTTTTACTATAAAGGATCACCCCCGATTCACTAGACATCTGATTCCTCTACGTGATTTCTCGTTTGCCTTTTTGCTATAAAAGGATCACCCCCGATTCACAATCACTTTGTTATTTCTCGTTTGTCTTTTGCTATAAAGGATTTTCACAATCGTTTGTCTTTGCTCGTCATAAGGATCCCCAAATTCACTATCTGATTCCTCTTCGTGATTTCTCGTTTGTCTTTTGCTATAAGGGATCACCCCCATTCACAATCTAATTTACTTTTCGTTATTTCTCGTTTGTCTTTTTTGCTATAAAGGATCACCCCAGTTCACAATTCGATTGCTCTTCATGCTTTCTCGTTTGTCTTTTGCTATAAAGGATCACCCCCGATTCTAATCTGATTCCTCTTCGTTATTTCTCGTTTGTCTTTTTTGCTATAAAGGATCACCCCCGATTCACAATCTGATTCCTCTTCGTGATTTCTTTTTGTCTTTTGCTATAAAGGATCACCCTGATTCACAATCTAATTCCTCTTTCGTTATTTCGTTTGTCTTTTTGTATATAAAGGATCACCCCTGATTCACAATCTAATTTCCTCTTTCGAGATTTCTCGTTTGTCTTTTTGCTATAAAGGATCTATCCCTCTTGATTTCTCGTCTGTCTTTTACTATAAAAGATCTAATTCACTATCTTCGTGATTTCTCGTTTGTCTTTTTATATAAAGGATCACCCCGATTCACAATCTATTTCACTTTTCATTATTTCGTTTGTCTTTTTTGCTATAAAGGATCACCCCTGATTCACAATCTGATTCCTCTTCGTGATTTCTCATTTGTCTTTTTGCTATAAAGGATCACCCCTTGATTCACAATCTGATTCCTCTTCGTGATTTCTCGTTTGTCTTTTGCTATAAAGGATCACCCCCGATTCACAATCGATTCCTCTTCGTTATTTCTCGTTTGTCTTTTGCTATAAGGATCACCCCAGATTACGTCTAATTTCTCTTGACGTTTCGTTTGTCTTTACAATAAGGATTCCTCTTCGTGTCTGATTCCTCTTCGAGATTTCTCGTCTGTTTTTTTTATAAAGGATCAATCCGATTCACAATCTAATTCGTCTTCGTTATTTCTCGTTTGTCTTTTGCTATAAAGGATCACCCCTGTTCACTAATCTGATTCCTCTTCGATTTCTCGTCTGTCTTTTATAAAGGATCACCCCAATTTCACAATCTGATTACTTCGTTATTTCTCGTTTGTCTTTTTTGCTATAAAGGATCAATTTCTGATTCACAATCTAATTATTTTCTTCGTTGTCTTTTTTTGCTATAAAGGATCACCCCGTTTGATTCCTCTTCATTATTTCTCGTTTGTCTTTTGCTACATAAAGGATTCACCCCTTCGATTTCTCATTTGTCTGATTCTCTTCAATCTGATTTCTTCGTTTGTCTTTTTTTGCTATAAAGGATCAATTTCGATTCTAATTCCTCTTCGTTATTTCTCGTTTGTCTTTTGCTATAAATGATCCCCCTGATTCACAATCTGATTCCTCTTCGTGATTCTCGTTTGTCTTTTTGCTATAAAGGATCACCCCCTGATTCACTATCTGATTCCTCTTCGTGATTTCTCGTTTGTCTTTTGCTATGTAGCGATCACCCCGATTCACAATCTGATTCCTCTTCGTTATTTCTCGTTTGTCTTTTTTTGCTATAAAAGATCACCCTGATTCACAATCTGATTCCTCGATTTCTCGTCTGTGTTTTTGCTATAAAGGATCAAATTTTTGATCTGATTGCTCTTCGTGATTTCTCGTTTGTCTTTTTGCTATAAAGGATCACCCCGATTCACAATCTAATTCCTTTTCGAGATTTCTCGTTTTGTCTTTTGCTATAAAGGATCTTGATCTGATTACAATCTGATTCCTCTTCGTTATTTCTCGTTTGTCTTTTGCTATAAAAGGATCACCCCGATTCACAATCTTCTTTCGAGATTTCGTTTGTCTTTTGCTATAAAGGATCACCCCCGATTCACAATCTGATTCTCTTCGTGATTTCTCGTCTGTTTTTTGCTATAAAGGATCACCCCCGATTCATATCTGATTCCTTTCGTTATTTCTCGTTTGTCTTTTGCTATAAAGGATCACCCCTGATTCTCACAATTTTCCTCGATTCTATAAGGGATACTTCGTTATTTTCTCGTTTGTCTTTTGCTATAAATGATCACCCCCGATTCACAATCTAATTCCTCTTCGTGATTTCGTTTGTCTTTGCTATATCAATTCACAATCTGATTACTTTTCCTCGTTTGTCTTTTTGCTATAAGGATCATTCAAATCTGATTCTCTTCGTGATTTCTCGTTTGTCTTTTGCTATAAAGGGATCTATTCAAAGGATCCTCTTCGTTATTTCTCTCCCTGATTCACAAAATCTAATTTGCTCTTCGTTATTTCTCACGTTTGTCTTTTGCTATAAAGGATCACCCCGATTCACAATCTGATTCCTCTTCGTTATTTCTCGTTTGTTTTGCTTTTTTTATAATCTAATTCCTCTTCATTATTTCTGATTCACAATCTGATTCCTCTTCGTGATTTCCTCTTTTGTCTTTTGTCTATTTTGATCATCACCCCGATTCACAATCTGGATTCCTCTTCGTGATTTCTCGTTTGTCTTTTTTTGCTATAAAGGATCACCCCTGATTCACAATCTAATTCCTATTCAGATTTTCTCGTTTGTCTTTTTGCTATAAAGGATCACTGATTCACAATCTAATTCCTCTTCGAGATTTCTCGTTTGTCTTTTTGCTATAAAGGATCACCCCTGATTCACAATCTATCGATTCCTCTTCGTTATTTCTCGTTTGTCTTTTGCTATAAAGATCATCCCTGATTCACAATCTGATTCTTGTTCGTGATTTCTCGTTTGTCTTTGCTATAAAGGATCACCCCGATTCACAATCTAATTCCTCTTCGTTATTTCGTTTGTCTTTTGCTATAAAGGATCACCCCCGATTCACAATCTAATTCCTCTTCGTTATTTCTCATTTGTCTTTTTTTGCTATAAAGGATCACCCCGATTCACAATCTAATTCCTCTTCGTTATTTCTCGTTTGTCTTTGTTATAAAGGATCACCCTGATTCACAATCTGATTCTCTTCGAGATTTCTCGTTTGTCTTTTTGCTATAAAGGATCACCCCGATTCACAAATCTGATTCCTCTTCGTTATTTCTCGTTTGTCTTTTTGCTATAAAGGATCACCCTGATTCACAATCTGATTCCTTTTCAGATTTCTCGTTTGTCTTTTTGCTATAAGGATCACCCCCGATTCACAATCCCTGATTCCTCGTGATTTCTCGTTTGTCTTTGCTATAAATGATCACCCCGATTCACAATCTGATTTCCTTCGTTATTTCTCGTTGTCTTTTTTGCTATAAAGGATCCACCCCCGATTCACAATCTGATTCCTCTTCGTGATTTCTCGTTTGTCTTTACTGTAAAGGATCACCCCTGATTCAAATCTGATTCCTTCGAGATTTCGTTGTTCGTTATTTCTTCCCTGTTGATTCTTTTGCTATTTGTCTTTTTAAAGGATCACCCCGATTCACAATCTAATTCTCTTCGAGATTTCTCGTTTGTCTTTTGCTACAAAGAGATCAAATTTTGATTCACAATCTGATTCCTCTTCGTGATTTCTCGTTGTCTTTTTTTGCTATAAGATCACCCTGATTCACAATCTAATTCTTCTTGATTTCTCGTTTGTCTTTTGCTATAAAGGATCACCCCCCGATTCTGGTCTTCCTCTTCGTTATTTCTCGTTTGTCTTTTGCTATAAAGGATCACCCCAATTCACCTCTGATTCCTCTTCGAAATTTCTCGTTTGTCTTTTTGCTAAAAAGGATCACCCCCATTCACAATCTAATTCCTCTTCGTTATTTCTCGTTTGTCTTTTGCTACTGAGCACCCCCGAAAGTGATTTCTCGTTTGTCTTTTTTTGCTACAAAGAGATCACCCCCGATTCACAATCTGATTCCTCTTTCGTTATTTCTCGTTTGTCTTTTGCTATAAAGGATCACCCCTGATTCACAATCTAATTCCTCTTCATTATTTCTCGTTTGTCTTTTGCTATAAAGGATCACCCCGATTCACAATCTAATTCCTCTTCGTGATTTCTCGTTTGTCTTTTGCTATAAAGGATCACCCCCATTCACAATCTAATTCCTCTTCGTGATTTCTCGTTTGTCTTTTGCTATAAAGGATCATCCCCGATTCACAATCTGATTCACCCCGATTCACAATCTGATTCTTCGTGATTTCTCGTTTGTCTTTTTGCTATAAAGGATCACCCCCGATTCACAATCTAATTCCTTTGTCGTTATTTCTCTAATTTGTCTTTTTGCTATAAAGGATCACCCCCGATTCACAATCTAATTCCTCTTCGTGATTTCTCGTTTGTCTTTGCTATAAGGATCACCCCCGTTTGTCTTTTTTTCTTTTGCTATAAAGGATCACCAATCGCCTCTTCGATTTCTCGTTTGTCTTTTTGCTACAATCACCCCGATTCCTCTTTCGTGATTTCTCGTTTGTCTTTTTTGATCTAAAGGATCCCCCGATTCACAATCTAATTCCTCTTCGTGATTTCTCGTTTGTCTTTTTGCTATAAAAGATCACCCCGATTCACAATCTAATTCCTCTTTCGTTATTTCTCGTTTGTCTTTTTGCTATAAAGGATCACCCCCGATTCACAATCTAATTCCTCTTCGTGATTTCTCGTTTGTCTTTTTGCTATAAAGGATCACCCCCGATTCACAATCTGATTCCTCTTCGTTATTTCTCGTTTGTCTTTTAATTCCTCTTCGCTATAAAGGATCACCCCGATTCATCAATCTGATTCCTCTTCGTTATTTCTCGTTTGTCTTTTTGCTATAAGGATCACCCGATTCACAATCTGATTCCTCTTCGTTATTTCTCGTTTGTCTTTTGCTATAAAGGATCACCCCGATTCACAATCTAATTCCTCTTCGTTATTTCTCGTTTGTCTTTTTGCTATAAAGGATCACCCCCCGATTCACAATCTAATTTTCTCTTCGTGATTTCTCGTTTGTCTTTTTGCTATAAAGGATCACCCGATTCACAATCTGATTCACAATTTCTCGTTTGTCTTTTTGCTATAAGGATCACCCCCGATTCACAATCTAATTCCTCTTCATTTTTCTCGTTTGTCTTTTGCTATAAAGGATCTTCAATTCACAATCCCTCTTCGTTTGATTTTGCTATAAAGATCATCCCCGATTTGTTCTTTTGCTATTCTTTTGCTTCGATTCACTATCTAATTTCTTCGTTTTTCGTCTTTTTTGCTATAAAGGATCACTCCCGATTCACAATCTGATTCCTCTTCGTTATTTCTCGTTTGTCTTTTTGCTATAAAGGATCACCCCGATTCACAATCTGATTCCTCTTCGTTATTTCTCGTTTGTCTTTTTGCTATAAAGGATCACCCCTGATTCACAATCTAATTCCTCTTCGTTATTTCTCGTTTGTCTTTTGTCTTTTGCTATAAAGGATCACCCCGATTCACAATCTAATTCCTCTTCGTGATTTCTCGTTTGTCTTTTGCTACAAAGGATCACCCCGATTCACAATCTAATTCCTCTTCATTTCTCTCGTTCTTTTTGTGATTTCTCGTTTGTCTTTTTCTATCTTTTGCTATAAAGGATCACCCCCGATTCACAATCTGATTCCTCTTGTTGTTATTTCTCGTTTGTCTTTTGCGTGATTTCTCGTTTGTTCGTTTTTCTCGTTTGTCTTTTTATAAAGGATCCTGATTCATCATTCCCCGATTCTCGTCTCTTCGTTATTTTCCTCGTTTGTCTTTTTTTGCTTAAATGAGATCACCCCGATTCACAATCTATTCCTCTTCGTTATTTCTCGTTTGTCTTTTTGCTCTTTCGTCTATTCCTCTTCGTTATTTCTCGTTTGTCTTTTGCTATAAAGGATCACCCCCGATTCACAATCTGATTCCTCTTCGTTATTTCTCGTTTGTCTTTTGCTATAAAGGATCTGATTCCTCTTCGTGATTTCTCGTTTGTCTTTTGCTACAAAATTCCTCTTTCGGATTTTCGTTTGTCTTTTGCTATAAGGATCCCCCAATTCACAATCTGATTCCTTTCGTTATTTCTCGTTTGTCTTTTATAAAGGATCACCCCGATTCACAATCTGGTCCTCTTCATTATTTCTCGTTTGTCTTTGCTATAAAAGGATCACCCCCCCGATTCACAATCTCGTTTGTCTTTTGCAATTCCTCTTCGTTATTTCTCGTTTGTCTTTTGCTATAAAGGATCACCCCGATTCACAATCTGATTCCTCTTCGTGATTTCTCGTTTGTCTTTTGCTATAAAGGATCACCCCCGATTCACAATCTGATTCCTCTTCGTTATTTCTCGTTTGTCTTTTGCTATAAATCTGGATTTCTCGTTTGTCTTTTTGCTGACCCCCGATTCACAATCTGATTCCTCTTCGTTATTTCTCGTTTGTCTTTTTGCTATAAAGATCACCCCCGATTCACAATCTAATTCCTCTTCGTTATTTCTCGTTTGTCTTTTTGCTATAAAGGATCACCCCGATTCACAATCTGTTCCTCTTCGTGATTTCTCGTTTGTCTTTTTGCTATAAAGGATCACCCCCGATTCACAATCTAATTCCTCTTCGTTATTTCTCGTTTGTCTTTTGCTATTTTCACAAATCGTTTTCTCGTCTTTTTGCTATAAAGGATCACCCCCGATTCACAATCTATTCCTCTTCGTGATTTCTCGTTTGTCTTTTGCTATAAAGGATCACCCCGATTCACAATCTGATTCCTCTTCGTGATTTCTCGTTTGTTTTTGCTATAAAGATCACCCCCCGATTCCTCTTTCCTCTTCGTTATTTCTCGTTTGTCTTTTTGCTATAAAGGATCACCCCCGATTCACAATCTAATTCCTCTTCGTTATTTCTCGTTTGTCTTTTGCTATAAAGGATCACCCCGATTCTTCGTGATTTCTCGTTTGTCTTTTGCTATAAAGGATTCCTCTTCGTGATTTCTCGTTTGTCTTTTTGCTACAAAGGATCACCCCGATTCACCCTGATTCCTTTTCGATTTCTCGTTTGTCTTTTGCTATAAGGATCACCCCGATTCACAATCTAATTCCTCTTCGTTATTTCTCGTTTGTCTTTTGCTATAAAGGATCAAATTCACAATCTAATTCCTCTTCGTGATTTCTCGTTTGTCTTTTTGCTATAAAGGATCACCCCCGATTCACAATCTAATTACTTTTCGTTATTTCTCGTTTGTCTTTTGCTATAAAGGATCACCCCCGATTCACAATCTAATTCCTCTTCGTTATTTCTCGTTTGTCTTTTTTGTATAAGGATCACCCCCCGATTCACAATCTGATTCCTCTTCGTGATTTCTCGTTTGTCTTTTGCTATAAAGGATCACCCCGATTCACAATCTAATTCCTCTTCGTTATTTCTCGTTTGTCTTTTGCTACAAAGATCACCCCGATTCACAATCTGTTCTGTTCGTTTTCTCGTTTGTCTTTTTTTTTGCTATAAAGGATCACCCCTTCGATTCACAATCTCTGATTCCTCTTCGTGATTTCTCGTTTGTCTTTTGCTATAAAGGATCACCCCGATTCACAATCTGATTCCTCTTCGTTATTTCTCGTTTGTCTTTTTTGCTATAAAGGATCACCCCCGATTCACAATCTAATTCCTCTTCGTTATTTCTCGTTTGTCTTTTTGCTATAAAGATCATTCCCTCTTCCCGATTTCTCGTCTGTCTTTTGCTATAAAGGATCTTCAAATTCCTCTTCGTGATTTCTCGTTTGTCTTTTGCTATAAAGGATCACCCCCGATTCACAATCTAATTCCTCTTCGTGATTTCTCGTTTGTCTTTTGCTATAAAAGGATCACCCCCGATTCACCCCTCTTCGATTTCTCGTTGTTTTTTATAAAGGATCACCCCCGATTCTCCTCTCCCTTTCGTTATTTCTCGTTTGTCTTTTGCTATAAAGGATCACCCCCGATTCACAATCTAATTCTTCTTCGTTTCTCGTTTGTCTTTTTTGCTATAAAGGATCACCCCCTCTTCGTGATTTCTCGTTTGTCTTTTTTGCTATTCCCCGATTCACAATCTAATTCCTCTTCGTTGTTCTCGTTTGTCCTCTTCGTTATTTCTCGTTTGTCTTTTGCTATAAAGGATCACCCCCTCTTCGATTCTCGTTTGTCTTTTTGCTATCTGATTCACAATCCCTCTTCATATTTCTCGTTTGTCTTTTGCTATAAAGGATCACCCCCGATTCACAATCTGATTCCTCTTCGTTATTTCTCGTTTGTCTTTTTGCTATAAAGGATCACCCCGATTCACAATCTAATTCCTCTTCGTGATTTCTCGTTTGTCTTTTGCTATAAAAGGATCACCCCCGATTCACAATCTAATTCCTCTTCGTGATTTCTCGTTTGTCTTTTGCTATAAGGATCACCCCCGATTCTGATGATTCCTCTTCGAATTTCTCGTTTGTCTTTTTACTATAAAGATCACCCCCCGATTCACAATCTAATTCCTCTTCATTATTTCTCGTTTGTCTTTTTGCTATAAAGGATCACCCCGATTCACAATCTAATTCCTTTTCGTTATTTCTCGTTTGTCTTTTTATAAAAGCACCCCCGATTCACAATCTGATTCCTCTTCGTTATTTCTCGTTTTGTCTTTTTGCTAGGATCACCCCGATTTCTCCTCTTCGTTTTTCTCGATCACCCCCGATTCACAATCTGATTCCTCTTCGTGATTTCTCGTTTGTCTTTTTCTATAAAAGATCACCCCGATTCACAATCTGATTCCTCTTCGTGATTTCTCGTTTGTGTCTTTTGCTATAAAGGATCACCCCGATTCACAATCTAATTCCTCTTCGTTATTTCTCGTTTGTCTTTTTGCTATAAAGATCACCCCAGATTCACAATCTGATTCCTCTTCGTTATTTCTCGTTTGTCTTTTGCTATAAAGGATCTGATTCCTCTTCGTGATTTCTCGTTTTGTCTTTTGCTATAATCTAATTCCTCTTCCTCTTGTTATTTCTCGTTTGTCTTTTTTCTATAAAGGATCACCCCCCGATTCACAATCTAATTCCTCTTCGTGATTTCTCGTTTGTCTTTTTTCTATAAAAGGATCACCCCCCCGATTCAATCTGATTCCTCTTCGTTATTCTCTTCGTCACCCCCGATTCATTTCTCTTCGTTTTCTTTTGTCTATAAAGGATCACCCCCAATTCACAATCTAATTCCTCTTCAATTTCTCGTTTGTCTTTTTGCTATAAAGATCACCCCCATTCACAATTTCCTCTTTTTTGTCTTTTTGCTATAAAGGATCACCCCCGATTCACAATCTAATTCCTCTTCGTTATTTCTCGTTTGTCTTTTGCTATAAAAGATCACCCCCGATTCACAATCTAATTCCTCTTCGTTATTTCTCGTTTTGTCTTTTTTGCTATAAAGGATCACCCCCCGATTCACAATCATTCCTCTTCGTTATTTCTCTTTGTCTTTTTTTGTCTTTTGCTATAAAGGATCACCCCGATTCACAATCTAATTCCTCTTGTTATTTCTCGTTTGTCTTTTTGCTATAAAGGATCACCCCTGATTCACAATCTGTCGTTCCTCTTCGTGATTTCTCGTTTGTCTTTTGCTATAAAGGATCACCCCCGATTCACAATCTGATTCCTCTTCGTGATTTCTCGTTTGTCTTTTTTGCTATAAGGATCACCCCGATTCACAATCTAATTCCTCTTCGTGATTTCTCGTTTGTCTTTTGCTATAAAGGATCACCCCCGATTCACAATCTGATTCCTCTTCGTTTTCTTTTTTTTTTGCTCGTTTGTCTTTTTTCTCGCTATAAAGGATCACCCCCGATTCACAATCTAATTCCTCTTCGTTATTTCTCGTTTGTCTTTTTTTGCTATAAAGGGATCATCTTAACTATAAAGGATCACCCCCGATTCACAATCTAATTCCTCTTTGTATTTCTCGTTTGTCTTTTTGCTTCACCCCCCATTCACAATCTTTCCTCTTCGTTTTTCTCGTTTGTCTTTTTGCTATAAAAGATCACCCCGATTCACAATCTAATTCCTCTTCGTGATTTCTCGTTTGTCTTTTGCTATAAGATCACCCCGATTCACAATCTAATTCCTCTTCATTTCTCGTTTGTCTTTTTATATAAAGGATCACCCCCCTCTTCGTTCACAATTCTAATTCCTCTTCGTTATTTCTCGTTTGTCTTTTGCTATAAAGGATCACCCCGATTCACAATTTTTTTTGCTAAAAAGATTCCTCTTCGTTTTGCTATGATTCTCGTTTTTCCTCTTTTTGCTATAAAGATCACCCCGATTCCAATCTGATTCCTCTTCGTGATTTCTCGTTTGTCTTTTGCTATAAAGGATCTGATTCTGATAATTTCTCTTCGTGATTTCTCGTTTGTCTTTTGCTATAAGGATCACCCCGATTCACAATCTGATTCCTCTTCACCCCAGATTTCTCGTTTGTCTTTTGTCTAAAGGAAACCCCGATTCACCCTAATTCCTCTTCGTTTATTTCTCGTTTGTCTTTTGCTATTCACCCCCGATTCATTTCCTCTTTGTTTCTTTTGTCTTTAAAGGATTCATTCACATCACCCCTATTCTAATTTGCTATGAGGATTCCCCCATCTTCGTTCATTTTTCTCGTTTGTCTTTTGCTATAAAGGATCACCCCGATTCACAATCTGATTCCTCTTCGTTATTTCTCGTTTGTCTTTTGCTATAAAGGATCACCCCCGATTCACAATCTAATTCCTCTTCGTTATTTCTCGTTTGTCTTTTGCTATAAAGGATCACCCCATTCCTGATTCCTCTTCGATTTCTCGTTTGTCTTTTGCCACCCCGATTCACAATCTATTCCTCTTCGTGTTTGTCTTTTTGCTATAAAGGATCACCCCCGATTCATTAATTGATTCCTCTTCGAGTTTCTCGTCTGTCTTTTTGCTATAAAGGATCACCCCCGATTCACAATCTAATTCCTCTTCGTGATTTCTCGTTTGTCTTTTGCTATAAAGGATCACCCCGATTCACAATCTAATTCCTCTTCGTTATTTCTCGTTTGTCTTTTTGCTATAAAGATCACCCCGATTCACAATCTAATTCCTCTTCGTGATTTCTCGTTTGTCTTTTTGCTATAAAGGATCACCCCGATTCACAATCTAATTCCTCTTCGTTTTTTATAAAGGATTTCTCGTTTGTCTTTTGCTATAAAAAGATCACCCCCTGATTCACTCGTTTGTCTTTTTGCTAAAAAGATCACCCCGATTCACAATCTAATTCCTCTTCGTTATTTCTCGTTTGTCTTTTGCTATAAAGGATCACCCCTTCGATTCTCGTTTGTCTTTTCTGATTCCTCCCGATATTCTCGTTTGTCTTTTGCTATAAAGGATCACCCCCATTCACTAATTCCTCTTCGTGATTTCGTTTGTCTTTTTGCTATAAAAGATCACCCCCGATTCACAATCTGATTCCTCTTCGTTATTTCTCGTTTGTCTTTTTGCTATCACCCCTGATTCACAATCTAATTCCTCTTCGTGATTTCTCGTTTGTCTTTTTGCTATAAAGGATCACCCCCGATTCACAATCTTCCTCTTCGTTATTTCTCGTTTGTCTTTTTGCTATAAAGGATCACCCCCGATTCACAATCTAATTCCTCTTCGTTATTTCTCGTTTGTCTTTTTTGCTATAAAGGATCACCCCGATTCACAATCTAAATTCCTCTTCGTTATTTCTCGTTTGTCTTTTGCTATAAAGGATCACCCCGATTCACAATCTGTTCCTCTTCGTGATTTCTCGTTTGTCTTTTTTGCTATAAAGGATCACCCCCGATTCACAATCTGATTCCTCTTCGATTTCTCGTTTGTCTTTTTGCTATAAAGGATCACCCCGATTCAATCTAATTCCTCTTCGTTATTTCTCGTTTGTCTTTTTGCTATAAAGATCACCCCCCGATTCACAATCTAATTCCTCTTCGTTATTTCTCGTTTGTCTTTTTTGCTATAAAGCTCATTCAAATCTAATCCTCTTCCTCGTTTGTCTTTTGCTATAAAGATCACCCCGATTCTGATTCCTCTTCGTTATTTCTCGTTTGTCTTTTGCTATAAACCCCCCGGATCACCCCTTCGATTCTCTTTTTGTCAATCTGATTCTAATCTAATTCCTCTTCGTTATTTCTCGTTTGTCTTTTGCTATAAAGGATCACCCCGATTCACAATCTAATTCCTCTTCGTTATTTCTCGTTTTGTCTTTTTGCTATAAAGGATCACCCCTCGATTCACAATCTGATTCCTCTTCGTTATTTCTCGTTTGTCTTTTTGCTATAAAGGATCACCCCGATTCACAATCTAATTCCTCTTCGTTATTTCTCGTTTGTCTTTTGCTATAAAGGATCACCCCGATTCACAATCTAATTCCTCTTCGTTATTTCTCGTTTGTCTTTTGCTATAAAGGATCACCCCAATCTGATTCCTCTTCGATTCATAAAGGATCACCCCCGAATCTAATTCCTTTCTTCGTCTTTTGCTATTTCTCGTTTGTCTCGTTTGTCTTTTGCTATAAAGGATCACCCCGATTCACAATCTAATTCCTCTTCGTTATTTCTCGTTTGTCTTTTTGCTATAAGGATCACCCCGATTCAAATCTGATTCCTTTCGTTCTTTCTCGTTTGTCTTTTTGCTATAAAGGATCCCCCCCGATTCCTCTTCCTCTTCGTTTTTCTCGTTTGTCTTTTGCTATAAAGGATCACCCCGATTCACAATCTAATTCCTCTTCGTGATTTCTCGTTTGTCTTTTGCTATAAAGGATCACCCCGATTCACAATCTAATTCCTCTTCGTTTTCTCGTTTGTCTTTTTTGCTATAAAGGATCACAATCTAATTCCTCTTCGTTCACAATCTGATTCCTCTTTCGTTATTTTCATTATTCGTTTGTCTTTTGCTATAAAGGATCACCCCCGATTCACAATCTAATTCCTCTTCGTTATTTCTCGTTTGTCTTTTGCTATAAAGGATCACCCCCGATTCACAATCTGATTCCTCTTCGTGATTTCTCGTTTGTCTTTTGCTATAAAGGATCACCCCCGATTCACAATCTGATTCCTCTTCGTTATTTCTCGTTTGTCTTTTTGCTATAAAGGATCACCCCATTCACAATCTAATTCCTCTTCGTTATTTCTCGTTTGTCTTTTTGCTATAAAGAGATCTTTTCACAATCTGATTCCTCTTCGTTATTTCTCGTTTGTCTTTTGCTATAAGATCACCCCGATTCACAATCTGATTCCTCTTCGTGATTTCTCGTTTGTCTTTTGCTATAAAGATCACCCCGATTCTCTAATTCCTCTTCATTATTTCTCGTTTGTCTTTTTGCTATAAAAGATCACCCCCGATTCACAATCTGATTCCTCTTCGTTATTTCTCGTTTGTCTTTTTGCTATAAAGGATCACCCCCGATTCACAATCTGATTCCTCTTCATTTTTCTCGTTTGTCTTTTGCTATTTTTAAAGGATCACCCCCGATTCACAATCTGATTCCTCTTCGTTATTTCTCGTTTGTCTTTTTGCTATAAAGGATCACCCCCGATTCACAATCTGATTCCTCTTCGTGATTTCTCGTTTGTCTTTTGCTATAAAAAGATCACCCCGATTCACAATCTGATTCCTCTTCGTTATTTCTCGTTTGTCTTTTGCTATAAAGGATCACCCCGATTCACAATCTAATTCCTCTTCGTTATTTCTCGTTTGTCTTTTGCTATAAAGGATCCCCTGATTCACAATCTAATTCCTCTTCGTTATTTCTCGTTTGTCTTTTGCTATAAAGGATCACCCCACAATCTAATTCCTCTTCGTTATTTCTCGTTTCTTTTTGCTTCGTTATTTCCTCGTTTTTCTCTTTTGCTATAAAGGATCACCCCCCGATTCACAATCTAATTCCTCTTCGTGATTTCTCGTTTGTCTTTTGCTATAAAGGATCACCCCCGATTCACAATCTGATTCCTCTTCGTTATTTCTCGTTTGTCTTTTTGCTATAAAGGATTCACCCCCACAATCTGTTTGTTTTCGTTTGTCTTTTCACCCCGAATCTGATTCCTCTTCGTTATTTCTCGTTTGTCTTTTTTGCTATAAAGGATCACCCCTGATTCACAATCTAATTCCTCTTCGTTATTTCTCGTTTGTCTTTTGCTATAAAGGATCACCCCTGATTCACAATCTAATTCCTCTTCGTGATTTCTCGTTGTCTTTTGCTATAAAAGATCACCCCCGATTCACAATCTGATTCCTCTTCGTGATTTCGTTTGTCTTTTTTTGCTATAAAGGATCACCCCCGATTCACAATCTGATTCCTCTTCGTTATTTCTCGTTTGTCTTTTGCTATAAAGGATCACCCCCGATTCACAATCTAATTCCTCTTCGTTATTTCTCGTTTGTCTTTTGCTATAAAGGATCACCCCGATTCACAATCTGATTCCTCTTCGAATTTCTCGTTTGTCTTTTTTTGCTATAAAGGATCACCCCCGATTCACAATCTGATTCCTCTTCGATTTCTCGTTTGTCTTTTTAATAAATAGATCACCCCCGATTTGTCTTCGTTATTTCTCGTTTGTCTTTTTGCTATAGGATCACCCCCGATTCACAATCTAATTCCTCTTCGTTATTTCTCGTTTGTCTTTTTGCTATAAAGGATCACCCCGATTCACAATCTCTTCGTGATTTCCTCTTTTGCGTGATTTCTCGTTTGTCTTTTTTTTGTCTTTGCTATAAAGGATCATAAATTCACAATCTGATCACCCCGTTTGTCTTTTTTGATTCACCCCCGATTCACAATCTGATTCCTCTTCGTTATTTCTCGTTTGTCTTTTGCTATAAAGGATCACCCCGATTCACAATCTGATTCCTCTTCGTTATTTCTCGTTGTCTTTTTTTTTGCTATAAGGATCACCCCGATTCAAATCTAATTCCTCTTCGTGATTTCTCGTTTGTCTTTTGCTATTCACCCTTTCACAATCTGATTCCTCTTCGTGATTTCTCGTTTGTCTTTTTGCTATAAAGGATCACCCCCGATTCACAATCTGATTCCTCTTCGTTATTTCTCGTTTGTCTTTTTGCTATAAGGATCACCCGATTACACTAATTCCCTTCCCGATTTCACGTTCTTTTCCTCACCCCCCGATTCACAATCTGATTCCTTTCGTGATTTCTCGTTTGTCTTTTTGCTATAAAGGATCACCCCGATTCACAATCTAATTCCTCTTCGTGATTTCTCGTTTGTCTTTTGCTATAAAGGATCACCCCCCGATTCACAATCTGATTCCTCTTCGTGATTTCTCGTTTGTCTTTTGCTATAAAGGATCACCCCGATTCAATAATCTGATTCCTCTTCGTTATTTCTCGTTTTGTCTTTTGCTATAAAAGGATCACCCCATTCATTCACAATCTTCAAATTCCCTCTTCATTATTTCTCGTTTGTCTTTTTTTTTTTTTTGCTATAAAGGATCACCCCTCTTCGTGATTTCTCGTTTGTCTTTTACTAATTCCTTCACTTCGTTATTTCTCGTTTTCGTTTGTTTGCTATAAAGGATCACATTGTTTGTCCCCGATTCACAATCTGATTCCTCTTCGTTATTTCTCGTTTGTCTTTTTGCTATAAAGGATCACCCCGATTCACAATCTAATTCCTCTTCGTTATTTCTCGTTTGTCTTTTTGCTATAAAGGATCACCCCCCGATTCACAATCTGATTCCTCTTCGTTATTTCTCGTTTGTCTTTTTTGCTATAAAGGATCACCCCTGATTCACAATCTGATTCCTCTTCGTTATTTCTCGTTTGTCTTTTTCTTCGGTATTTCTATAAAGGATCACCCCGATTCACAATCTAATTCCTCTTCGTTATTTCTCGTTTGTCTTTTGCTATAAAGGATCACCCCCGATTCACAATCTAATTCCTCTCTTCGTTATTTCTCGTTTGTCTTTTGCTATAAAGGCACCCCCCGATTCACAATAAATTTCTCGTTTGTCTTTTTGCTATAAAGAGATCACCCCGATTCACAATCTAATTCCTCTTCGTGATTTCTCGTTTGTCTTTTGCTATAAAGGATCACCCCGATTCACAATCTAATTCCTCTTCGTTATTTCTCGTTTGTCTTTTTGCTATAAGGATCACCCCATTTAATTCACAATCTAATTCCTCTTCGTTATTTCTCGTTTGTCTTTTTGCTATAAAGGATCACCCCCGATTCACAATCTGATTCCTCTTCGTGATTTCTCGTTTGTCTTTTTTCCTTTTTTTTTTTTTTTTTTGCTATAAAGGATCACCCCCGATTCACAATCTGATTCCTCTTCGTTATTTCTCGTTTGTCTTTTGCTATAAAGGATCACCCCCGATTCACAATCTAATTCCTCTTCGTTATTTCTCGTTTGTCTTTTGCTATAAAGGATCACCCCGATTCACAATCTAATTCCTCTTCGTTATTTCTCGTTTGTCTTTTGCTATAAAGGATCACCCCGATTCACAATCTGATTCCTCTTCGTTATTTCTCGTTTGTCTTTTTGCTATAAAGGATCACCCCTGATTCACAATCTGATTCCTCTTCGTTATTTCTCGTTTGTCTTTTTTTTGCTATAAAGGATCACCCCCGATTCACAATCTAATTCCTCTTCGTTATTTCTCGTTTGTCTTTTTTGCTATAAAGATCACCCCGATTCACAATCTGATTCCTCTTCGTTATTTCTCGTTTGTCTTTTTGCTATAAAGGATCACCCCGATTCACAATCTAATTCCTCTTCGTTATTTCTCGTTTTGTTTTGCTAAAAAGTTCACCCCCATTCTGTCTTTCCTCTTCGTTATTTCTCGTTTGTCTTTTGCTAAAAGGATCACCCCTGATTTCTCATTTTGTCTTTTGCTAATCTAATTCCTCTTCGTTATTTCTCGTTTGTCTTTTGCTATAAAGGATCACCCCCGATTCACAATCTAATTCCTCTTCGTTATTTCTCGTTTGTCTTTTTGCTATAAAGGATCACCCCGATTCACAATCTAATTCCTCTTCGTTATTTCTCGTTTGTCTTTTTGCTATAAAGGATCACCTCTTCGATTCTCATATCTAATTCCTCTTCTTCGTTATTTCTCGTTTGTCTTTTGCTATAAATGATCACCCCCGATTCACAATCTGATTCCTCTTCGAGATTTCTCGTCTGTCTTTTGCTATAAAGGATCACCCCCGATTCACAATCTGATTCCTCTTCGTGATTTCTCGTTTGTCTTTTGCTATAAAAGGATCACCCCCGATTCACAATCTGATTCCTCTTCGTGATTTCTCGTTTGTCTTTTGCTATAAAGGATCACCCCGATTCACAATCTAATTCCTCTTCGTGATTTCTCGTTTGTCTTTTGCTATAAAGAGATCACCCCGATTCAAATCTCATTCCTCTTCGATTTCACTATAAAGGGATCACCCCCGATTCAAATCTCCTCTTCGTGATTTCTCGTTTGTCTTTTGCTATAAAGGATCACCCCCGATTCCCTGTGATTTCTCGTTTGTCTTTTGCTACAATCTGATTCCTCTTCGTGATTTCTCGTTTGTCTTTTGCTATAAAGGATCACCCCGATTCACAATCTGATTCCTCTTCGTGATTTCTCGTTTGTCTTTTTGCTATAAAGGATCACCCCTCTTCGTTCACAATCTTTTGCTTCCTCTTCGTTATTTCTCGTTTGTCTTTTGCTATAAAGGATCACCCCCTGATTCACAATCTAATTCCTCTTCGTGATTTCTCGTTTGTCTTTTGCTATAAAGATCACCCCCGATTCAGCAATTCCCCTTCGTTATTTGTCCTCTCCTCGTGATCTCGTTTGTCTTTTGCTATTTCTCGTTCCTCTTCGTTATTTCTCGTTTGTCTTTTGCTATAAAGGATCACCCCGATTCACAATCTAATTCCTCTTCGTGATTTCTCGTTTGTCTTTTTGCTATAAAGGATCACCCCGATTCACAATCTGATTCCTCTTCGTTATTTCTCGTTTGTCTTTTGCTATAAAGGATCACCCTCTTCCGATTCACAATCTAATTCCTCTTCGTTATTTCTCGTTTGTCTTTTTGCTATAAAGGATCACCCCGATTCACAATCTAATTCCTCTTCGTTATTTCTCGTTTGTCTTTTGCTATAAAGGATCACCCCAATTCACAATCTAATTCCTCTTCGAGATTTCTCGTTTGTCTTTAGCCATAAAGGATCACCCCCGATTCACAATCTGATTCCTCTTCGTTATTTCTCGTTTGTCTTTTTGCTATAAAGGATCACCCCCCGATTCCCTCTTCGTGATTTCTCGTTTGTCTTTTGCTACAAAGGATCATCCCCGATTCACAATCTAATTCCTCTTCGTGATTTCTCGATTGTCTTTTGCTATAAAGGATCACCCCCGATTCACAATCTGATTCCTCTTTGTGATTTCTCGTTTGTCTTTTGCTATAAAGGATCACCCCCTCTTCGTGATTTCTCGTTTGTCTTTTGCTACAATCTAATTCCTCTTCGTTATTTCTCGTTTGTCTTTTTTGCTATAAAGGGATCACCCCTATAAAGATTCACAATCTGATTCCTCTTCGTGATTTCTCGTTTGTCTTTTTGCTATAAAGATCCCCCCTTCACAATTCACTATTCCTCTTCGTGATTTCTCGTTTGTCTTTTGCTATAAAGGATCACCCCCCGATTCACAATCTGATTCCTCTTCGTGATTTCTCGTTTTTGTCTTTTGCTATAAAGGATCACCCCGATTCACAATTCTCGTTTGTCTTTTGCTATAAAGGATCACTTCGTCTGATTTCTCGTTTGTCTTTTGCTATAAAGGATCACCCCCGATTCACAATCTAATTCCTCTTCGTGATTTCTCGTTTGTCTTTTGCTATAAAGGATCACCCCCGATTCACAATCTAATTCCTCTTCGTTATTTCTCGTTTGTCTTTTGCTATAAAGGATCACCCCCGATTCACAATCTAATTCCTCTTCGTTATTTCTCGTTTGTCTTTTGCTATAAAGGATCACCCCGATTCACAATCTAATTCCTCTTCGTGATTTCTCGTTTGTCTTTTTTGCTATAAAGATCACCCCGATTCACAATCTAATTCCTCTTCGTGATTTCTCGTTTGTCTTTTGCTATAAAGGATCACCCCCGATTCACAATCTAATTCCTCTTCGTGATTTCTCGTTTGTCTTTTGCTATAAAGGATCACCCCCGATTCACAATCTGATTCCTCTTCGTGATTTCTCGTTTGTCTTTTGCTATAAAGGATCACCCCCGATTCACAATCTAATTCCTCTTCGTTATTTCTCGTTTGTCTTTTGCTATAAAGGATCACCCCGATTCACAATCTAATTCTCTTCGTGATTTCTCGTTTGTCTTCGTTATTTCTCGTTTGTTTCTCGTTTTTTTTGCTATAAAGGATCACCCCGATTCACAATCTAATTCCTCTTCGTTATTTCTCGTTTGTCTTTTGCTATAAAGGATCACCCCCGATTCACAATCTGATTCCTCTTCGTTATTTCTCGTTTGTCTTTTTGCTATAAAAAGGATCACCCCCGATTCTCTAATTCCTTTTCGTTATTTCTCGTTTGTCTTTTTGCTATAAAGGATCACCCCCGATTCACAATCTAATTCCTCTTCGTGATTTCTCGTTTGTCTTTTGCTATAAAGGATCATTCACAATCTGATTCCTCTTCGTGATTTCTCGTTTGTCTTTTTGCTATAAAGGATCACCCCGATTCACAATCTAATTCCTCTTCGTGATTTCTCGTTTGTCTTTTGCTATAAAGGATCACCCCGATTCACAATCTGATTCCTCTTCGTGATTTCTCGTTTGTCTTTTTTGCTATAAAGGATCACCCCGATTCACAATCTAATTCCTCTTCGTTTTTCTCGTTTGTCTTTTGCTATAAATTCCTCTTCGGATCACCCCTTTTGATTCACAATCTGATTCCTCTTCGTGATTTCTCGTTTGTCTTTTGCTATAAAGGATCACCCCCGATTCACAATCTAATTCCTCTTCGTTATTTCTCGTTTGTCTTTTGCTATAAAGGATCACCCCCGATTCACAATCTGATTCCTCTTCGTGATTTCTCGTTTGTCTTTTGCTATAAAGGATCACCCCCGATTCACAATCTAATTCCTCTTCGTTATTTCTCGTTTGTCTTTTGCTATAAAGGATCACCCCCGATTCACAATCTAATTCCTCTTCGTGATTTCTCGTTTGTCTTTTGCTATAAAGGATCACCCCCGATTCACAATCTAATTCCTCTTCGTTATTTCTCGTTTGTCTTTTGCTATAAAGGATCACCCCCGATTCACAATCTAATTCCTCTTCGTGATTTCTCGTTTGTCTTTTGCTACAAAGGATCACCCCCGATTCACAATCTGATTCCTCTTCGTGATTTCTCGTTTGTCTTTTGCTATAAAGGATCACCCCCGATTCACAATCTAATTCCTCTTCGTGATTTCTCGTTTGTCTTTTGCTATATAAAGGATCACCCCGATTCACAATCTGATTCCTCTTCGTTATTTCTCGTTTGTCTTTTATAAGGATCACCCCCGATTCACAATCTAATTCCTCTTCGTTATTTCTCGTTTGTCTTTTGCTATAAAGGATCACCCCGATTCAATCTAATTCCTCTTCGTGATTTCTCGTTTGTCTTTTTGCTATAAAGGATCACCCCCGATTCACATTTTTCTCGTTTGTCTTTTGCTATAAAGGATCACCCCCAATTCACAATCTAATTCCTCTTCGTGATTTCTCGTTTGTCTTTTGCTACAAAGATCATCCCCGATTCACAATCTGATTCTTGTTCGTGATTTCTCGTTTGTCTTTTGCTATAAAGGATCACCCCCGATTCACAATCTAATTTCTCGTTCTTTGTTATTTCTCGTTTGTCTTTTTTTGCTATAAAGGATCACCCCGATTCACAATCTAATTCCTCTTCGTTATTTCTCGTTTGTCTTTTTGCTATAAAGGATCACCCCGATTCACAATCTGGATTCCTCTTCGTGATTTCTCGTTTGTCTTTTGCTATAAAGGATCACCCCCCGATTCACAATCTGATTCCTCTTCGTTATTTCTCGTTTGTCTTTTTTGCTATAAATCACCCCGATTCACCCCTTTTGATTCACAATCTAATTCCTCTTCGAATTTCTCGTTTGTCTTTTTTGCTATAAAGGATCACCCCCGTTCATTTCCTCTTCGTTTTTCTTTTGTCTTTTGCTATAAAGGATCACCCCGATTCACAATCTAATTCCTCTTCGTGATTTCTCGTTTGTCTTTTTGCTATAAAGGATCACCCCGATTCACAATCTAATTCCTCTTCGTTATTTCTCGTTTGTCTTTTTGCTATAAAGATCACCCCCGATTCACAATCTAATTCCTCTTCGTGATTTCTCGTTTGTCTTTTGCTATAAAGATCACCCCGATTCAGATTCCTCTTCGATCATAAAGGATCCCCGATTCACAATCTAATTCCTCTTCGTTATTTCTCGTTTGTCTTTTTGCTATAAGGATCACCCCCGATTCACAATCTAATTCCCTTTCGTGATTTCTCGTTTGTCTTTTGCTATAATCTAATTCCTCTTCGTTTTGTGATTTCTCGTTTGTCTTTTTTGCTATAAAGGATCACCCCCGATTCACAATCTAATTCCTCTTCGTGATTTCTCGTTTGTCTTTTTGCTATAAAGGATCACCCCGATTCACAATCTAATTCCTCTTCGTGATTTCTCGTTTGTCTTTTTGCTATAAAGGATCACCCCGATTCTGTTTCTAATTCCTCTTCGTTATTTCTCGTTTGTCTTTTTGCTATAAAGGATCACCCCTTCGATTCACAATCTAAAGATTCCTCTTCGTTATTTCTCGTTTGTCTTTTGCTATAAAGGATCACCCCC
The DNA here is from genome assembly GCA_903632075.3 of Acanthosepion pharaonis. NCBI lineage: Eukaryota > Metazoa > Mollusca > Cephalopoda > Sepiida > Sepiidae > Acanthosepion > Acanthosepion pharaonis. The sequence goes on along the minus strand of CAHIKZ030004577.1, from coordinate 3,205,573 downwards.
GATTCACAATCTAATTCCTCTTCGTTATTTCTCGTTTGTCTTTTTGCTATAAAGGATCACCCCGATTCACAATCTGATTCCTCTTCGTGATTTCTCGTTTGTCTTTTGCTATAAAAAGGATCACCCCCGATTCACAATCTGATTCCTCTTCGTGATTTCTCGTTTGTCTTTTTGCTATAAAGGATCACCCCGATTCACAATCTAATTCCTCTTCGTTATTTCTCGTTTGTCTTTTTGCTATAAAGGATCACCCCGATTCACAATCTGATTCCTCTTCGTGATTTCTCGTTTGTTTTTGCTATAAAGGATCTTTTCACAATCTGATTCCTCTTCCTCGTTTGTCTTTTTGCTATTCACCCCGAATCTAATTCCTCTTCGTGATTTCTCGTTTGTCTTTTGCTATAAAGGATCACCCCGATTCACAATCTAATCCTCTTCGTGATTTCTCGTTTGTCTTTTTCGCTATAAAGGATCACCCCGATTCACAATCTGATTCCTCTTCGTGATTTCTCGTTTGTCTTTTGCTATAAAGGATCACCCCGATTCACAATCTAATTCCTCTTCGTGATTTCTCGTTTGTCTTTTTCGTTTGCTATAAAGGATCACCCCGATTCACAATCTAATTCCCTCTTCGTGATTTCTCGTTTGTCTTTTGCTATAAATCTATCACCCCCCCCGATTCACAATCTAATTCCTCTTCGTGATTTCTCGTTTGTCTTTTTGCTATAAAGGATCACCCCCGATTCACAATCTGATTCCTCTTCGTGATTTCTCGTTTGTCTTTTTGCTATAAAGGATCACCCCCCCGATTCACAATCTGATTCCTCTTCGTGATTTCTCGTTTGTCTTTTTTGCTATAAAGGATCACCCCCGATTCACAATCTAATTCCTCTTCGTGATTTCTCGTTTGTCTTTTTGCTATAAAGGATTCACAATCTAATTCCTCTTCGATTTCTCGTTTGTCTTTTTGCTATAAGGATCACCCCGATTCACAATCTAATTCCTCTTCGTGATTTCTCGTTTGTCTTTTTGCTATAAAGGATCACCCCCGATTCACAATCTGATTCCTCTTCGTGATTTCTCGTTTGTCTTTTGCTATAAAGGATCACCCCGATTCACAATCTTCCTCTTCGTGATTCCTTTGTCTTTTTTGTGATTTCTCGTTTGTCTTTTTGCTATAAGGATCACCCCGATTCACAATCTAATTCCTCTTCGTTATTTCTCGTTTGTCTTTTTGCTATAAAGGATCACCCCCCGATTCACAATCTGGTTATTTCTCGTTTGTCTTTTTGCTATAAGGATCACCCCCGATTCACAATCTAATTCCTCTTCGTGATTTCTCGTTTGTCTTTTGCTATAAAGGATCACCCCGATTCACAATCTAATTCCTCTTCGTGATTTCTCGTTTGTCTTTTGCTATAAAGGATCACCCCCGATTCACAATCTAATTCCTCTTCGTGATTTCTCGTTTGTCTTTTGCTATAAAGGATCACCCCCGATTCACAATCTAATTCCTCTTCGTGATTTCTCGTTTGTCTTTTTGCTATAAAGGATCACCCCGATTCACAATCTATTCCTCTTCGTGATTTCTCGTTTGTCTTTTTTGCTATAAAAGGATCATTTTCCTCTTCGTTTTCTCGTTTGTCTTTTTGCTATAAAGGATCACCCCTCTTCGATTCACAATCTAATTCCCTCTTCGTGATTTCTCGTTTGTCTTTTGCTATAAAGGATCACCCCCGATTCACAATCTAATTCTTCTTCGTTATTTCTAGTTTGTCTTTTGCTATAAAGGATCACCCCCGATTCACAATCTGGTTCCTCTTCGTGATTTCTCGTTTGTCTTTTGCTACAAAACTGAATCCAGTTTGATAAGCTATACCATATTCGTCACAAATTTGGCGATCCAATCTGAGTCGGAGTTTTTTGAAAACAGTCGGTTTGAATTCTGATTGTGATTTATTTTCTTTGTTTAACTTAAATAAAAACATGCTAAGACATTACGGTTGGGCACTCAGCCGCTATCAGATTCCGTAGTGAGGCAGGTTACCATGGTTACTTGGTCAGCCTGTTGACACTAGTATTTTCATTTTCCCTCTGCCTTTTGTTTCATCCTATAAACAATGTTGGGACTACAACTGACCTCCTTAAAATAAAGCGAGTAAAAAGTAATGTAAATAAAAATTTTCCGGCTTTCATTCAGTCTATGATGCAGCGTTGGGGGCCTTAAGAATTGCCGATTTATTTCAAGAAGCCAGAGACCGCACGGTAGTTATGGTTAATTAGTACGACTTTTTGTCTGTAAATCCTAATTATCACCCAAATATTCTTACACTCTAAAGTATATCTGGCTTTAAATAACCTACAAAAGACTGCTAAACCTTAAAAAACAGTCAATCACTCAATATCCCCCCTCTCTCTCTCTCTCTCTATATATATATATATATACACACACACACACACACACACACATATATATATATATATATATATATATATATGTGTGTGTGTGTGTGTGTTCCTTTTCTTCAATTATAAAGTTATTCAGAATTTTTCGAAGTTCAAGCTTGCATCTCTTTTAGAATTAATGACAAAAAGTTCTGAGACACATTCATTTTCCTTAAATTAAAAAAAAAAAGATACATTTACGGTGTATCGTCGGCATCAAGAAATAAGCTGAACATTTCTACTAACCAGCAAAGGAAACTGTTAAATACTTTTCGTATAAAAAAAAAAAAAAAAAAAAATGGCGCACGAAATCAAACAGATGAAAAAAAAAGTCATGGCGTCTTTGAAGTAGTTAGATATTTAGAGCGTGATAAATTCATATCCAAATTTTTACTTGTCTTTGCTGTCAAGTCAACAGGCCCATATATCATATATTATGCATGACATTCAAATCTTGTGTGGCTTTTTATGTTGGATTATAATTAGTAATTAGGACGTCCTTTAAAACATACATTTTTTTCCCTTGTACTTTAACGGGTGTGCATGTTTGTCAATGTGAGTACGTGTGATGAAATTGTTTTTGCACGAATTCCAAAAGCACCCATAATTCTTCAAAAATAGAGGTATGGGAATATTTTATTGCTGGGGTAGGGGACACGAAAAAGAAAAACATTTTTCTTTGTAAAGCAGTTACCACCAAAATTGCAGGAATAATTGTATTTTATCCCTCTATCTTGTTTTATGTAATTAAAAAGAATGGATGAATAAATTGGTAATCTAAGACGTAATTATTAACTGAGTTTTGATATGATATATTGAGTGTATAATGTTCAGCTTGGGTGATTAATATCTACTGTCGAATAATATATATATATATATATATATATATATATATATAAGGTTCAAGAAACTCAGTTCTCAGGAACTGACAGCCAGACACCAGTAGATATTATTTGATTCTAGTGTTGAAGGCTTTGTGCAGAACCAACCACACTTTTTGAAGAACCGAATACAGAGACCGGGTGCACGAAGTTTGCACATCCCCAAACAACCCTCCGCAGGTTTTGAATTCAAAGCTGTCCTTCTCCTAGATCAGTTGACATCCAAGGCTATAGAACACAGTATGTTCTGCTATTTGCCCATAGCTGGAGGGAGAACAAGAGGATTAATACCTTTCGCAAAAGGGTATTAGCCCGTAAGTGAATGTAACGGTTTCGATTGAAATTCGAATTTGGCTTTCCGATTCCTCAATCCGAACCGATATATATATATATATATATATATATATATATATATATATATACGAAGAAATATATTTTTAAGTTATGCTATATTTATGGGATAAAGTGCTCAATATCAGACATAGAGCGTCTGTAAATATAAATATAAAAGTGAACATTGAAGTCAACACTCAGAGACGACAGGCTGTTTCATGTTGGATGCAATCGTCAGGCCGCCTGACGATTGTGTCCAGCATGAAACAACCTGTCGCCTCTGAGTGTTGACTTCAATGTTCACTTTTATATATATATATATATATATATATATATATATATAAATTTCATTAAATTTCTAAATAATGAAAAATTATTAAACCATAGGCAGGAGTTAACGGTTTTTTGCCGACATCAACAAACTTTCGCATTAAATAATCAGCATAAAAAAAATCCCATAACTTAATAAAAGTCTTAAAAGCTTAGCCAAATCATTAAATAGGAAAAACCCTTTCTGTAGTCGTCAAAAAACAAAAAAAAATGAAATTCAGTGCAATACCGTTTGTATATAAAACACCCACTTGAATAAACAAATAAATAAATAGATAATCAGATGGACAATAATAAAACACAATCTTCCCGACACATAACGACTGGGAGGCGCGCCATAAAAATATCCCTCACTGGAAACCAACTAAAGGATGACTGCAAACATTAGCCTTGAAATAGATACCCTACCCAACCTTAGCAAAACCTCCCAGAAGATGATAAATCTATTGATAAGAATTAACTCTCTGACCACTTAACGAAGGAAAATAGTCTAGCCACTCCCACAATAACGAATTTTGTAACGGACCGTGCCTAAAAACACACGTAAACCGAGAGATAGCTTATTCCTAAAATTTCGATTGAAGATGAAACGGGACTCAGGGACACATGTCACAGTGGATAAAGGTGTTGGTTAGATCCAGTGACAGACCCAAAGAAGGTGAGTTCAATACCTGGTTAAGGCAGTGGAGAACTTTCAGAGGGAAAATTAGCAGGAGATAACTGATAACTGACATCCATCAAAACATGGCACGTGGAACTAGAACGATCTACCCCAGTGATCGAAATAAAGGGTTCAGTTCGAAATTCCAACCACCTGAAGAAGGCCGGAGCGTACAACGGCCGAAACGTTGTGACAAATATGGCGACAAAGATGAGGACAATAGTCCGACTAAGGTTAAATACTGTCCATAATACCTCATCTCAAAATATAGACAATATATATATATATATATATATATATATATATATATATATATATATAAAAGAAATATAGTCTTAAGGTGTGCTATATTTATGGGATAAAGTGCTCAATGTCAGAGATAGAGCGTGTGTAAATATAAAAGTGAACATAGAAGTCAACACTTAGAGGCGACAGTCTGTTTCATGCTATATGCAATCGTCAGACCACATATGCTGTTATTTTTCTCGTCTATTTATATATATACGGGTTAGTGGTGCATTGTGGGTATTCAATTATGGTGGTTATTTTTACCGGAAGTCGCTTTCTTTTATTTATTTGGGTAAAATTATATTGCTCGTTTTTATTTTTTTGTTTCTTATTTTATTTATTTATTTATTAACGTAGTAAAAATTTGTTTATATCACTTATTTAACAGTTTTGTTTTTGGTTTGAGAATTTAATTAAAGCTATTTGTTCAATTTTGGGATTGGTTGTTGTAGTTCATTCTAACTATTATATTTTTTTTGGGAACAGTTTTTTAATTTGGGATTGGTTTGTCTATTTATTTACTTGGATGAATTTAGGTCAATTTATTTGTATATTTTTCTCTTTTCGGTTTTAAGCAACATAGTATATTATTTATTTATTTTATTTTATTTATTTTTTATTAGTGTATTTGTTTGTTTTTTTTTTTTTTTTCCGTTTTTCATTTTTTTTTAGGTTACGTAGTAAAAATTTATTTTCATGCCTGCATTTTGAGATGAGCTCGGATCTTTTATTTAATAATTTATTTTGGTCGGGGAAAGTAATGATAGCTATTTTTTCCTTCAAGCAAAGTTTGCAAGTTTTTGATTGGTTGTTGTAGGCTGATGACTTTTTTCTTATCTTCCAAGATTTTGTTTTTTATTTCCCAGATATACTTAGAAAGCATAGTACTCTTCGCATATTTACTATTTGTGAACGATGTGTATAATTTCTTTGCTTCCAGGGTCCTTCAGTTACTCCTATGTATACTTTTTCTTCCTTATTTGGTGATTTTATCGTGACTTGGTATATTACGTTGTTTTGTAAAAAATTTCCGTTTAAGGGACATTCGTTCCTTATTCTGCAGTTCCACGTGGGTTTAATTTGTTCGTGTGGTTTGTTGATAATTTTCCTATTGTGCTTTTTTTTATTATTTGTGCCATGCTCTCGGTGCAGCTGTAGCTGATTTTTTACTGTGTTTTTTGTTGAATATCTTGTGTAAGGTGCTTGATTCTGGGAAGTGTTTGTGTAAGAGTTTGAAGAATATTTTTCCTACGTTTGTTTTTACGTTCTTGCTGTACGGTGGGTTGAACCATATGATATTTCTTCTCCTGTTGGTCTTTTTTGTATTCTGTGGTGAGTATGTGAGTATTGCTGGGAATCCGCTATCTTTTTAGGCCGTTTCATAGTCTTTCTTAGCTTTTGTTAAATAGGGATTCATTGGAGGAATTGTCGGAGAACCTGCGGTTAATCGATTTTGGTATCTGTTTGATTATAGAAGGCGGATGGTTGGAAGATGTGTGTATGTAGAGTGGTTTATCGTTAGGTTTTCTGTATGGTTTATATGTGCCTTCTCTTAGGTTGAAGGTAACATCTAGGAAATCTACTTCGTTTAGGTTAGGTTTTATATCTATGTCGAATCCGTTATTTTTAAAAATCTTTATTATTGCTTTTCTAGTTTTGTCTGTGTTTTGTTTGTTACAGTTTCTTAAGATTATGAGACCGTCGTCCCTGAAGAGTCCTGTGTCATTTTTATCTATTATTTTGCTCAGTTCGTGTCGTAAGTAAATGCCTATGATTTCGCATGCCTCTGCACCGTCAAAGCTTCCCATTGTAGTGTCAAATGTTCCATCTTTCTTTATCCATGCTTCTTCATTGTGGAATAATATTGATTTACGAGTGTGCTTAATGATGTTGATTTCGCTTTGCCGGCCTGACTTGCATAGAAAATATTCGTTCTTCGACAGGAACCGTCATATAGCCTGACGTGCCTTACCTCTCGGCCACAAAGGAACGTTCGGTTGGCAAGGTAGAATTTACTTCTTATAAACTACAATCTTCCATGAATCTCTCACATACATTCATAACTGCTCATAGAGTATCAAATGTAAACAAATGACGTCACACATTATGAAAAGGACAAAGTCCGACAATTAGAAGTTAAGCAAGGTCGAGCGGGATAAATACTCGGTTGGTTGAACGCTTGGGAAATCCAGGTGCTTTCAGCTACGTGGCAAGCTAACAAGTTTACTTATACTAACAGAATACAACGATAGGTGGAGATAATTCTAGACGGAAAGGTCGTAAAACCTGCCTAGAATTGAGTGAGTGAAGCGAAAGTTTAATCTGAAAAAGTTACCAATTCTGAAGATAATAATTTTTTAACATCTAAACTAAAATATCTCCACACTCATCAAGAACTCTTCTTACAAGCTCTTAGAACAACGGATGTCAAAAAAAGTGAAAAGAAAAATATTGCAACTACGTGATCAACAGAAAGTGTTGTCAACAGAAAGACTTACGTAATGGCAATGAAATTAAAAGATTAAATCTCGGGGCTGAGTGCAAATTTGACGCACGATCGTCATTTCCTGGATTTAATACTTTCAGCATTTACTGTAGAGATAAAAAAATCTTCCTTCGCGAAGAAAACTTTAAATTAGAAATCCAGTCAGCAAAATCCTTCATAACCAGAATTGCAGATTCTTTCAGGGAATGAAAGAATTTGTTTCAATGTGGGAGTTTGTCATTAATAAAGATTAGTTCAGTACTGGTTGCTTCGCTAACTGCAAGATGATCAAATTTCAACTATAAATTCTTTTCGCATTTAATATAGTACACATATTAAAATATATTTACTTTAAATACAGAAGAAGCCATAAAAATGTCTTCAAAAAATGGCACATTTCCGCTTCTAATCTTTTTTTAATCCAGAGCTTTTCGAATAAGTTAAAAATTATTTTTTAGTAAGCAAAGCCAAAACTATGTGGTACCCAGTGAGGATCGGTTTTATTTCCTCATTTTTATGAAATCAGGGACTTGCTTGCTAACATTGGTCTCACTAAAACTAATGTGCAATGGTAATAAAAAAGAAAATAGTTACCAAGTTAAAGAATCAATTAATTTTGTCGATATTTCTGAGATGAGGTATTATAATTATTATTAATATAAATAGTGTCACTTAATTTTTACTAAGAAGGCGTAAGTATTTGACAATGTACTTTCCTGAGTCGTGTCTGTCGTCATTCGTGTCTTTAATGGAGATTATCGGGTTCAAGTGACTACAGTACATGCTACAGACATGAACGCAACATGATACTGAAAATAAGGCATGAAAAAAGTACGTCCCACTTGACACCCTTAAGGATTAAGATAATAATCCCAGATTAAGGTACGTGTGCAATCTATTTTCATATTAAATGATTGAACACATATTACAGAAAGCCTGGAGCCGTTAACTTGTCTTTTTAGTGAAGTTGATTTCAGATTCAAAATGGGAAGGGTGAGTTTGGAGAGGGGGCAGAAAATAATTGAAATGTCACCAAAAATGCATCAATGTGAAATGTGAAAGGTCGAAAATAATCGAAATGTCACCCAAAAAGAATCAATGTGAAATGTGAGAGATCGAAAATAATCGAAATGTCACCCAAAAATGAAACAATGTGAAATGTGAGAGGTCGAAAATAATCGAAATGTCACCAAAAATGCATCAATGTGAATTCCATAAGGAGCTTAGAGTATCAAAACATGCTGCCCTAGTCACCCAGAAGAAGGATGATGATTTTGGGACTGGTTTGAATGTGACAAAGTCTGGTAGACATCTGAAATTAGAAAAAAGAAATTAAAAATGATGGTAAAGCCATCAGTACATTATTTACATTATTCGGACTATTGTCCTCATCTTTGTCGCCATATTGATTACAATGTTTCGGCCGTTGTACGCTCCGGCCTTCTTCAGGTGGTTGGAATGTCGAACTGAACCCTTTATTTCGCTCACTGGGGTAGACTGTTCTAGTTCCACGTGCCATGTTTAATGGATGTCAGTTATCAGTTATCTCCTGTTAATTTCTCTCTGAAAGTTCTCCACTGCCTTAACCGGGCATTGAACTCACAACTCTTTGGGTCCTGTCACTGGATCTAACCAACGCATTTATCCACTGTGCCATGTGTTCTTGAGGCGATGTTGTAATAAATATGGCGACAGAGATGAGGGCAATAGTCCGAATAATGTAAATAATGTACAGAATACCTCATCTCAGAAATATAGGCAGATAGTGAAAGTCATCAGTATCTAATGTAAAATTAACAGCTCGTCAAGATGAATGCAGCATTATTACAAATTTGATTGATTGTTTTTTTACAGCTTATCAACTTTTTGTATGGTATTTAAAGCCAGGAGATATTTTGAGATTGTATGAATTGTTTTGGAGATAATAATACTTTAGCGATAGAAGCCCTACTAATTAACCCATAGCTGGGGCGAAAAAAAAAGTAGATTCATACCCTTCCCAAAGTTATTTCCACGTAAGTGAATATAACGAACCGGGCTGGAATTGGAACTCGGCTCGTCGTTTTCAAATTCCAAGCCATTATCCATTACACCACTCGCACATAGAAGCTTATAGCGTTGCAAATGAAGCGTCTATTCATACAATAAGAACAATATTATGTAAAAGTAGAATAAATGGATGCATTTCAACAAAAATTCCGTCATTAACTAAAAATTATCTTTTAAGACAAAAACAATTGCAACTGAGAAATAGGCCCAAAAAAGTGATATCTAGTGCTGAAAGCAAAATTGAACTTAAATTCTAATACAAAAATGAATTTCGAAGAACATCTGATATGAGAAACTATCCAAAATATAGAACAAAGTCAGTAAAATTCAGTGATAAAGTTATTAATAGTTTCTGATTCCATCAAAACAATGGCTTGCGTAAATTGAGAAAAATCGATGGAACATTGATAGCGAAAAATATCTTAACGTTTCACCTCTAACCAAATACAGCCGAAAGGGAAATATTCCATCATGTTAAGATCACATCGCGTGTAACAAAATAGTTTATCATTGATGAATACATTACAGTACTACAAGATTGGCCTGCCAAAAGCCATGACCTTAATTTAATCGAACCTATGTGAAGAGAGTTGCACACGCGGGTGAACCGTGTGTAACAGCAAAATTGTTCAATTGTTAGATTAAGATTGGAACTGTTGTATCTTAGAAATGCTTAAAGATATCTTACTGCAATTCTCCGGGTTTTTTATAACACTATTGACCTCAACTTTGAATGAATAAAATAATAATTACTATTCAAGTTTAAGAAAAGAATCGTGATGACATCGATCATGAACGAAAATTTATTAATCATAGCTAAGGATCGGAAGCTTATGAAGGATTGAAATAAAGTTTAAATTATATATATATATATATATATATATATATATATATATATATATATATATATATATATATATATATGAATACAGGGTGTCCATAAAGTTCGTGTGCACTTTAAAACAATTATAACTTTATTTGTATCTGCGATAGAAATAATCTGTAAAAAATGTTATAAAGTTTAATGTACCTAGTTTTAAGTATAGCTAAAATAACTAATGTGATTTCGGGTATTACTGTAAATCAGTTGGCAAATGTTTTCCGTGAACTGCAAAATCGTATTACCCTTTGTATTGCTAATGATGGCGGACATGTGGAAAGTTAAATAAAATGTCAATAAAACCTTGAAAAATATAGATTTATTTCTTTCTAATGCTTTTTACAAATTATTTCTATCATAAATACAAATAAAGTTACGAATGTTTTTAAGTGCACACGAACTCTATGGACGCCCTGTACAAATATAAAAGTAACATTGAAGTCAACACTCAGAGGCGACAGGCTGTTTCATGCTAGGCGCAATCGACGGACGATTGTGTCCAGCATGAAACAGCCTGTCGCCTCTGAGTGTTGACTTCAATGTTTACTTATATATATATATTTACATATGTTCTATCTCTGATATTGAGCACTTTATCCCATAAATATAGCACACCTTAAAACTATATTTCTTCATATATATATATATATATATATATATATATATATATATATATATTCCAGGATCATTTTCCAACTTATTCAAGATAATATTCGCCCTCTCTAACCTTCTAACTTTATGTCCTGGAAGAACAAAGGGTCTTATAGGTTTCCCGTACGATTTCATTTGCAAGGCTTTTTTCATTGCTCTTTTGAATGTCATAGGTGAAACTCCTTTATCACCTGCCTTGACTTTTATGGCTTGAGTTGGATCTTTTTTAATTGATCTCTTTTATCTCTAAGTTGAAATGATGATCCCTCTTCCTGCTGTGAACACTTGGTCCAGTTTTCCTCTCTACTTTCCCTCTCTTTTAAAATTTATTCACCATTCTCTTGATGACCCTTGAATGGACTTTGAAGACGGAAGACAGAGTATGAATTTTGGTATCATTACTGAAGGTCTGAAATACCTTTTTCCTCTCACCATTGCTCAGTTGGGAAGACAGTGAGGCTGAGAGAAATCGATTTTGACCTGTTTTCTTTTTAGCTGAATAACTGAAAGGGTTTTTTTTTTCAGTGATTCGTACGACAAATGGTGTCAAAATGGTTAAACGTCTTATCTGAAAACGTGGTAAAAAGAAAGTGACTTTAGTGGTTTCTTAGATATTAAATATTTTGTGGGATGGACACTTAAGCTGTTACACTAACTGGACAATTTTGCTGTTACATTCGGTATATAAAACCGTGACTGTTGCAGTTTTTTTTGTGTATATGTATGTACTAGTGAGCTAGCCTAAATGAGCGGACTCATTTTATAGTTCACCAATAGAAGGGTTAACCAATCAGAAAGCTCAAAATATTCAATGCGACGTGTATAAAGGCAGCCATTTTTTCTCCCAAATTGTCTGCACTGCCAACCTGATATCGAAGACTTAAAGAATTACTTAACAAACGCCACTTTCTCTGAATCTTCACTGCCGACCTCTGATATCGAACAGATTACGGACTTCACTGGATTCCATATTCAGAGACTACGGCAAATATGGTCAACAGTGACTTGTGATAGCAGTCGGCTTATTACCAAGATGAATGACTGAATATTTGTGATGAAACGACCTTTATTCTTTTATCCTTTGTCGAGTTGAGGTTATAATCAGTGCCAATCGGAGCCATATTAAACACTGATTTTTCTTCTATGTGCCGTGTTCTTTAAGGATCTGGGAGATCATGGCTCTTCAAAACTTCCTGTCCGTGGTAGTTCTTAGTAAAATGTGTCTCTTTGCTATATCTTTTAATTCCTGTTCTGTCAACCATATATATAAGGCCGTTAGGTAGGTTATGCTTGGCTTTCCTTTCTCCCGCTTGCCATCAATATGTCCTGTGAGTGTCAAATTTTCTAAGCCTTCTTCCCTCATTATGTATCCGAGAAATTTCAACTCTTTCTTTCTGATGTTAAGTATAAGGGTCCTTTTTGTTTCTATTTTCTCTAAAACTTCATCGTTGCTCACCTGTTCATTTCATTCTATTCTCAGTATCCTTCTGTAGAGCCACATTTCTGTTGCCTCAGTTTGCTTCTCCATCTGAGATGGGAGTATCCAATATTTCCTACCATATAAGAGTACAGATATTACATAACAGTCAGTACTCTTTCCTTTGTTTTCCTGATTCTTAATCTTTTGCTTGGTCAGAAACTAAATGGTTGACCGCTTGGGAATACCAGGTGCTGTAAGCTCGGGTGTGCGGATGGTGTAATGGATAATGGCTCAGAATTGTTCATCGGAGAACTGAGTTCCAATTCCCGTTGGGTTCGTTCTATCCACTTGAATGTAAATAAGCTTGGAAAGGTATGAATCCCTCTCTCCCCCCGCAGCTATGGGTTAATTAGTAAGCCTTCTATCACAAAAGCATTATTATCTAAAAAAAGAAAAATTCTTACAACCTAAAAATATTAATTAGACTGCAAACCGTTGGTAGTTCAATACTGGGCTTCAGCAGTGGTGAACCAAAAACTCAGAGAGTTAAGTTAAACGTAAATAAATGAAACATCCGGAAGAGGCATGGCACGTGGAACTAGAACAATATACCCCGGTGGACGAAATAAGAGGATAGGTTCGAAATTCGAATCACCTGAAGAAGGTCGAAGCGTACAACGGCCGAAACATTTTGAATATGGCAATGAAGACGAGAATAACAGTCCGAATAATGTAAATAATGTAAATAATCATAATACCTCATCCCAGAGATATAGACATATCCTGAAGATGGCCGGGGCGTACAACGGCCAAAACGTTGTGAATATTACAATGAAGATGAGGATAACAGTCCGAATAATGTAAATAATCATAATACCTCATCTCAGTGATATAGACAGATCCTGAAGAAAGCCGAAGCGTACAACGGCCGAAACGTTGTGAATATCGCATTGAAGATGAGGATAACAGTCCGAATAATGTAAATAATGTAAATAATCATAAAACCTTATCTCGGAGATATAGGCAGATCCTGAAGAGGGCTGGGGCGTACAACGATAGAAACGTTGTGAATATGGCAATGAAGATGATCATGTATGTATTATGGTAAGATTTATCATCGGAAATTGGATTTGTTAAAGCCATTCGTACTTTTGCCAAATCAATTTTGATGTACACCTGATTCTCATAAGCGGGAAAAAAAATCAGTGAACTGAATAAATGCTGACAAAGTCAAAGACGATTTGGTTATTAGCGATAGAGTTTCGGTCATTTTTTTTTCGGATTTTCCTTCTTCCTCCTCTTCGGAGACTTAAGTTTGAATCTTTAAAAGCTGCAAAAGAACGTGTATCTTTCCAGAATGATTGAGAGATTTAATCAAAACTTTCAAGTCATTGCGGGAACGAGAACGTCAAAAAGGATTAACTGCATGTCTGTGAGTAATTACCAAACTCTCTCTATCTCTCGTTCTCTCTATCTCCCTCTATCTATCTATCTATCACATTCAATCCAATCTATCTATCACGCTAGCTCGCTATCACATTCAGTCAAGTAAATCTATCTATCTATCTATCTATCTATCTATCTTACCCATTGTCTCTTTCACTTGAGTAATCACTGGTTATCCCACAATTCATAGAATCACATATATAAATAGTTTATCGATATACGAACTCATAAACTGTGAAGATAGGTATATATATATATATATATATATATATATATATATATATATACAATTTTAAATTAAACTTTAAATTATGGGTTAAAGTGAGATATAGCGTAAGTCACTATAAAAGTGGACATTGAGGTCAACACGCATTAGCGACAGTCTGTTTTATGCTTAAACGCAATCTTCAGGCTATATGTGTTGTGTGTTGGCTCGACTATTTATATATGCTGGTCCTTTATTCATAGGAGGGCATTTGTATTATCCTAACGCTTATTTGTTACGTGTTAACGGTTGTTCCAAATTAGAGGCTATCGAGTAGAAATAATTGTCGATTCTGGTAGATATTTTATTGTTTGTTAGTTAATTTGTTTATTATTTACGCAATTTGTTTACTTATTTATATTTTTTATTTATTTTATTTTATTTATTTTTCTTCCTTTTTTCTTATTTTTAAGTAACCGTATTAAAAGTTTGTTTTCGCCTCTGCATTTGGAGATGTGTTCTGGTCGTTTATTTCGTAATTTCTTATGGTCTTGGATGGTATTCATTATTTTTTATTAACGTTCACATAATAAAAGGCCAAAGAGCCACTCAATATAGAAGGTTACATTGTGGTATCGTATGAATGTAAGGGCTATGCAGGAAAGATAAAAACTAACTCTAGACTTGAGGAGGCCAAGATTTAATTCAGAGTTCGTCTCACAATTCTTTCCGTTCGCTTTGGCTAATTTTTTCGAGGACCTAAATTTTGTTCGATAACCGGGGTATTTTCATATCGAATTTTCTGTTTGAAAACCGATTTATTCGATATATATGAGATGTTCGACAACTGAGATTCCTCTGTATTAAGATAAACAGTTCCACCCTGTGACAAAACACTTTAGCCATTGCCTAGAGCAAAAAAGTCTTTCTTAAATCAGGGATATAACGCAAAATCCATAAAATATTTCTTTCCTTAATTAAACCTTGCAGGACAGGTAATTGTTATGGGGCCCTCCCCACTTTTTCATATAAGTGGACTCTACCAGTGTTACTTGGAGTGCTGCCGTTAAATACCTAGAGTTAGACAGTCAGTGAGAGAGAATATAGAGAGAGAGAGAGAGATAGAGAGAGAGAGAGAGAGAGAGAGAGAGAGAGAGAGAGAGATATACGAACGGAACGGAGAGTGAGGAGGTAACCTCTTGTAGAAGTCAGTTACAAGCACGTAGACTCTAAGGAAGTCCTACTTCGAGACTGTATATATCTATCTGTATTTGCTACTAACCGCGTTCCTGGATTTACTAACAGTATTACTCTTTGTATGATTGTGTAAATACATTTTATTTCTTATATTTAATTATTGTGTTTGTCATTCCTTGGAGACCGAATTCATCTCGGAATCCACAACAGTAATAATAGGCTCAGTCAGGTGTTACTCAGAGTGATGGAAACCAAGAAAGCATTACTGAGAAGAAGGGGAAAAAAAAAGAACAGGGTTCAGAAAGGCAGGAGATGGCAATTTTTGAAGATGGTCATTGGCAGGAAAAGAAGTGAGGAAGAGAGTTTAACAAAAAGTACGAGTGAAGAAAAAAACGTTAGAAAAATTTTTACGGTCATACTTAGTAATTTAAACAGTAAAATGGTGAGACCTAACTGACAATCTAGTACGACTTTTGAATTCATGAGGTCGAGATACCAAAGACGAGCGTTCATCAGAACAATTGCCATAAAAGTATCTTAGAAAAGGCAAAGGTAGGCGACATTAGTGCGTTCGGAAAGTGACTGAAACTGAGCTGCCAGGTCAAGACCAATAACATTTTTTTGTTTTTTAAGCATTCAACTCCAAGTAAGGCGGGAAGCCACTAGCACGCAAGAGGTTACAGAGAGTTGGAGTGAGAGCAAATAGGAGTGATAGAGGAAAGGATGAAGAGAAGGATAGGGGATAGATCAAGGCATCTGGAGACGTCGATTGACATTACATTTGAATAGTTGGAGATTATAGCTAGCAGGAAAGCAGCAAGAGGGGAGAGAGTTTCACAGGCGAGAGGTGCGAGAGATTAAGCTATTGGAGTAGAAGAGACGGCTACATTTAACTGTTTCGACAGTGAAAGGGTGAGAGCGAAATGCCAGCCTAGTTGAACGCTTAAATTCATGAAGTCTGGGAACCAGAGAAAGCAGCTCATCGGAGACAGAGGGAAGGAACGTCACGTCTGTGAGAGAGCGGCTGCAGTCGAGATGCCAGATCAGGGCCAATTACATTGCATATCCGTCTTTGGATTTTATCAAGTACCTTGAGACAAACAGAAGGGGCTCCAGACCATATATGGCAGCAATACTCCATGCAAGGGCGAAAGCCAGATTATTTTTATGAATATCTAGATACATATATCAGGATCAGTAGATGAGAAATGGCAGAATTATTCAATGGACGAAGGAATGTTATACTTATACTTTTGCAAGACAGACAAATTCTCGTACTTTTTAGTGGCTGTTATCTTACATGACATCAATTGACAGCAAGTCGGTTTTGTACTCTGACACATTTAGCCGGATTCTATTGATTTTAGTCCAGCATGTCATTTACATGGTTTTGAAATTTCAACGCATTTCCAAATATTCCAGCCTTTTTGAAATATTCTCCTGATTTGTTCCGAGTGACGTCGGATCTCTTCTATTCTGTTCCCTAGCAACGTTTTAATATTTTTCCAACTTTTCATGACCTTTCAACTTTAAGCAGGCAGACATAGTCTAGATTCTTTAAGTATGTCCACCCACTACCACAACTGGTGTAACTTAAATTCTTTCATCCTCACACAAAACGTCTCTAAATCAACATGCGGACAACTAGCAAACGTGGATGAAAATGCTTACTAGACACACACACACACACACACACACACACACACCTCACACACATAAAAACACACACAAATATACACATACACGCGCGTGCGCACACACACACATACACACACACACACACA
Source organism: Acanthosepion pharaonis (assembly GCA_903632075.3). Lineage (NCBI taxonomy): Eukaryota > Metazoa > Mollusca > Cephalopoda > Sepiida > Sepiidae > Acanthosepion > Acanthosepion pharaonis. The sequence goes on along the minus strand of CAHIKZ030004577.1, from coordinate 3,188,518 downwards.
CATACACACAAATGAATATACATTATCACCCGGATCCTGTGTACAGAAACTAGAATTATGATACCCATGCACACATGAATCGTACATACGAACGTTGCTTGACAAGACAAATGTACGTAAAGGCAACTTCAGAATATGCATTTTTCTCCCCAGATTTCATTTTTTGATGAAGCTTCAATAAAAGCGAAACATGTAAGATTTATAAACGTTTTGTATTTGTTCCTTATCCTATCATAGCCTGAATTATTTTACTACCAGAATACACTTAACATAAGGTTCGAGTACCCCTCAAGCTGGAGGGTTACTCTTAAAATGATAATGACGAGTGAGGTGTGTGAAATAAGAGCCTGCATGACTATGAGGATGAGGAGGATAGATAATGACTGACACTCGAAAATGTTAAGATTTTATGGTCAGGTAAGCACTCACGCGGGAGTTTGTTTGCCAAAAACAAATTGAAGGAAATTTTGGAATATGAAAGTGATATTGGTGCCTGTTGTTTTCAAATAGTTTGAATAGCGTTGGTAGAACTGGTATTTAGGGGAGGCGATGGAAATATCAGAACAACGGTATTATTGAAAATATATATAAAAATACGAAAGTCTTGAAAAATTGAAAGGGATTGTTGTCGCTTGATCACGGGAAAATAACTACTGGTAATAAGGTGGTGAGACCTCAATAGGCATTGTAATAAAATTGCTAAAACAAAACATGTAAAAAAACAGAAATTGTGATATATGCCCCGAAATATCATCAGTACATTTTCTCTCTGTTACTCTAAAAAAGCAAAAAGAAAAAAAAAACACAAATAATATTAAAAAAAGAAAAAATATTTTTTTAAAAATCAAAGAAAGGGATATTAAAAAAAAAATCACCTGCTACTGAAGATGATGATAATGACAAAAGCTCTGAATCAGCAAATCCAAGAGATGCCATTGCGCCAGGCCCCGCAGCTGACTTCCGGTGTTGATAGGTTTCAAAATCAGCCCATCGCCTATCCTCATTCTAAGGTGATTGCGTACAGTGCACTTAGGCAACTGAACCCATGCTTGGCCGATCGATAAAATCCGTTTCGAACGCTGAGCAAGCACGGCACAAGACACTTTCAGGGCGATATATTGATTTTGTTGCCTTCCAGCTGCATTCGTGGCTCCTTTTAAGCTAAAATTAAATATATATAAAAACCCATCTTTTTTGTCTATGCAAGCAAAGAAACACGTGCATGGACTGTTATTTATATATATATATATATATATATATATATATATATTGGTTGTAATTGATCTTTTTTTGCATATATGATTGAGAGACATGTAAATATTTCTCCTAGTTTTTTTTTTATCATTGATTATATATTGCTTTATTAGAAATTTTTACATATTTTTCAGCATTATAAATGAATTCTGTGAAATATTTTTCCAAGTACTACCGCTATAGAAATAAATTTACACGCTGAATATGACCAAAGAAAAATTAACAAAAAAAATTCTCAAACACTTCCGTTGTTACCACTGAAATATATATATATATATATATATATATATATATAACGGTGCAGTGTAATTAATATTATAAAGGAATTTTCATACAAAGAATAAATCAGTAATTTATGGTGAATTCACTTCGCTAACAGAATAAAATAAGATAAAATAAATAAAAATCTATCGTTGTGACATTGCACGCTCCAAAATTCTGTTAATGATAACACACATTAAAAAAACTTCTTTCGACCTGAATTACATTTATTTTCGTCTTGGAATTTTACCTGAAATTACCTGAAACTGAAAAAAATTGCATCCATGGCTGAAGAAGATGAAATCATTCATCGAAATTAAAAGTAATTGCATATGGACTGAACATCTAATTCATTTTACAATTTAAAAAAAAAAAGATCGCATCATTCAACGAGGGGTTAATGCTTTCTTTAATCTGTTAGCAAAGTTAATTCTTTGTGTGTGTGTGTATATATATATATATATATATATATATATATGAATAATAAAATTATTGGTAACCCGTGTGGAACTTCCAAGAGGATATAGATCCGTTGAGTCAAAAGACAGAGTAAAAATGATTATATGTCTATTTATTTGTAGATTTGTGTATATGTATAGATATATATATATATATAGATATGTGTGTGTTGTGGATATGTATGTGTATGGATATATATATTTTTTTTATAAATGTACATGTGAGTATGATATTTGAATTTGTGCACTTGTGTAAGTATATAATATACATACATACATATATATATATATATATATATATATATATATATATATATATATTTGTATATATATATATATATCTGTATATATATATATTTGTATACACATATATATGTTTGTATATATATGTATATATATATGTTTTTATATATACATACACATATACATCTCGATATACATATTTATAAATAAACCCACATATACATAACCATATACATACGTATATATATATATATATATATATATATATATATATATATATATATATATATATATATATATATATAAAAGAATAATAAATGCAATTTATTATTCTTTATGCGTATAATAATAAATGCAATTTATTATTCTTTATGCGTAAGTGTGTATGAGTACATGTATTTATGGATATATATATATATATATATATATATATATATATATATATATATATACCTTGGCCAACGTTGCCCAAGCAGTAGTCCGCAGTACTAATAAATGTAACTACATGTTCCAGGTAAACGAACTTCAATAGGCTTCACGTTGAACAATAAAAAATTCATTTATCAAAATTCGAACAAGATTCAAAGGGTGTAGATTTCGTAACAGATTTCACGAAACTTCACAAATGTCTAATATACGCACCATCTATAACACAACACAGTTCAAGTTAGTAGTCCAACAGTTGCTAAACACGCTGTAGCATGTCTTTCGTAACATTCTCCAGCTCCTTACTTATTTTAAGTTCTTTTAAGGCTTGTAGGAAGTGGTGGATATAGACCTATCCTTCCACATAGCCTCATAGAAATAAAAGATGTCATGTCAGGTGAACATGGTGTCCATTTCAACAGCATATTGTCATTATGACATGGCGAATCCATCTTCCTGGTAGATTCTTATTGAGATAAGTCCGCATAGTCAACTTAGTTTTTACACATTCTGTTAAAATCTGAGATCATTTAAGCGAGAATTGGCTATGTTATTAGACTATAAAATGATGTCAATGTTTTGGGGGAACACCCTGTATTTGTTAATTACAGGTAGACGCCTACAGAATAAGGTGTGTTAAGAGTGTAAGAATAGGTGGTAGAAAGGGATAAAGTGGAAAATAACGATTAACCCTTGACAGGAAGAGGTCAAGCATACAGTAATCTCTTCATGTGCTCCATCTTCATAAAATATCATAATATCAGCTGTTTGAGCGAAACATTCTCCTTACAAATGGAATATGAAGAAAATGTGGATGATGCGTGGAAGAAACAAGGCGTGTCCTCGCTATAAATGTCTAAACTTGTAGAACTGAATAATTAAATTCATCTGAGCATTTCCCAAGGAAATAGCGATAGAATAGTAATAAACTTCAAATCGAAAATTTTAGTCCACCCAGTGAGGATCAAACTCTCTTCACTCGCTAGAGATCAACTCCGGAACTTTAATACTAGACAAACTGTCTTAATTTTATTAGGTATTGCCATTGCCAAATTCTCCAAAGAAATGGTAATTTTTCATGGATCAAGTAAATGAGTTCTAATCTATAGAGAAATATTTTCTATTTTGTGAGGCTGACACACACAAGCGGATTCATTAGTAAATGCTTTAGTGGAAAAAATATGATAAAATATGCCTTTTACAGGGTCTATGGAAAAAACAGCTTGACTTTTTATTTCCGATAGCGGCCTGCAACAAATTTGGTATCGATTAAAAGAAATCGAAGCGAAAATACCATTATTTTAAAACAACTGGCGCCACAGACAAGCAGCTTCCTGTAATTTTGTCTGGAAATGTAATTCTACATTTAGAATATCGCTTGCATTTTTTAAAAGCTTCAAACCTTTTCGTAACCTTTACTGATTATAGAAAGTTGTTCCTTATATGAAATCCCATAATTCCCATAATGGTTCTTTTTCATTATCGTCTTCTCAACACATGTCTGAGGCTTTTTTAACGCTTTGGCTTTGCAAAAATGGTAAATGGTAAGGGTGAAATTAACTGTTTTCTTATAGGGAAACATTTGGCATTCATTGGCCAGCAGTTAGAGTTAGTATCAGCTGAAATTTATAAATTCGTTTCCATAAAAACTTTTTCTCCCAGAAAATTAGACTTCAAAATTACACTGTTATTGCTTTTAATATCGATAAGAGTTTCTGCAAAAAATTGTTTTTCGTCGGATAAAAAGTTAAAAGCTTGACTTTATCATCAGTCTCTCTTTTTGTTACATTGGTTCGCCATTTTTCTTGCTGTTGCTGTAGGAAGTGTTAAAAGGAAATGTTTTTTTGTTACTTGGTTAAGATAAAGGGGTGAGTTCTTTAAAATTTCTTTAAATTTTATTCCTCATAAACCCTATAAATTCCAAGACGCTCCTTCATCAGAATCTATAGATCATTAATGGATGGAAACGTCTAGTATAAAGGGACCACGATTCAATAATATGAATTAAATTTCTATGGGTTTGGTGCGTGCATAGAGTTAAGAATCTAAAGTCAAAACGATAATCTGAAAAGTCTCTGATTTTTCTTTTGAAATATTAATTATAATTTTGAAAAATTTTTAAAAAAAAAGTATTAAAAATTATCATTTTGAACACCTTATATCAGCTTACGACTCTGGCGATAGACAACGGTCTGAATGAAACAGTTGACTAAATGCAATTAAGGATATAAATGTCTTGCCAGAAATATTTTAACACTCGACTCCTGCTGAGTAGGGAATAGTCTATATACAAATAAGGCTAACTTTAAATGCTAAATTTAGTTGGTGTCTGTCTAAATGGGTATTTCCTCCTATTTATTTATATGCAAATTGTTATTATGTAAATTCTATAAATAGCTGTTTACTTCACATCGAGATTAACAGCTAACATTGGTGGCCTTTATGGTTTGGTTTAGTTTGTTTTGTTTTACGGCATATCAACACCTCAATGGGTTATTTAATGCCGACAAGATTTTTATTGCTGGTAATATTTATCAAAAACAAGTATTGCTGGTAATATTTTTTTTTTTCAAAAATGTATTGCTGGTAATATTTTTCCTTAAAAATGTATTTCCAGTAATTTTTTTTTTTCAAAAATATACTGCCGGTAATAATGTATTGCTGGTAATAATGTTTTTTTTAGAATAATATATTTCTGGTATTAAAACCTATTTTTACACTTTCATAGTGTTTTGACCTCAGTTTGGAGGTTAACTATTTGTCCAAAATTGGGAGCCACCAGGTGCTACCATTCCGGTTAGGGTGGACCTGGGAACATTAGCAATTAAGAGGTGGTTCCACGTTCCTCGAAACCTCCTGATCAGAGGCCTTGCTGTTGGACGTAGTTTATCGTCTTACCCAGGACGCGGATGTAGTTTATCGTCTTACCCAGAATAATGGCGTTTATGTAATTTATAAAAATAAATTAAATAATCTCTGATATCTAAGTTAGTCAGCATGTGCTCATCTGCCTGTTTGAAAGACAGTAAAAGGATAACTTCATATGTAATGATGTGGATTGTTTTTCTCTCTTTCAGATAGCATTTGTAAAGGTGATCCACTTCTGTCTAATATTTTGTGTGTATGAAAATTAAAAGGTTATGAGTTTGTGCGTATTTTATGTGGGTGCGTGTTACATCAAAAGCACACACATTCTTGTGTTTCCACCACGGACCGTTTATTCTTATTTTTATTCTTTTATTTTCATATCGAAACAGTCGTGAAAGAAAGGTTTTAATATCTCTTGGGCATGGCAGTTTTCCTTTTAGTCCAGGAGTTACAGTAACTAAGTAAAATGTAAGTATAAGCATCGTTACAATGGTCAAGCTCAAGTCATCCTTGCGCAGGGTTGGAACGACCAAGGAAATAGCTTGACTTACTTCATAGGTGGAGGTTTTGGAAGCCACGTTCAAACGCCATGCGTTAGAAAGTGGAAAGAAAGAGTCAGTAGTTAGTGGGCCGGGAAAACTAACGTTCCAGCATTTTATTATAAACTTCAAAGGCGCCACCTAGAGGCGTTCGACAAAACCAAGGGGAGTAACTATATTTCCGTTTCCTGTACTCTTAGCATTAATGGAAAAATATATTTCTTTTTTGATTTTCGTTATTATTATTACCTTTTTTATCGATTTTATTTCATTTCTTATTTGTTCCGCCCCCGTTCAGGACATAAGTGATCAAGGCTCTCCACAGCTTCCTATCTGGTATAGCTCTAGATATTCTACATTTTCTAAGCGCCATCCCGTTCCACTATCCATTACCTTCGCTCACTTTCCCTTAATATACCTCGTGTGGATTATGTTTTCTAAGCCTACTTTTCTCATGATCTCTCCAAGGACTTCCAGCTGTTTTTTTTCAGGATTTTGATTAGAAGGATTCTTTCTGTTGTTAGTTTCTTTAAGGCTTTATCGTTTCTTACTTACTCAGCCTATGGAATTCTTATTACCCTTCTGTAGAAGCAAATTTCTGCAGCTTCCAGTTTTCTCCTCATCCATGGGGATATTGGCCAACATTCACTTCCATACAATAGGATGAATATTATATAACAATTAAGCAATCATTTTTTTGTTTCAAACTATATTTTCCTGTTTCTCAGCACGTAGTTTAGCTACTGTAATACTTCTTTCGCGAGTCCAATGCATGTTCGAATCTTGGTGCCGGATTTTCCATTCACTGTTAAAACACTTACAAGGTATTTCAAATTCTTCACCTGCTTGATATTTATATCTCCAATTTGTTACCCTCACCTTGGGCTTTTTCTCTTGCGGATGACCATGTCTGCTGTCTTCTTGCAATTGATGATTAGTCCATTAGTATCCCTTTTTTCTACCATTCTATCCAGGAAACCCTGAAGTTTATATCTCCAATTCATAACTCGTATTTTGGGCCTTTTCTCATGCTGATGACCATACTTTCTGTCTTCTTGCTGTTTATAGTTAGTCTTTTCTTCTCGCTTTCTACTACCACCCTGTCTTGGAGATCCTGTAGTTTCCTTTCCGAGTCAGCCATTAACACAATGTCATCTGCGTATATTGGATTGTTAAGATTACGTCCACCGGGTAGAGACTCCAATTCCCTTAGGATAGCGTCGCTGTAGATTGTTGAAAAAATCTGGGGAGAAGACTCATCCAAGTCTTACATTCCTTTCTATTTTTGTATAGATGCTCAATATATTTACTACCTATATGCAGGTGGCTTGCTCCCAGTGTAAGTTCTCGATTATTCTAACACTTTTTTTTTTCCAGATATTTGAATATGCAGTTATTAATTTGGCTTGATTACGGTTTATTGGGAACAGGGTCTTGGGGCGAAGATAATGACTTGAATAAAAATTCACTGAATGGAATAAGCCATCTTGACTAAAATAGTGATGCGATATCTCTATCTATCTATCTATCTATCTATCTATCTATCTATCTATCTATCTATCTATCTATCTATCTATCTATCTACGTGTGTGCGTGTGTCTCTGTGTGTGTGTGCGTGTGTATGTGTAGTAGGTATAATAGTATCCGAATTAAAAGTGAAATGAATGTGACAAAATGAAAAAGCAATAAACGACGCATTTCGCCGAGAACATTTGCTGCTCTTGGATTCTTCAGGATAGAATGCAAGTAAAGCTGTATGTAAAAAGAATGCGTTTGGTCGTTAACGGTAATTAAATTATCACATCCGCTGACCAGAAAGCCTGTTTGTTTGTTTTACATATATATATATATATATATATATATATATCTATAAAAGTCAGGATGTGTGTGTGTGTGTGTGTGTGTGTGTGTGTGTGTAACGAATGCACGGCCGCAATTTTCGACGGATTTGCACCAAAATTTACATACACATGCTCCAAGTTAACGGAAACTCCAAGACTGACTTTGTATTTCCAAACTCTCATCGATAGTGGAAATAATCGATTTTTTCATGCTTCTACGGCAGTTTTCATGTAGTTTGCAGCCATTTTCTACTGGCCAGAGTGAGAGCCTATAGCTGGCTGCCACGAATAGGCAGGAAGATTCTATTGGCCAGCGTGAGAGCCAACAGCTGACTGACACGAATGTTAACTAGCATGATAGCATGCAAAAAAATCGATAGCTGCATTCGTCACACGTGGGAAAAATTTAAATTTGCATGGCACATTACTCCAATTGGCTCATTCACTTGATTAAACTCAACGTTGATTCTGATTCCGCAGAACTGGGTTGGGTGTGAAAAAGTATTTGTTGTTAACATTCTTTTTTAATTCGGTTTTTCCAGTTACGAGTCCATTTTTAAATTTGATCGTTTTGTGTTCATTTTGTTTAGTTCTTTTTTCGTAACAGATTTAATGTTTAGTATAGAGCTTACAAAAAATTCGCAGTGTGAGATAGGCAAGAAGTAAGGCATGTAGCAACATCAGCACGGCAAAGGGCACTCCTTTAAAGGCAAGGAAGGGCAAAATATAATAAGTCAAGTGATAGCGGATTGCTGTATGAGTCGTACGATTTTTGAATCAAGCACAGGCAACGCCGGCTCATTCTGCTCGTATATATATATATATATATATATATATATATATATATGTCTGTGTGTGTGTGTGTGTGTGTGTAAAATCCGTGGGTAAGTAATCTAAGTAAATCCTAATAATAATAATTTATTAAAACCGATCAACAAAATAGTCATCAATATATTTATTATAGAGCAGCTTGTCAATACTAAAAATTTTGATAAAAAATAAACTTTTTTTATCGAACGATTTTAGTATTGACAAGCTACTGGGAATTTCTGATCATATAAATGGGGTACAATTGAGTTTCATTTTTATGTAATTCATATATATATATATATATATATATATATGTTATTAAATTATATATTATTATATTATATATATATATATATATATATATATATATATATATATATATAATATTATTATTCAACGAATATGTTATCAAACTTATCAGACGTTACGAAAAATTTTACATAAAATAAATAGACAACACTTGTCTATATTATTTAATGAAACGTGCATATATATATATATATATATATATATATATATATATATATATATAGGATGGGGAGACAAAACTTGAATAATTTTGGTATTGAAATAAAAAGTCTTGTAATTATTTTATTTAAAATATTACGAATGGTTCCAATATACAAATACAAAACGAAAGGAAGATTTCATTCGATTTATTCACCTTGTTTCTCAATTACTGCCCGCCCCCCAAACGCCCCCTGAAAATTCACCCACTTTTGTCCGATGGTCTCCATAAGAGGGTTAACGTTTGGATGTTAGGTTCAATGAGTAGCATCTTCTAAAACGCTCTGAACAACATAATCTAGAGGGTTGAGTTCTGGGTTGGAAGAAGGCCAGAAGTATGATGGCCAAAAATAGGCAAAATTGCATTTGCAGAAATTCTGAAATTTTTTCGCTGTATGGGCAGGAATACCATTCTGAGTCCATACATAGTTTCCCTCGGGGTAGTTGGCATGGAGCCATGATAATACATTGTATCTCAGTCATGTAATAGGCATCAGCATTAACTTTTTCACCAGGTTTGCAAAATTTGATAGGCTTTTTTTCTCATCGGAGGCCACACCCCCAATGATCATAACTTGAGCTGGGAGCTTCGTTCTAAAAGTGCCTTTGACATGAGGTTTTGACTTTGTATATGTATCTGTCATTGTTGCAATTCAGAACAGCGTCAACAGGAAAGATCTTTTCGTCTGAGAAAATTTTCACTGTGGATTTGTTTCTTTTAAGACATCTAAGAACTTTTTGCATATTTCCAATCTTCTGGCCTTCATGAGTCGTGCCAGTAAATATCTTCGTGTTCTTGTGTAAGATTTTAGTTTAAATCATCTTTCACTTGTGTCTTAGCATCAACCTTACTACAGTTGCTAATTTTCTCATGGATTTCGTTGGGTCTTTTGAGATTTGACATTGTTCATGAAATCATTATTGCGCTTTCTAAGCTTTCTCTAAGTAGCTTCCCTCAGAGTCATTCTCTTCTTCACATTAAAAAATATCCATAGGGATAATCCAACTACACTTGAAATCTTCTGTGGATGGAAATCTGCGCTTATCATATCACACACCCTTGGAAATTTGCTTTCCTCAATCCTCATCTTTTACACAATTATCTGAAAAAAATGTGGATAATCATTATGCAGGATTATGATAATAAAATGCGCTGGGTTCCATAAAATTAGTTGAACTATTTCCTGAGAAAAGTAAAAATTTTAGTGCAAATTTTCCCCCACACTGTGTGTGTGTATATATATATATATATATATATATATATATATAGAAAAATTTCAAATTAAAAATTATAATGTTTTATTTTATGAAAGTATTTATTTATTTATATATATATATATTTACTTTCATAAAATAAAACATTATAATTTTAATTTGAAAACTTTTTTCTATATATATTAAGAAAGTATACGTGGCTTCTCATTATGCTATATATATATATATATATATATATATATATATATATATATATATATTCTAGTATATATATACTCGGTACTTATAGGAAAGTGCTCCTTATCAGTGATAGAGCTAACATATTCAGTTGTATGGATATGTGTTTGTGACCCTAGTTTCACGCTTTATATATATATATATATATATATATATATATATATATATATATATATATATATATATAGGTTGGTGCAAAAATAATGACGTAATAATGTCGTTTTTGACGTATTTTTAACATCAAAAACGACATTCTTACGTCATTATTTTTAAATGAACTATATATATATATATATATATATATATATATATATATATATATATATATATATATATATGTGTGTGTGTGTGTGTGTGTGTGTGTGTGTGTGTGTGTGTTGGAGACGTAGCTGTCTATTGGATTTTAAGTCAGCCCAAATAAATCAGACAGTGCCTTTTATTTTAAATGAGACATATAGCCTAGTCAGTAAATAATTAAAAAAAATCTTTTTTTTCATTCTAATCTGAAAAAAAACCCGTCAGCAGCTGACGTTCTCGTCGATACTCGTCGCTTATAGCTTATCCTCTTTGTATCATTATTACACTTACACACACACTTACACACACAATCACACATACACACACTTACACACACAATCACACATACACACACACACACATATATGTGTATTATATGAATGTAAGGCCTATTTGACGAGGGTGGGAGCTGCTGAGAAAGCTCTTTAGGTTTATATCATGATGGCTTATGTTTTGTGCCAACGGGGCAAAACATGGAAGATAATACGAAAGTATAATGAAATGGGTTTGCCCTTGGATAATGAGAGAATTGAACCCTAACCCTACACCGTACACATTCAGAAAGACTTATGTGTATGCGTGCGTCTAGTGTGTATATGTGCTAGGGGTTAAGCACTAGTATATATAGATATATTAATTATTTACTGAGGAGTCAATTTGTCTTCGTCATCAAAATAATTTAAAAACAGTGAGTCTGAAATTAAAGCGGTTTTGGAAATGCCTTAAGGGAAAAGAAAAGAAATATTTTTTCTTTCTTATCTATTGAAATTAATTAGTACTAAATAAATTAATGATTGAATTTCTACCTCACTTCGATATTACGATATACGTTTCACATAAAAATAGTTCTGTTAGGATATATATATATATATATATATATATATATATATATATATATATATATATAACAGAATTAATATATAATATATATATATATATATATATATATATATATATATATATATATATCCTATATAGAACTATATATATATATATATATATATATATATATATATATATATATATATAAAGAGAAGAGAGGTCCTGCAAACGTTTTTGGTTGTAATGTGTTTTTTTTAGAAAAAAATATTATGCGTGTTTCTGTTCTTGTGACCGTCTTCAGGTAAAAGGCGGAGATTTACACATATTATTAAAAATAATTAATTTTTTTCCTTGTTTTTCAATGTTAAATATTCTCGATATGAGACATTCTCTGTTTTTGTGTTAGTAATCCGAATTTCTTTCTTGAATTGGCAATTCATTTAACCGTTTAAATGTGTCAATGTCTGTTAACTCACTCATGTCTTCTCTCTCCGCCCTCACTTCCGCACTTCGTTAATTTTCTTTTCATTTTTTTTGTTTGGAAGTAAAGTCTGATGATCCGCCGTCCTTTTAAAAGGGCTGTGGTGAAATAATTTATTACATGGAACCTTAAAGTGGTCTGTTTTTTTATTTAAATATATATATATATATATATATATATATATATATATATATATATATATATATAGTAAAGTTAACAAATCCTTTGGTATATAATGCATGTAGATCCTAGTAATATTAAATATTAAAACTGATTCACAAAAGAGTCCAATGTATTTATTATTAGAGAGCAAATAATTCATAAACAATAAAATACAAAATCATCTCATATTGGGAATAGTCCATTTCGGCAGATGTAGATGTTGGGGTTGACAGACGAGTGATATCTTCGTCCGCCAAAATAGGCAATTCACCACATGAGGTGATTTTGGATTTTATTAATTATTTTATTTATCTATGATTATATATATATATATATATATATATATATATAAACAGAGGGAGAGGGTATTTTATCCCAGTCATCTATCACAGTTGTTTAGGAGATCATTTATTAAACTAGATTCATTCCCAACAAGGGTGGAAAACCAGTTGATATATAAAATATGCGATGGGTAAATTGTCGCCATTTTATATTTTTAATTTTGCGCATGCGCGTTGTTTTGTTTTTGATTTTGTCGATTGCACAGTATAGTAGGGTCAGCTGGGCAATTCCGTCAGCCAGAAATTTGGAAACGGTATACTGCACCGCTTGGCATTCGCTCTGGAATTTCCAATACAAACATTCCAGAGTGTTTCGGTATCAATCTGAAGACAGTACAGAGGATTCGGAACGAGTGTGGATGATTTTACAGGTGATTATGAAGGTACAGCATCTCAGAAAACTCACTCTGATCGTTCCGATAAGAAAAGAACATCCGAATGTGTTGGTGATGGCCTTAGATTCAACACCGAGGCCTACATGAAGTGCTTTGAGGAAGTAGTGCTGTCCTGGGTTAAGAGGGTGGTTGTTGGCGGAATCCATGTCAGGCAATAGGACTCTAAACTATGCCACATAAGCAAGAGAAACCTAGTCATGTCTGTCACCACATCACCCCTTACATCTGGCCACCTAGATTCCTAGACTGCAACCTTCTTGGTTATTATGTGTGCGGCGCAGTTGAGCAAGAGACTAACAAAACCCTTTATAACGCCAAAAATGAACTGAAGGCAAGGATTATGACAGCATTCATCAACTTAAAGCAGGAGGACACGGGAGTTGCAGGAGATTCCGAAGTCGTCTGGAGGCTGTAGTTTAAGCCAATGACGATTTTATTGAGTAAATTTACTCTTTAACTATTTCAAGATATTTTTGTGTAATTTTATTAAATATATCTGTTAAAATGGGATGTCAGTGCTCTTTTTATTTACGCATCATTTAGACGACAATTTATCTATAGCACACTATACTCCTAGACTGGTTACCAATCAAGGCTAGAGAAAATAGTCTACCTTGCAATTTCACTCACAGCTGGGATTTGGTTAGATGAGAGAGGATGGAGTCCTTACTTTTACAAGTATGTTTCTTTCAAAGTAAATGCAACAAGCGAGGCACGAGCGACACATGACGCAAGTTATTTGTAATAAATTCGGTACTCGCCGGTTTTTTTCTCAACAGGCCAATAACCGGTACACTACCCGTTACTCGGAAAGATGCATAACTACTAGGACAGATATTTGATTAACGTAATCTTATATATAAAGTACAGTGTATGCGTGTGTGTTTGTGCGTATGTGTGTTCAAGCAACTCTTCCGTTCCCACTGGTTCGACTTCAATGATTCGTAGCTCATTCAAAAGCCCTAATGCGCAGGGAACGATTTTCGTCCAGCTCAGATTCAGGTTTGCCAGATTATGCGAGGTTAAATTTATATTAATACATTATACTAGCCATTATCCTTGTTTTCCTGGTTCAGGAGGAGTAACTCTTATTTTTCTTTTGTATTCAAAACTGCAATGCACGTTTTATTATAAACTAGCTATCGATCGGCATTTAAGGTAGATCCCGTGGAGGACTCATCACAATAGCCAGGGAGGAGTAGATGCGATATGCATCAATAAACGACAGAAGAACTCAAAAGTATTGAGTCAATGTTTAAGCTTATCCTTTAAAAGTACAACGATAATTCTTTTGCTGCCACTTAATTTAAAGACGTACGTAGATCCTTATTTTCCGTAAAAACAATTATTTTATTTCGTGGGTGACAGAACAAGTGACAATTTATAAGATAAAATTAATATAATGAAAAGATGGGTAAACAGAAATCCGAATTAGTTATACATTCAACATTAGTCAGAGAGACATAACAGCTAATTAAGTAAAACATATATTATGGAATCTATATGGAGAAATGCGAAATCTCCACGAATTCCGAAATTAAAAAGCCCAAGCTCTACTTTATAGTAATTTGGTATTTACTCGAACAAAACGAAGTCGCGTTGTGACACAAGGTCGGTTTAATGTGGGGAGCCCGAGCGCGTATACCCGGACAAGGAACAAAAATTCCCTGAGCCCACGCAACTGTCCGTTGCTCTGGCCTTGGTGCGAGCGCCGATTCATCTCTGGTGCAATAAGAGGGTGCGGCCTCGAGCAGCTGTTACCCAGGGCTGGGCACCTCTTCCTCAGTTGTGACTATCCTTTGACGGAGTCGCCCCTGAACACAATCTGCCCAAAGACAGACCCGGAACTGAGTGATGATAAATAAACGTGTTACAATCTCCGTTATAGTAATTTGGTATTTGCTCGACCACCAACGAAGTCGCGTTATGACACAAGGTTGGTTTAATATGGGGAGCGCGTACACCCGGGCTAGGAACAAAAATTCCCCGTGCCCCTGTATCCGTCGCATCCGTTGCCCTCGTTGCGAGCACCGATCCCTCAATCTGGCGCACTGAGAGGGCACGGCCACGGGTAGGTGTTCCACATAGAACATATTGAACATTATTTTCCCTTTAAATTTAAGTTTTGCTCAATTACTTATATCTCGTTTTTGTTCTTATCTTTGAAACGTTTTTAATTTTTCTTCCGCTCAAAATTTCGCTGTGGAAAAATTGTGTTTCTGTCACTCAATAATTTTACAACACATTTTTATCTCTTTTTAGATGATATTTTTCTTTGGACTCATAGCAAATTTTATATATTTGAAATAATGAATTACCGTATTTGACAGCATATAAGACGCACGGGTGTATAAGATGCACCCTAATATCAGCAGGGCAAAGCAAGAAAAATTACTAATTAGTAAAAATAGTAAAATAATTAGTAAATGCTACAGCCTAGGCTATATTTATGTGGTATTATTTTGGTTAAACAAGCCATGCTTACAATTAACGAAAAATAATTAAAAAAAGAAGACGAGCCTATAAAAACTTTATTATATCCAAAGGTAAGAAAACAAAATAAAAATTAAGCAATTATTACAATTCAGCAAAACAGAACAGTTACCATTAAAATTCAGTCAAAAATTTTCCTTTATATGATCTATACAGCTTGCATCTTGTAAATGTCTTAGTGGAATAATTAGGATATAAAAATTATGATTGTATTTATTCCAATGCAACGGAAGTTATCGCAAGAAAATACTAATGAAACAAATAAATTTTACAAATATATAATTTGAATTTATTGTCTATAATTTTAGTGAAACAAATTACTAATATTAAACGTGATGAAATTAATATAATGAATATTATCAATGATAACATTTATGATCTGCATAATAGCTTTTTAAAATTGTTTAAAATATCTTAGTGCCATGCGTGAAACACGCTTGAGCGATCATGTATCTTTCGATACATGACTGATGAAACAGATTTATTTTCCCCGCAGTAGGTTGCCATTTATTTCTGCGTAGACCAGAATGATATAGAACACAGTCTGTACTGCAATTTTACCCATGGCTGGGGACGGGGACTGAAGAAGAGGATTGTATACCTTTTCCTAAGTTTATTACCACGTAAGTTAATGTGGTGTATTCGACTGGAATTATGCAATAATGTCAGGTAGAGTTGGTTCATTTGGTGGAGAGAATCAGTTTTATATTGAACCGTGTTATACATCATGATGGTCGTCTTCGAGTATAGAATCCAGAGGTTAGCAGTGAATATTTCGAAGACAGTAGGAAAGCGTAGATCAGGTTAGCAGTGGATATCCCGGTAAAAGTAGCAGAGCGTAGTTCTTCATTCTGTTCATCTTTGCCTGACAAGTTGGCACTGGTCATTCGAGTAGGGTAAACAAAAATGGCCGCCTTTATACACGACGGGTTGAATGTTCCACGTCTTCTGATTGGTTAACCTTCTATTGGTGAACTATAAAGTGAGTCAAGGCATTTGGACTAACTCACTAGTTACATAATGTATACAAAAAACTGCAACAAACCATACTTCCATTTTATTGAACAATGCTTGTTATTTACTAACGAAATATTTCAAATATAAACCGAGAAACACATCAATACCAAGGCACATTTTGTTTCTCCGATAAAATTTTGTTTAGATTAGAAGATGATATGAAAATGGAGTTACTCTCTTAATCTTGTAAATTCGGCGCCGCCATTGTCAACAGACTAAAGTACAGTTTCTGTATAATTGAAAACGACCTTTCGTGTAATTTAGGTAAACAATGTCCAATCTAAATTTGGATGCATGCAATCAACGTTGTTATCCTGGTTTATTCGGATATGTCGAAACTATTATTAGTGGATATGACAGGATAGTAATTTGGGAATTCGCTTGTAACACATCTCATGACAACGGGGTTGATTTAAGGAAATTTTGGCAAAAAATCAGAATTCTCCAAAGAAACGACACGCAAAAAAACAATACAATTCTAAAGAGGATTTCACTAAGGTAGAATTAGTCTGGCACAGTGACACAGACGTGGAGCACTTCATGAAGATCAAACTAGCTATCGATTAGTGATACTAAATGAAACTATTAGGTTACGTCTTATTCAATGGTAAGGTGCTCAGCACAAGTAGGATCCTGAATAAAGCGCGTGAGCATCATTGCAATAATTGACATCAAAAGTTCTGAGTGAAGAGACAGGCCATCATTGTAAGGAATGATATCAAGTGTTCTGAGTGAAGAGAGAAGTAATAATTGTAAGGAATGATACCAAGTGTTCTGAGTGAAGAGAGAACCAAGGATTGTAAGGAATGATATCAAGTGTTCTGAGTGAAGAGAGACGCAATGGTTGCAAGGAATGATATCAAGTGTTCTGAGTGAAGAGAAAAGCAATGACTGTAAGGAATGATATCAAGTGTTCTGAGTGAAGAGAGAGGCAATGATTGTAAGGAATGATACCAAGTGTTCTGAGTGAAGAGAAAAGCAATGACTGTAAGTAATGATATCAAGTGTTCTGAGTGAAGAGATAGGCAATGATTGTAAGGAATGATATCAAGTGTTCTGAGTGAAGAGAGAAGCCATCATTGTAAGGAATGATGTCAAGTGTTCTCAATAAAAAGAGAAGCCATCGTTGTAAGCAATGATATCAAGTGTTCTGAGTGAAGAGTGAAGCCATCATTTTAAGGAATGATATCAAGTGTTCTGAGTGGAGGGAGAAACCATCATTGTAAGTAATGATATCAAGTGTTCTGAGTGAAGAAAGAGGCCATCATTTTAAGGAATGATATCAAGTGTTCTGAGTGAAGAGTGAAGCCATCATTGTAAGAAATGTTATCAAGTGTTTTCAGTGAAGAGAGAAACCATCATTGTAAGGAATGATATCAAGTGTTTTGTGTGAAGTCAGAGTTCATCATTGTAAGCACTGACATCAATTGTCCTGAGACCGAAGCCATCAATTTATTACTATTATGAAATAATAAACAGATTTACTAAATTGCCAATCAAATCGAGGCGCCAAGCTCGTAGTTAGTTTCTAAATGTAGTTTACTCTGAGAAAATATGAAAGTTGTAGGAAACAGTTACGATTATATACTCTGCAAGCTGACTGCAATTTACATTACTGACTATTTGTTAGTACTAAGAAGCATCCTGGACATTTATTTTTATTTAGTAAGCGTAGTTTAGTCTGAATCAAGTGCCGTATCAAACTCAATTTTCCAATAATAATTTGCAGCGCCAGAATCTATCTTACCTATTTATAAGTCTACCATTCGTCCTTGCTTTGAATATCACTGCCGCTTCTGGTTTAGTGCACCTGCTTTATATTTAAAGATTCTTATTTAATCCAAAGAAGAATCTGCAATGTTATAGCTCCTTATCTGTCATCTCGACTTCACTCACTTTCCCACCTCCATAATGTGGCTTCCCAGTGAGATTTCTATATATACATTAATGGTAATTGTTCTGTCGACCTTTCCGCTATGGTATCTAGTCTTTATGGATCTAAGCGCAATACTAGATTGGCAGCAAAGTTTTATCGTTTTAAGATTAAAATGGCTACATGTAACAGCAAGTTCTATGCTAACAGTTTCTTCTACTGCATTGCTCGGGGCTCTTTTCCCGCTTCTTTCTTCCCAGTCAACTTTGACCTTATAAAATTTATATATCATGTCAATCGCTATCCTCTGTCGTCTTAACAATTTTTCTCTTACTGTTCTCTCTCCTTAATAGTGATTTTTTTTCTTTTTCATATTTTTTCACACTAAATAAGACCTTGCGTCTCAGTGGTTATTTTGCTTTGAATGAAGTGAAATAATTTAAGAAAATGCATATTGATCCCTGTTTCACGAAAATGTGTAAGCATTTATATTTCTGTTGTGTAAGCATTTTCATTTTTTTTATTATTGAAATGTATTCCTCTTAACGTTGATTATGACACTCAACAGCTTTACGACGAGCTTCACGAATTTAAGCATTGTATTAGATTTTACTGTGGAAATTGCTAAATCTCCCTTGTGAAACTCTCTTTCTGCATCTTTAAAAGTAGAATTCATTTGAAATTTTTGTAACAGCATTTATTTTGCACTTTGTATATATGAACTGACTGAACGCCCTATATTTGTCTCCTTGTGCCAGATTAAAAATGCATAATTCACTGAGTGCCAATGCTTGCAAGAATATTTAACGACACTAAATAATAGATAGATAGAAAGATAGATAGATAGAAACATGTTGACCTACTTAATTTTGAACAGACTGAGATAGATACATAGATAGAACGATAGCTAGATGTGAAAAGATGAGATAGATAGAGAGAAAGAAAGAAATAGAATGAGACAGAAGATAGATAGAAAGAAAGAGAATGAGATACATGTGAACATATTGAGATAGATAGATGTGAACAGAAGATATATATATATATATATATATATATATATATATATATAAATATATATATATAAGTATGTTATGTGCGAGTAATATTCGCTGAACAGCCTAGTTTACTACCTACACGGGTAGTGCAAGGTTAACTTAGTCTGGCAAAAGGCCCAAATTATATAATATCCATTGAAGATGGAACTTACTAGTAGTTATCGTCGATAAACATTCTTGCAAGCTTTGGCATTCAACGAATTAGCCATTTTTAAATCATAATCTCGGACGAGGACAAAAAATATGTGGCATTCAGCCATCTTATATATACATGGTGTGAAATAAGTGCTGTTACAAAAAGAGATTGTTATTATAAACAAATGGCGGGTGGGAAAAGCAACCAGCACAAAAAATAAAGAGGGTCATAATGGAACAAGTATTAGTGCGAGAAACAAAAGACAGGAAACTGTGAAGAGTCATTATCTCTCATGTCCTTAAAAGATAGATTGTCAGAGTACCCTATATTAGCGTGGTAGAAGTTATATCATGAGAACTGTGCAAATAAAATATGTTCAATCATCTCCATAAAGGTTAGATGATGATATGGAAAATTATAATTTATACTAGAATTCGATCAACTCGGCTCAACGATGTCCGGTTCAAAGACAGTCATAATCTGGGGATCTGCAGAATCAGGGCCATGACTCTGCCAGTGAATTGATGATTGCGGATGAAACGGAGAAAAAATTGTTTAAATTCTAGGGGGATTGGAACTGAAAAAGAAAAACTGTATATTAATATAAACGTTAGGCGCATGCGCATACTGGTCTGCTAATATTCGTTTCATACCCCTGTTGTCTGCTAGGGTGGCCACTATTACAGCCGCCTGCTCAACTCACAGAGATCACCTATGCTGAGAGGACCTTAGTTACAGTCACTGGGAGAGAGCACATAACCTGTTATGATCAATTTCTTGAACAAGTCTAGGACGTTCAAACCCTCGGCCACGATGACTTATCTATATCTATAATTCTCAAAATGTATGTGTATGTATGTGTGTGATCGGATGTTGCTTATGCATTTCCACAGTTTTCATCTGATTTCGATGTTTGTTTCATAGATAATTCTTCAGTGCCGGTTTTGAGTCCAAATTGTTGACGACAATGGCTCTCCACTACTTCCTGTCCATTATAACTCTCAGCAACGTTTTACTATTTACCATCTGTTCTTGGATATATATCTTTCATAAAAACTTTAATAAAAATAAATAGTTTAAATTATTACAATAATTGTATTTATTATTATGGAGTTAAATTCATATAATTAATTGTATTAATTATATAAATTATAAATAATGATTATTAATATTATAATTAATAAAATTGTAAATATTAATTAATTATAATTATAATTGTAATTAATTATAATTAATTAGCATATCTCTTCTGGTATTTGCCCACGCATTTCATTTGACAATTCATACTTGCCTAAGACATGCCACCAAAGAAAATAACTTGCCAAGGTATCAAAGCCGCTTCCGCCAGGTCCACCATGCGAATAAGGGATAACGAATCGTTTTTAGAACATTCAGCTCGTCTGTCTCAAAATGCCTCTGGGAATGCTTCAATCAGAGCCACTGAGTCTGAAGATCAACGTAGCCATCGGCTTTTCAGAAGAGCATACCGGAACGCTTCTGTGCGCGAGGCTGATCAAAGGACTCAACGGCTGAGGAAAAACGCATCTTCAACTGCTGCTGCGCGTGAAGCTGAAACAATATTGAGAACGCAAAAACGGACCTTTTTAGGTCATTTCCCCATTTAAATTGTTTACCCCCCCCATTTAGGGATGTGCCTCAGTTGCAACCAATTTTTGTTACTAATATTGACTTTCAGGCTGGCTGACTTTAACCTCAGTGGGTTATTTAACACCGACAAGATTTTTTAAGATAAATTTGTATGAATAGAATATGTATTTGTATGGCATCAGTTTGTAAATCAGGTCTCATTGACTTATTTTTGTAAAGAGGTTTCTTTTTGTCGAGAATCAAATGTACTGCTCGTAATATTTTGTTCTAAAAATGTATTGCTGGTATTTTTACTACAAAACTGTATTTCTGTCTATATTTCTGAGATGAGGTATTATGTACAGTATTTACATTAGTCGGACTATTGTCCTCATCTTTGTCGGCCGAAACGTTGTGACAAATATGGCGACAAAGATGAGGACAATAGTCCGACTAATGTAAATACTGAAAATTGTATTTGTATACTTTCCCAGTGTTTTGTTTTTGTTTGCGGGTTCAGTATTTGCCCATAGTTGGAACTTTAACAGGTGCTACCACCCCAGGTCAGGGTGAATCTGGGAACAACAGCAATTAAGAGGTGGTTCCATGCTCCTCAAACCCTCCCTATCAGAGGCCTTGTTGCCGGATGTAGTTTATCGTTATACCCAGGACGAAGTAATAAATGAGACTGATCATAACATGACCATCCTAAATTCGATAATATACTTTGCAGCAATGTTAATAACATTAATAAAAAAAAACAAGAGAAACTAAGGCTAAAACCATCAAGTAAAAATAAAGAAACATTATAGCAAAGTGAAACGGAGAAGCAGATTGAAATTAAGTCTTAATTTTAGATGTAATGTCAAAAGTAATAAAAAGATAATAATAAAAAGATGTGCGATTATTACTAATAAAACGTAAATGTAGCATAAAAAAAGAAAATGATACACCAACTACAAAGGATATACTAAAGCAGAGCGTCCGGCGAAAAGTGAAAGGAAAAAGAAGATATGAGAAATAAAAGTATATTTTACAAAAAAAAAAAAAAAAAAAGAAATCAATTATAACGAACAAAAACAAAAAAAGAGAGGAAATAAGGAAGTGTATAGAAAAAAAAAATCCATCACGTGAAGTATTAAGAGAATTCTGCGATAAGATTTGGGGGAAACGAATAGAATTATAAAAAGGACGCAGAATAGATTAAAATCATCGAAACGGAAATACAAAAGAATCGAAAAACAAGAATTAAAGAACGTAAACATTAAATAAATACAAGAACATTTCATAAAACAAACCAAAATCCTCATGAATAGCTAAAATACAATATGTCAGTGTAAATTTATTTACATCCATTTGCAAAGCATTTAAACAATCTGTCGCCTTGTACTATGAATAATCCAGAAGAAAAAAACAGAATGGCCGTAACTCCATATTTAATCTCCCAAGTGGATGACACTGCCAGCTCGACAAAATTAACGTCACATTACTTGCTTATTCATGATCTAGAAAGTACTAATATCAATTTTAACTAAAAGAACATATCAAAATCCTTGATAGAAATAATGAGAGAACGTGAACAAATTAAAGTACTCTAGGAAATGCCGAGTCTACTATTCAAGACTATAGACCAAGTTTGGCAAAACCTGCTTCATGTAAGAGTCACATACGATGAAGTCCAGATGTTTGAGAGTCGCAAGACATGAACAAAATTTACATATGTGACCCATCGCAGGTAAGGCAAAATTTACATATGTGACCCATCGCGGGTAAGGCAAAATTTACATATGTGACCCATCGCAGGTAAGGCAAAATTTACATATGTGACCCATCGCAGGTAAGGCAAAATTTACATATGTGACCCATCGTAGGTAAGGCAAAATTTACATATGTGACCCATCGCAGGTAAGGCAAAAGGGTTTAACATTTTTAACGGTGAATGCAAAATCTTCTTCCCATTTTGGCTTAAAAAATTTTCATTTTCATATTTTAGTTTCTTACAATATGAGGAGGCCATCTTCCTTCACAAAATTTTCTTGTATCCGAAGTGTACGAGCTCGGTCTGCACAGTCCAACGTCTTGTGTTACATTGCATTTATGCACCTGACATTAGGGCGGTCCCTTTAATTCCCTTACCCATGACCTGGGTCTTCTGTCATTCCTCTGTAAACTTTAATTTCGTTTGTATGTGCCGTGTCCTTTCAGGACATAGGCGATCAGTGCTCTCCACTTCACCCTATCCTTTGTGTCTTCTCAATAAGTTTCGTCCGAAATAGAGGAATTTCCGTGTCGCAATGATAAAATATTTTTAAAATATTCTAAGTAATATATATATATTTATTAAAGACATGTTTTTTATGTTTAACGTTCTTTTTATAGATACAAGTATTTAAGTAAATGCTCTGTTTATAATAAACAGTATTAAACAACATTTACCGGCCTGAATGTCCGAGAAATTTTCATAGAAAATATTCGTTCTTTGACAGGATTCGAACCTGCATCCTATACGGAACAGTCATTTACGCTGACGTGCCTTACCGATCGGCCACAAAGAAGCGTTCGGTAGACAAGGTCGAATTTACTGCTTATAAACTTCAATCTTCCATGAATCTCGTACATTCATAACTGCTCTGGCGTATCAAATGTAAACAAATGACGTCATATATTAAGAAATGGACAAAGTCCGACAATTTATTTATTAAAAAAAAAAATGTCTTTAATGTTAAATGTTATTTAATACTGTTTATTATAAACAGAGCATTTACTTAAATACTTGTATCTATAAAAAGAACGTTAAACATAAAAAAAAAAGTCTTTAATAAATAAATTGTCGGACTTTGTCCATTTCTTAATATATATATATATATATATATATATATATATATATATATATATATATATGTGTGTGTGTGTGTGTGTGTGTGTTTGTGTGTAAGTGTGTGTGTATATGTTGGTAGGGTGTCTAAAAAGAAAAAAAATGAAATAATCTTCAAACACCGCTCTACAAATTCAATTAATTTTATTACTGAGTCTAAAATAATTTCTATTTACTCAGTGGGTGTAGCACGTGGTATGACGTAATTGTAGCTCAAGTCTCATTTGGTTGGAGGCAGACGCCATGGGACTATCCATTGTCGAAATCCGAGATGACTAGCCCAGAGGTAATTGGAAATTCTTGGAGTTGTATTCATGATGTGCTTTTATTTGAGAAATAAAGGCAATGTTCCACTATCTTAAATAGTCGTTCCGTCAGGAATGACAATCTTTCATTTTTTACATGAATTTGTTATAGATGATAGGTTTCGTATGTCAAGTGAAATCGAAAAACACAGTGTTTATTACAAAATAAAAGCCAAATGTCAACTCCAAAATCAGATATCTATCAACAGAATTTCTTGCCTGTATCTGCTGCCATATGAAATACGTCGTCCATTAACGGTGGATGCAAAATCTTCTTCCATCTTTTGTCTTAAAATTTCTATTTTCATTTTCTTATTTTCGTTTCTTACGATTTGAGAAGGCCATCTTTCTTCACAAAATTTTCACGGACACTTTTAAATAAAACTTGTATTCGAAGTGTACCAACGGGGTCTGCATAGTTCAGCGTCTTGTGTTACATTGCATTAATGTACCTGACATTAATGCGGTCCCCTTGACCCTCTTACCCATGACCTGAGTCTTCTGGAATTCCTTTGTAAACCTTGCTGACCAGAAATGTCTTTAATCCCTCTGCCTCCCACCATTCATTCCCTCAGCACTAAAAAGAACAATGCCTCACACAGATCTAGCATTAAAATTAGGATTTAAATTCTTAAATATTTTTACTAACCAGGAACATTAAACTTAACTTTTAATCCAATATGGTTTCAATTTATACCCAATAAATATTATAAAGCTTGACATTTTTCTTATTTACTTTTTATATTAACTGTGATGAAAAAAGGAGTTCAGCCAACATATTTCCACGAGTCGCATATTAAAGTTTAGAGCCGCATGTGGCTCGCGAGCCGCGGTTCTGCCAAATTTGCAAATCCTATATAGCAGTTTTTTCTCTTTCCTAAGCCTCCTCTCCGCCACCCCTTCACACAAATCCGTCATATAAGTGGGTAACTGCCATCCCCGATGTATCTTACCCTCAATATACTCCATGACTGTTAATTTTCTCCAGCTTTCCCCATCATTATGTGCCCTAGAAATTTAGCTGCTGCTTCCTCTTGATTTTGAGTAACACCACTACAACGGATTTAATTTTCTATTTCTCTGGTACCTTTCACATTGCAAATTGATACTTAAAAAATATTAGCAGATATACTCGTGTAACGGTCGATCTCGTGTATCGTGCGACCCCCAGACTTTCGCTTATAAAAAATAATTTTATCATGTATCTCGTGTATCGTGCGAGTTCCTTTTTGGAGAGATTACAATAGACTAACCTCTTTTCCTGTATCTCTTTATCACATCTTCTAGTTAAATAAATTAACAAAGTAAAAGAGAATGATAAAAGTATCGTTAGTAACGCTATACACGTTGCGTAAACGCGTCCAGCCATAAACAACCGAACGAGAAACAGGTAAACATCTTATAAGCGTAAACAATAGAAACTTCGCTATGTTTGTATTTTATAAAACGATACTAATATGTGAATATTACATGGATTATTATTGGATACAGTTAAGTAATATATCAGTTTCAAACTCGCGATATAAGATACGGAAGTATTATACGGTCATTTATAAACCGATGTAAATGTCTGATTTAGACATTTCGACTGATTATAGTCGAATTTATATGAGAATAGTCTGATATTTTCACTTATGGGAAGAAGAAGAAAGACGAACAAGACGAAGAAGAAGAAAAAGATAAAGAAGAACAAGAAGAAAAAAGAAGAAAAAGAAGAAACAAGAACAAGAAAAAGAAGAAGACGAAAAAGAAGAAGAAGAAGAAGAAGAAGAAGAAAAAGAACAAGACGAAGAAGAAGAAGAAGAAGAAGAAAAAGATAAGATGATGAAGAATAACAAGAACAAGAAGAACAAGAAGAAAAGAAACAAGAACAGGAATAACAGAGAAGAAGAACAAGAAACAAGAACAAGAAAAAGAAGAAGAAGAAGAAGAAGAAACAAGAAGAAGATGAAGAAGAAGATGAAGAAGAAGAATAACAAGAAGAAGAAAGTACAAGATAAAGTGAAAAGACGACAGAAAAAAAAGGTTTGCCTTCCAAAATATAATAAGCAAATTATAAGGGTCTATCTTATGAATTATAAGGAAGGTCTTATTTATTTCGAGTAAGGTATAATCTATGACATGACGATATGCTGTTTAGTGATTTATGAAGATAATAAAATTAGTGACTTATGGGTTAAGTCATAAAGGTGCAACAGAAAAATATACAGGTACCAAGACCTAATTTTGAAGCAAAATTGACTACAATAAATGGATATATAAGTTAGTCACCTACATACCTAGGGCCAGCAGTATATACACTAATAAAACTAAAATTAGATCTTCAAAACTCGCGTGATACGCGAGTATATACGCTAATTGATGCTAGGTTCATTTTGTAAATATCATTAGGCGAAATCAAAATTTCTTGCAAAAAACGCGACTACAAAGGCAATATTGCAAGACATATTTTCTTTTCTTTTTATTTTAATGAAGTTTATTTTATTTTAAATACAGCTGTACTTTTTGAGTACAGAAAAGGATATATAGTTTGGTCAACGGCGTAGCCAGGGTCAGCAGTATATACGTTAATTTTATATCTTGTGTATGATACGACCCCTTTAAATTTAGCTTCAATCTTAGGTCTTCAAAAGACGCATGATACGCGAGTATATACTATATATATATATATATATATATATATATATATATATATATATATATATATATATATATATATATATATATTATATTTTTATAAAAAATAATTATAACATAAAAATTTATAACATAAAAAAATTTATAACATAAAAAAAATTATAACATAAAAAAATAATTATATCTGCTCTACTTTGTATTGAGCACTCTTTTAAGAATTGTAATTGTTGGTTATTGGAATTTATTCCGTATACACCAATTATATACTTAGTATATATATATATATATATATATATATATATATATATATATATATATATATATTGATGCATGTTTTATTAAATAATATAGACAAGTTTTGTTTATTTATTTTATGTAAATTCTTTTCTTATCGTCTGATAAGCTTAATAATATTATTATTGAAAGACGAAAGAAAATCACAATATTGATACATATTTTTTAATCCTATCTAAGCTTTCGGCTTACATAAGCCATTATCAAAGATGAGAATAACATTACAATATTTTAAGCAATACAAAACACTGATGATAGTCTGTTTCTGTATACATGGAAGATTTCCAAGCAACGACAAATTCGTGCATACAAGACGCTGCAAGCGAAAATCGCACCGCAGCTCATGACATCACACGCGAGAGTGAAAACGCGATGTATTAAGTATTATTTAATGAAACATGCATCAATGAAAAAATGCTGCCTAAATACACACAATATATATATAGGTATATATAAAGGATAACACTGTTAGCACAAGTTAAATCTTTAGATTTGTATGACACTGTTCTCTTTATTTTTTATTTTATTTTATAAAATGCATCCTCAGAGAATATTCTGAACACGCCTGTTCCTAATGACAAAGTTTATATCGGGGATCAGGCAAAGCAGCATTGGATTTTTTCTTGTATATTCACCAAACTATAGTTCTCCTTATTTTATCTCTAAATAAATTTCCAACAAAAGATTTCACCAGTTCAGACCTTCACATCTCAGACCTGGCATTCCTCGTCCACAGGGTTGTCTCCCTTTTCATTCCCATCGTATTTCTTTCTTATGTAGTAAGTTCCACCCAGAGAACTGTTTTTCTTTTTCTCTGTGCCGCCTCCCTTCGAAACATAGTCGAACATAGCTCTCCAAATCATCCTATCTCGTGTAGCTTTTAGCAGTTTTTTTTTCCTTTCCTAAGCCCCCCACCCCGCCATCCTTTCAAACCAAATCCGTCAGGAAAGTGTTTTTCTGCCTTCCCTCATTTCTCTTGCTCTCACTATGCCCTTGCTACTTTGTAAAAAAAAGACTCCCGGGAGGGTGCTTCCTCGATCAGTACGATTTTAACGTCTTCATATCTAGGGTCAGCCGTTATCTATCGTACATAACCCCATATAATGGGTTTCTTATTTATTGACTTTACGTCTTATAGTAACCTCATTCAGTACCCTCTACATTGAGTGGCTATAGGGCGTCCAACAATGTAAGAAATAAAAAGTAGTACAGAAATAGTCTAAAAGAAGAAAGCTATGCATTTATATTAAATAAAATTACAAATAGTATTTAAAAAATTTAATTAAACAGAATACAAAGAAGAGAGACGTTTACTTACATGTTATCCTATTTTACGCACGAATTATTGAATGTACAAAATTCATTTTAAGATTCGCTACATTTCACTAATCAGGACGCCATCATATCTGACGAAGGTAAATCAGAGAGAAAAAAGGGGTGGGTGTCAGGAATTAAATCTTTTTTTTTTCTCCTTCTGTTTCCTTCAAAAAGAAGGAAACAAACGAAGTGTGCATTTTATGCGGATTATATATTTTGTTGTTTTGTTTCAGGCAATGGCCTTCGCCAGGCTAAGCAATGCTTCAGAGAAAAGGTTAATCATGGCAGGCGAACGCTGAGGCCGGCATTAGGAACAAAGGGATTGACCTTTGTGAGCGCAATCGACAGGAGGGCGTGCTGGTGGTGGGTTGCGATGATGAGGGAAGTTGAGTCTGTGGAAGAATAAAGAAAAGATGAAGAATAAGGAAGAGTGTGGAGAGATGACAAAAGAAGAAGAAGAAGAAGAAGAAGAGTAGGGAAAGGCTAAAATATATTAGACAATAAAGAATGGAGGAATGTCTGGAAGAAGGCAAAGACAAAGTGTGGAATAATAATAATAATAATAATAATAAGAAGAAGAAGAAGAAGAAGAAGAAGAAGAAAGAAGAAGAAGAAAGGAGGAGGAGGAGGAGGAGCAGGAGGAGGGGGGAGAAAAGACAGTAAATATTAGACAATGAAGAAAAAGTCGACGTTTAAAAGAAGAAGAAGAAGAAGAAGAAGAAGAAGAAGAAGAAGAAGAAGAAGAAGAAGAATGTAGTGGTGGTGGAGATGAAGAAGAAGAAGGAGGAGGAGGAGAAGAAGAAAGGACAGTAAATATCAATGAAAAAAGGCGACGTTTAGAAGAAGAAGAAGAAGGAAAGAAGAAAAAGAAGAAGAAAGAAGAAGAAGAAGAAGAAGGGGGGAGAAAGGAGAGTAAATATAAAAAAATGAAGGAAAAGCCGACATTTCAAAGAAGAAGAAGAAGAAGGTGGTGGTGGTGGTGGTGGTGGTGGTGGTGGTGGTGGTGAAGAAGAAGAAGAAGAAGAAGAAGAAGAAGAAGAAGAAGAAGAAGGTGGTGGTGGTGGTGGTGGTGGTGAAGAAGAAGAAGAAGAAGGATACGGAGGAGGAGGAGGAGGAGGAGGAGGAAAAGAAAGGACAGTAAATATCAATGAAGAAAAAGGCGACGTTTAGAAGAAGAAGGAGGAGGAGGAGATGAAGATGAAAAATAAAGGGTAGACTATCAGGAAAGGAAGACAAAAAAGAAAGTGCGTAAGAAAAAGAAAAAAAAAGTAGTAGTTAATAATAATGTTGGAAATTGTCGATTGGCCAAGGAAGAAAAATACGAAAAAGCTTTGAAGAATGAAGAAATTGAGAAAATAAAAAAAAAAGAGGGAGAAATTAAGTAAAAGAAAAGCAAAAAAAATAAAAATAAAAATTAAAAAAAAAAAATATGTAAGAAGAAAAAGTAGTAGAAAGGGAATAAAAAAAAAACCAAAAACAACCACAACAAAAAGAAAGTATGACAAATACAATAATAAACAAGGGAGTCAATATATATATATATATATATATATATATATAATATCGTGAGAAATTCTACAGAAACACGACTCACTGTTCCAGTTCCGAATTCGTTGTAAAGAATTAGAACAGAACAAAATTACACTATGTTGTACAAGTATTACGGTTTGATGGATGAAGTCTGATCTACCGTGCCGCCATTTTCCGTCAAGTGTTTCCGGTGTGGAATAAATGATTTTTTTTCTCAGAGATGTGATGAACAACAGAAACATAACTATTTACATTGGCACCTTCCGTAGTGCGATAATCAGCGAATTATTATTTCTGCTAATATTGTTCAACATTCCCTGCCATATAAGAGGATTGATATTACATAGCAGTTCAAGTCTCTTTATATTGTTTCCAACGAAATGTAACTGTTTCTTAGTTTTCGGAATGCATTTGTCTCTAATCCAATGCATCTTCGGATTTCGGAGCCACATTTTTCATCCTCTCTTAGAAAAATCTTCTTGAATATCTCGAAAACTATTCAGGGTATAAAAACGAGCTTGACATTCTGAAAGAATTTAATCTCAAGTTTTACATGGAATGTTAAAAAATGTTCAATGTGAGCACCGTTGGTCACACGGCACACATCAAACCGATAGTCCAATTCATGCCAAATGCGTTCCAGCATTGCGTTGTCGATGGTTGCAACAGCTTCCGTTACTCGGGCCTTTAGTTCATCCACGTCCTTTGGAAGGAGAGGCACAGTGACCAGTCCTTTCACAAACCCCGACAAAAAGAAATCGCAGAGTGGGAGATTTGGAGACCTGAGAAATGCACGTTGAACAAGTGTCCATTGTTAAGTTTTTGCAAATTTAAGGACGCAAAACGCCTTTTCTGGTTGAGTGAACGCCACTATTGGATCTGAAAAAATATGAAAAAAAAATCATTAGCATTGCAAAAAACTGAAGGAATATAGCTTTAAAATGGTACCAGTTTCATCTTACTACCATTCATAGTTCAGAAGATATGAGGACTTGAAATGTTCCCAAGACTTCTGGAAAACCTATCCTTGTGTGGATAAATTGATATAATTTAAAGCAGAAGCAAATATTCGTAGTGAACAGAGTTTAAATCGTAGCGTTACACAGAGCAACTGGCTCGTGTGAATGACACATTGGAATGGTAAAGACGTATTTGAATACATGGATGTTGAACGGTGCGAAGTTTTCCGGTTCCCGTCATGGTGGATGGGTTCTCGTATGGCTTCTTAGACCAACGCACTTTCCCCTATGTTGGGCATGCGAAGGTTCGTTAGACGATAACAGAGTTATGATTCTGTGTTACGTCTTGAACGGCTTTCTTCTGCTGAACCAACTTTGCTTCTGATGTTTGAACATCGCCCATACAACTGGCTCGATTACAAGCTATCTTTTCTAAGTAATTAAGGAAATATTATTAAATAAGTCTACGGTGTTGATGATGTTCTGGTGTCGCTTGTGCTTAAAGCAATTTCACCTGACTACAATTTACCGAAGAACATTCATCACAGGAGTCGAGTTAAACGTATACGGATGTGGTTACCAATCTGTCGTAGCTGGAGATCGACAGGCATGACTTGGATTGTCGATGATGGTTAGCGGTTCCGAATTTCAACGTGCAGGACCTTAATCTAAGGTCACTTTGCAGGCAAGACACGTGGAACCATACAAGGTTTATCCTAGCTTCTAGTCCTTGTTTTTAAATGGTGCGTATTCTTCAAATGTAGCATCTTCAAGACGTCAAGTATTTTGTTGCAAGCAACTATCCTTTGCATAGAAAGTCTAAAAATTTCTTAATCTTGAAAACTTAGAAAATTAATCGAAACAGAACTGAAATAGTTCTCTATTTATTTACATTACTCGGACTATTATCCTCATCTTTGTAGCCATATTTATTACAACGTTTCGGCCTTTGTACGCCCCATCCTTCTTCAGGTGGTAGGAATGTCGATCTGAAACTTTTATTTCGCTCATTGGATTAGACTGTTCTAGTTCCATGTGCAATGTTTAATGGATGTCAGTCAACAGTTATCTCCTGTTAATTCTCCTCTCCAGGTTTTCCACTGCCTTAACCGGGTATTGAACTCACACTCTTTGGGTCCTGTCACTTGATCTAACTAACATAAGTATCTATACCTTTCAGTTGGGTATTTGCACATTAGTTCTGTTATGAAAGAGTTAATAATTTATTTAAAATGTGGCGGAATGTCAGAAAATAAAGAAATAGGTATTAAAAATAGAATAATTTGTAAAAACGATTAGAAAGAAGTAAATCTATATGTTTTTAATGTTTTATTGAAATTTTATTTAAGTTTCCACATGTCCGCCATCATTAGCAAAACAAAGGGTAATACGATTTTGCAGTTCATGGAAAACATTTGTCAACTGATTTACAGTAATGTCTGAAATTACATTAGTTATTTTAGCTATACCTAAAACTAGGAACATTAAACTTTATAACATATTTTACAGATTATTTCTATCGCAAATACAAATAAAGTTATAAATTTTAGGGACTTTAGGAACACCCTGTATATATATATATATATATATATATATATATATATATATATATATATATATATATAAATTCAAGTAACATCACTAGAAGACTTTCAACAGTAGCAACAGCTAAAATGGACAGCACGTGTAACTCAAACCAAAAATATTTTCATGCGTATGTTAATTCCCAATCCTCATCAGTTGACATTGCTTGCTGTAGTGTTCGCTTCAAATACCGCGCACACACGCATATGTATGTATGTGTGTGTTTGTGTATAACGAGGTTCTTTCTGTTTTACCGTCATGTAGTGAGTCCTATTATCACCGAATGCGCCGTATTTGTGGCCTTATGTAGCGACATTTAATAGACAATTTTTTTACTGTTTTTTTTTTAAGTTGTCTCCTAATGAATCAGCATTTAAAATCAGTACAAACATTCAGTCGATTTTGCTATATTTTCTCAAATACTTGACGGAGAATTTCCTATCCCGATTTCCCACGCAGACATGCTACAGCTCTCCCGTGAGTGAAGGTTAGGGTTAATCCCTGGCGTCTGAGGTGTCCCCAAAGGAAAAACATCGACGAGACTTGACTATTTTTGTATTCTGATCCCATAGCATGCGTGGGATTCTCACTTTAAAATCGGCCTTGTGCCATATTTCTTCTGAGTGGATGTAGAGATAAATACCACGTTACCAACAGAAGAAGAAGAAGAAGAAGGGGAGGAGGAAGAGTAGGAGTAGGAGAAGAAGATGGAGAAGGAGATGGAGAAGGAGAAAAAGAAGAAATAATCCTTCGCTTAAATGTCGTTTAAGTAGTCAGATTAGCGAAGCAGGAGTAGTTCAATCTTAGACCAGATCGAAATAGCGAGGGCAATGATTTGACTATGCTGTTTTATTCATTTTTTTAAAGTTTTCCCTAAATTTATAAGGATTACATTCCCCTTTCAGCGAAAACGCTTGTAAAACACTTCTGTTTCGTAATTCCCTGAGCTTATATTATTTTTTGCCTCATTTCCCTCCATTTTGCCTTAAATTTAAGCTGACTTGTAAGTTTATCTCCCATCACTACGGTAATACCTTTCAAAACCTTAACCCCTTAATATATTAATAATGTTTAAAGCCTTCGGTTCAATATGTGTACAACTCAATGGTTATCGCTATCAAATTGGGCTTGGCATACCGAGTTCCAAGTGAGCCCGTTGCGTTTACTTTCGCGCAGATACGAACAGCATTATCACTTTGCAACCAATAAGTTTGCTGTCTTTTGAATTAAATGAATTCAGCACGTATGCGTTTTTTTTTAAATTATATTTATTTAATAGACAATATAGCCCATAAAACAAGAGGAGGAAAAAAATTACATTTAAATGTATTTATATTTTATTTATTCGGTTGGGCTAGCATGGGCATTCATTTTCTCTATCACATCAGCCATCACGGCCCTTCATCAACGCGGAATATTATTAGGGTGGTATTCTGTGTCATAACATAGCTGTAGGTAGTTGCTGGGTGACCTACCCGTCTTTTTTCAGGGCTAGATCTCCAAAGAAGTAGGTCACTTCCGAGTTCTTGTTTTGCTCGCGAGCAGTGTCCAACAAGGCGCATCCGGGGTTCGCGAAAGAATGTAGAAATATCCATAAGCTGTGATTTAGTTGAGTGTTGTCTCCAAGAGATGTTAAGTATAGCTCTCAGAATCCGATCGTGGGATCCATCAAACTTATACTGTAGGATTTTAGTGTCCAAGCATTGGCGCCATATATTAAAACCGGCTCTACAGGAGCTGGAAAGAATCTCCGCTTGGGGTTGTCTGGTAGATCAGATTTTCAGATGACATCAATTTTATTCAAGGGCAGCCCAGGTTTTATCTATGCAGATTTTAACCCCTTCTTTCAGTAGAGTTTATTTCGCTTCCTAGGTATGTAAAAGATTCAACTGATTTTATTGATTCACCTGAGAGAGTTTGCGAGAAAAAAAAAGATTTTCTGTAGTGTGTGTCTGTGTGTGTGTGTGTGTGTGTGTCTGTGTGTGTGTGTGTGTGTGTGTGTGTGTGTGTGTGTGTGTGTGTGTGTGATGCGTACTGCATTTATGTGAATCGGTTTGCTGGAGGAGAAGAGTCTCAAGTTATCTATATTTATAACAAAGGCCGAAACGTTGTAACAAATATGACGACAAAGATGAGGACAATAGTCCGAATAATGTAAATAGTGTACATAATACCTCATCTCAGAAATATAGACAGATATTGAAAGGCCGAAACGTTGTAACAAATATGGCGACAAAGATGAGGACAATAGTCCGAATAATGTAAATAGTGTACATAATACCTCATCTCAGAAATATAGACAGATATTGAAAGGCCGAAACGTTGTAATAAATATGGCGACAAAGATGAGTACAATAGTCCGAATATTGTAAATAGTGTACATAATACCTCATCTCAGAAATATAGACAGATACTAAAGTGAGATTACACATGAAGGATGGGAAGTTGATTCGCCAGTTGAATGAACACATCCATGAAATATCTGCTGCAAAAATAGAAGTTAAAAAGACAAAAACAACTGTTTTGGTTGCCTCCGAAACAGTCTGACGCCTAAACGGCTGTGCCGAATTGTCCAATTATTTTTGGCGACGCCAATACGTACCAAACCCAAGTTATTCATGCTTTGTAATTATCTGTTTATATTTCTAAGATGAGGTATTGTCATTATTTAAATTGTTCGGACTGTTCACGATTTTTCAGCCGTTCTTCAGGTCATTGGAATTTCAAACCTGAACCCTTTATTTCGTCCATCGGGTTACAGTGTTCTAGATCCACGTGGCATGCCTCTTCCGGATGTCTCAGTATCAATTATCTCCATTTAACTCAAATCTCCAATTTTTTTCTGCTCAACTGTAGGCAGGCATTGAACTCACAACTCTTTGTGTCAAGTCACTGGATTCAACCAACGTTTTTATCCACTGTGTCACCAGGATATAAAATTTTGTGACTTATAAACCTTATGTCTTAGGGAGCATTTTTTCAGAGCTCATATTGCAATTTTGTTGTTATAATTGCTTTTTCTCTAGCACTTTGTATTATGGTTCGCATATTGTATTGATTTCTATACCTGGCCGGCTTAGGAGATTTGTGTGGCTTATCATATACGCTGATTCCTTAAGTTTTCATATTTTCCAGTGATTTTCTCTATTATTTCGAACCTCATCCTACAGCATTCCTGGGTGTACAATATCTCGAACAG